>OW569403.1:83335030-83935030 GCA_937654795.1 Cistogaster globosa
ACAAATTGTTTTTTGTGATTCCACTCCTATCATGGCAATCTCGGCAGTTGTCATTTCGGTTTTTCTTTTTTTTACACAATTCGTCTGTCTGATTGGAGGCTCTAGTATTTCTTCGTTAGTGACTAAGACTTCTAACTCGTCTGCTGGTTTTGTACACTTTAAACCAAAAATCTTACTGCCTTCTACACCATCAGCAGCTTCTTTTGTTCCAAGCATTACCAAAATACTCTCCTCGGCTGTAGAAAATTTATATTCCTTATACGGTCCACCACCTGTACCTTTTTTGTATTGCATGTTGGATGAAGCTTTTTTCCGCAAATAAATTTTCTGATCTAGCCAAACCTGTAAATTAAATATTTTTGTTATTGTATTGCATAAGAATACCAATAATTTAAAGAATTCTTACTTTTTTCCATTCTGCAGTTGTTTTTACAGGCGGACCGACGCTATTTAATTTGTTTTTAGTACTTTCCCAAAACTCAGATACCTTGGTTTTATTTTCTCTTAAAAATCCTCTTGCGATGTCTGCATTTTCCAGCATTTCACCGAATAATACATTAATTTGCTCCTTATTTACAGTTTTACTCCTTTAACAACAAAATAAATTAAATATATGAAATCGAAACCACTTTTTTAATTTTATTTAAAAACTTACATTTTTCCAACCTCTCTCGACAAACAAAATTTTGTGAATGTTTTTCAATAGAATTTGTCAACATTTTTCACATGTGAGTCATTCACAATCATGTGGAATTTATTTAAAACGAAAAAATTCACAAGCAAATTTTTTCGGAGTTTGAAAATGTAAACATTCGGAAGTTTTCACAAGTTAGATTATTTATGATACCAATTGTTCACACATTCGAAAATTTCCATGTGAAATTTTATTTATGATACGACTGAATATTTCTATCCCGTCGGAAATTATGTTTAATACATCAATAAGATATGGCAGTTTTCCTGAAATCTGGAAGGTTTCCTTTATTATTCCTTTTTTTAAATCAGGAAACCAATCCGATGTTTTATACTACCGTGGTATTAAAAAATTAAGTACTAAACCCAAATTATTTGAAAAAATTATCACCGAACATTTATGCTTCCATACATCAAATTTGATAACTCATTATCAGCATGGATTTCGTAAGAGATCCTCTAGTATCACAAATCTTTTGCATTTTTCATCAATAATACATCGTGGGTTTCTACAAAAACAACAAACCGATTTGATACACACTGATTTCAGCAAGACATTTGATAAAATCAATCATGTGCTCCTAAAGAAAAAATTAGAATTAATTAGTTTTACTCATTTGAGTCGTCTAGAACTTCTCAAAGTTAGTATATAAGCTGACTAAAATTATGTTAGATTTTAAGCTGTATTTTGCCTTCAGTCGAGCGCCACGGTAAGGTCGCTCCTAAAAATAAATCAGCTATTGAAGCCATATAATAACTTTGGTCTCCTATTCATTACACGTGTAAAAAAGAAAAAAATTGTGCAAGTACATCTTTTTTTTAAGGTTTTGTGTTCAGAGAGTAGAACATATTAATAACATGCAGTGTGGCCAGAAATTATCATAGAAAAATCTTTATTTATCGTAAAAATTTCTTAATTTAGGAAAAAAATCTTTAAAAATTTTTATCCTTTTTCCTTCTGAAAAAAATCTGTTTGCAAATTTATTGCAAGCTGCGACAAAGTTGGAAACATTATACAGTAGTTTCCGCTTAACTGCACCCCGCTTAATTGATTTGCCCGCTTAAAAAACTTAAAAAAGAAGCAATGAAATTTTTCCATTTAAGATTTATATAAAAATTCCCGTTTAATTGAGTTTCGCTTAATTGCGTTTCCCCTTTAATTGAATTATCATATAATCGCTTTTTTTAATAATCATATACAAAAATACTCGCTTAATTGGAAGTTTTTTTTTTACAATATGGTACTGTAAATATTATTTAAACATATGGCAACTCTTTAAACCATATGTGTTTTTTATTTGTTTACAAAATTCAAAAACTAACATTTAGTGAAAATGAGTGGAAGAAAACATAAAAGTTTAAGTTTAAAGGAAAAGTTAAATGTTTTAGCTGATGCTGAAAAATATAGCATTCAAGAATTGTGTGCAAAATATAATTGTTCTAAGTCCACAATTAACAGAATTTTAAAAAATGGTGATGCAGTTATGGAAAGGGCAAAGACTAAAAAATTGTCTTCCAAAAGAGAAAGAACCGGAGCATGCTTTAAGGTAGAGCGTGCTTTGTTAACATGGTTCAACCAAATGCGGGAGTCTGCTGCCGTAATTTCACGTAATATGATTTTTGAAAAAGCAAAAAAATTTGCAGTTGAATTAAAAGAAGATTTTAACTCAAGTTCTGGTTGGCTTCATCGTTGGCAAAATAGAGAAGGCATTACTCTAAGAAAATTACAAGGTGAGGGTGCATCCGCTGATGTAAATGCCGCAAATAACTTCTTTGAGACGGTTTTACCAAATTTGGTTTCAAAATATGAGCCATCACAAATTTTTAACGCGGACGAAAGCGCTTTATTTTTTAAAGCGCTGCCGAAATCATCCTTAAGTAAAAAAGGTGACCAATCACGAGGCTATAAAAGTTCTAAAGAACGTCTGACGTTGCTCTTTATTTGCAATGCAGCCGGAGACTACAAAGAAGTCATCGCTATTGGCAAGTCGAAAAATCCACGGTGCTTTAAAAATAAAACTATGCCCCTCAAGTACTACTCACAGAACAAAGCTTGGATGACACAAGATATATGGAGTAAAATTTTGCTCTCCCTTGATGCAGAAATGGGAAGAAAAGGTCGTAAAATAATATTGTTTGTGGATAATGCTTCTTCTCATAGGACTTCAGTAACCTTATCAAACATTGATCTTCATTATTTACCACCTAATACAACGTCCATAGTGCAACCGTTAGATCAGGGTATAATTCACTGCTTCAAATCCTACTACAGGCAAAACCTTGTAAGAAAACAAATAAGTGCAATAGAAAGTGGAAAAACTATAACCGATTTCATTAAAAACTTTAATCTCTTCAATGCTTTACATGTGATCAAGAATTCTTGGTGGCTAGTTAAACCTTCTTCTATAGCCAATTGCTTTAAAAAGGTAAGTTTATTTATTTGTTGTTCATGAACATATCGCTCCTTTGTTACAAAGAAGTTAAAAAATTGTCTTCGCGAAATGCATTTGTGTGCATTAAAACAGTAATCAATCAAATATTTTTTACATAATACCAGTTTACGTATACTACTACATATACTGACTACGTTGTACTAATGGGACGATATGTAAGTACACTTGTAGTTTAGATCGTTTACTTTTTCTTTAGGCAAAGTTTATAGGTTCCTCTGAATGTAATAGCATAGATGACAATATCCTAGAAATCTATCTTGATGAGGAACAACAACGAGAATTTGAAAATTACGTCTCCTGCGATAATGACTTTCCTTGCTGTGGACAACTTACGGATGAGGAAATCGTAAACGAAATTTCCAAAGACTTGACTTACGATTCTCCTCAGAAGATGACGATGAAGAGGTTGTCAGTAATCCTCCCTCAAGTAAAGATGTTTTGAGCGCTCTTCACACTCTTCGCGAATTTTTCCTTCCAATTAATCTTTTTTCTATTGAACTCGATGGTATGGAAAAACATATTATAGAGCAGTTTTATAAATCAAAAATACAGAGTGCGATAACAGACTTTTTTAGACCTATTTAAGTATGAAATGGTTGTAAAATACAAACGTGTTTTATTGATGTCATTTTAAGTGAAGTTACTTCAGGTTCTTTTTTTGTTATGTTATTTTTTATTTTTTTTTAATATTATTTCTTTAATAAATGAATTGTTTTTGTTTCTTAATGTTAAATGAATGCATTTTATTTATGATTAAATATATGTATGTTAAAGGATTCCGCTTAATTGAGACCGTGAAACAATTAAGCGGGGTTCTTTTAATTGCACCAGTAAATCAATTAAAAGAGTATCGCTTAAATGAGTGACCCGGTTAATTGAACCAAAAGTCGTGCATTTTTGGAAATTCAATTAAGCGGAAATTACTGTAGAAATATTTGACATTGTGTGCCAAAACTCATCCACTGTAACATTTTCTTAATTCCTTAAATATTAATTAAATTCATGTGGCAGAGTCCCCTAAATTCGTCATCTAAATTTTGTACCTCACTGTTTTTGAGCTACAGAAAAACTAAATACGCCAATCTATTAGACATAGTGTCGAAAGGGGTAAAATTTAAAATCAGCAAGATGGGTCCATGTCCTTCGAGGCAGCGGACAAAACACAACGCCTGCCTCTAATCTTTCCATATCATTTAGAACAAAGAAGTTACTCCAATAAAAAAAAAATATATGTATGGAGCGTCAGAGAATTAAAAAATAAGAAAAAAATATGAAGTGAACAAATTGGCGCTCGCCGATATTTTTCGAGTTATGGGCTTCTGAACTTTTTATAGGAAAGTACGATTGTGAACCACATTTTTTAAAATATCAATTAGGGATACCATTTAAAAGCTTTTGAAAAGATCTTTCAGAAAATACTAATTTTTTTTTTTTTAATGTTTAACCCATTAAGAGCCGATGTCATTTTTATGTAAAAAACATGCTTTTTTATTTTAATGCCACCTCAATATTTGCTTTTTTGATTGGAGTTCTTCACCAAACTAGATTTACATACATAGTGAAGGCATAGCCGAATATAGCACTCTTACTTGTTTTTAATTAGTTTTTACAACAACACTTAACAGTTGGATTATGAAAGCCTTGATGTTTTGTGTTTATTGATTTCTTTATTGGTTAATTAATTTTTAATATGTATCTTTACTTTAAGGTTCTTTTTTATGCAAAAAAAAAATTAAATAAAAAAATTATGAACATTAATTCTATGGCCCGATTATTAAGACCAAATTTCAGTAAATTAAAAAGTAAATTAAAAGCAATTTTCTACAAAGATCCGTTAATCAAATCAAATGTCGAATTATTTTGAACGACGGATTACATACAAGAAGACATTTGAAACTTCTCTTTAATATGTGATTTAAATTCGCTACGAGAGCAAAATGGAGTTAAAAGACCAAGAATTCTATTCTAATGCGTGCTGAGATCATAAATAAGTTGTCGCACAATAAGAAACCGAATTTAAACAAAAAATTTTTTTTGTGAGACGTGAAATTAATTAAAAATTAAATATCAACCAAATCATGCAAATAGCTACCACGGTTTCGTTCGCTAATAGTGCTTGAAGCCTTTGGTGAAATTTTTAATGAGTAGCCAATATCTATTAATGGCTCGTCAAGACGGCGAGTTACGCACAAATCGTTAGAATATAGTTCGAAAGCTATCTTGCTTGTAACAGTAAAAAAATAAATTAAATATGTGAGTATTTAACTGTTTTATTACAATTTAAGTGTTTTTAATTTTTTATTGAAAATTAATATTTATGTTAAATTTTTAAAGGAATACTCCACAAAAAAAAAACAAATACAGTTTATGTCTAAGCATTCAGACTTAGCAAAAGGACATTTTAATGTTCCGGATGTTAAGAATAAATCATATAACTTGTGGCAGAAATATTGCTCAGACTTGAATACACTTGGATCGAAAATCAAATAGATTATCAGGAATAGATTACCGCTGGTGTCCAGAACTATTAAAAGAGAAGATCTGACACTCAAGAACGTCGACACAAACTTGAAAGTTTGAGCTAAAAAAAGAAAAACTTGAGCTAGCAAAAGAAAAGTTTAAATTAAAAAAAGAAAAATTCGAATTTAAAAACATCAATGAAATGGAAAAATCAAACCGAAAAATTCAACAACTACAAATAAAGAAAAGTATTTTACATATTGAAATGGAAAAACGTGTCTTTTAGAAGCATTTTTGTATTAAACTTTTCATTTGAATTACTTTCATTCTTTATTATTATTTATCTTGGTTTTAGTTTAATCGTTTTTGGTTATTTTTATTTTTTATGTCTCACTTGTTGCAATATCTTGCTCCTGGTTTGAGGTAACATCGAAAAAAATATTTATTCTTTAGATCTGAATTTGTTTTCTGTAAATACCTTTATATAAGATTTTCTTAGCATTCAGAATTTTTTTTTTTTTTGCAAATGTAGTACAAGTGTACATACGTTAAGTATTTTTTATTTTAATTTTAGAATAAAAAAATATAGTGCCTTTTATTATTTTTAAAAACTGAAATAGTTCTGTTTTCGGCAAATAAAAACACTAAAAATTATAAGTTTCTTTTCAAATTATTTTTTTATTTCATCTCTAATAGTTTTTGCTACGTCACTTAAAGTATTATTTTTAGTTTCAGTGCTGGAGCTCGAAGCATAAATTCAAATATGTACCTTCGTCAACAGCATCTATAGGGAATTGCTCAACATAATACTCTGAACAAATATTGTGTAACGCACAGCAAACATTTAGAATTTGTGCTGCTTTTTCTGGAGTGAAATGCAATTCTCTTGCAGCTAAGAGGCAACGAAATCTTGCTTTCAACAGTCCAAAAGTTCTTTCTACAATAGAGCGTGCTTTGGAATGTCGTTCATTGAAATATGATTCTGTAGAATCTTCAGCAGTATTTAGAATCCAGGGCTCTAAAGGATAACCTGAATCACCTAAAGCAGTCGTATTAAACAAATATTTTAATTTATAAACTCAAAAATAAAATTATATATATTTGTAACCACCAAGTATTCTAGTTGATCTATTGCCATCCTCAAAAATTTCTTTCATATACTGCCTTTCGCTTGATAAGGTTAATACATGTGAGTCATGGCTAGCTCCACCAAAGCGTCCATTCTCAGATCTTATACATATTTCGTGATCGCATATCTGTAAGAATATTAACTTTTAAACACACTATATAAAAAAAAATGTGTTAAGAGTTTACCACCATAGCATTGATGCTGTATTTTAATTTCCGATTAAAATACAAATGCTCATTAGCAATTGGCCTTATGATTTGAATGCGAGTGCCATCTACTGCTCCAATTACACTAGGTATTCCACTTGTATTATAAAAATATCTTCTGGCCTCTTTTTGTTTACTTTCAGTTGCTTCTAAAACTATGTGCTTGTGGCAAAGGGTTTTTTCAATGGCATTGCACACTTATGACAACTGGACATTGACTGCTAAGAAATTCCCAGGTGTCGATCTTGTCCAATTTGTTGTTGGTATCCACCTTGTGCCAAAAATTTTAGATTGCTGCCAGTTTCAAAGTAGATGTTATGGCAATGGATCTTTGTGCACTTTTTAATTCAACTTCTATGCTAGTAAGAACATACGTAAAAGCATCCTTACTCAGTCTAAAGTTTTTTACAAAACTAAACGATACAATTTATTAATACAATTAAAAAAAATAATTTTAATGATTACTTACTTTTTATCATTAAGATTCATTATATTTGACGAATTCCTTACAATTTTTGTTTGAACTCTTTCTCGAGTTGAATAAACTTCGTCAAACCACAAATAAACGCAATCCATTGATTTATAGTTTTTCCAGCTAAAATGTCTTTTTTAAATTTTCTTAATACGTCAATTATATATTTGTTTTGGGTTATTTTAACTTAGTTTGGCAATTAAGTTTAAGTGCTACCAACATTGCATCATTTTTTCCCATTCTTAAACAAATACAACCCTGTCGCCGTTTCCAAAGAGTTACACAATACTTTTTAACATTCGATTCGAAATTTGCTTTCGAAAAATTTTACTTTTCGAATAGAAATACGCAGTAGGCCCCCAGGTTTAAATTCTACTTTAATAAACATATATTACTTGTTATGAATAACTTTTTACGCCTATATATATTTTGATTTGGAAAGAGTACAAGTTTTTTTGGGCAACTATATGTGTTACTTTAAAGAAGTACAAAATAATGATAATAAATAAAGGTGTTGCAAAGAAAAAAAAATAATCATAAGAAAAATCTTAAATCTGTAAAAATTTTCGTGGAGGACGTTCTTGACCTAACAATAGACGGTTTTTGAGCTATTTTTATATAGGGGGCGGCGATAGATCTTCTGTATTCTAGCAAACTAATATTATTTTCGTTTACTAGCTTGTAAACGATCCATGAATTTACTATGGCCATCTCTAAACACCTAATTAGCACAGGCCAGTATCATTTCTTGTCTCTAATATTAGTTGCGTATTTTCCTACCAAACAGTCATGTTTGTCTGCTCCACCGATGTTAGTGTTTAATTTTTCAACAACAGCGGTTGTGGAATGTATGGATTTCTTTTCTCTAGCCTTTCGATCCCACCTACTTGCTTAACTGAGAGGTTTAATTGTCCCGAAATTGGTAGTTATTAAAACATACTTATTATCATTCCATTTTGTGATAAGTATTTCTGTATTTGCACCAAATCTGTAGTCAAATGAACCTTATTCCTATTTTCTAAGAGCTTTTGAATCCTTCAGAGGACATGAAGATAATCTATTTCCAGTCGCACGGAATCCTTGCTGTTGTAAATGAATCAGTAAGTCTCTACTGTTAATAGATTATTAAAATATATCTGATGGTTTGCTGGTTTTGATATGCCATCTAACAAATTG
Organism: Cistogaster globosa; assembly: GCA_937654795.1. NCBI lineage: Eukaryota > Metazoa > Arthropoda > Insecta > Diptera > Tachinidae > Cistogaster > Cistogaster globosa. The sequence continues at coordinate 83,343,620 of OW569403.1, forward strand.
AGCACTACCCTAGATCCTACCGCTAAATCTTCACGAATATTATAGAAATATCTACTAACGCCGCAAAGAGCCCATAGTTTATAGCAAAATCTAATAAGCTCTCCGCGGATAAATTGTTTCAGGCCATTATGTCCATAATATTTGACAATCATTTCGTCGATTGCTAGCTCTTTTCCGAAAACTTGAAATTTTTTTAAGTTTTCGTTATTGATTTTTAACAAAGACCTAACTTTATCATCTTTGTCTGCACTATCGGCAAAATGTCTTTAGTGATTATTAACTCGCAACGCGTGGTCAGTAAAATATTCTTCAAAAATTTCCAAACAAACAGCTAGGTGGTACTGTACGTTTGCAGAATCGCTGATAATTTCGTATAAATGGGTTTTCTTTTTTCCAGGAAAAAAGTTTCTTAAGGCAACGTCTTTTTTTGGTCTCTTAACGCTCGTATGAGTATTTTCAGCGATGAACAACCGGTGAATTTACTTACTCTTCCTTTGTATTTCTAGTGACTTAGGAAAATCAGGTAGGGCCTGCTCGTAAATGCATCAATGCACTGCATAATATGATTATTTTGCACTGCTAATAAGATGTTGCGTATGCTTTGTTTTGCTCATTTTAGTTTGCATTCACGAACGAAGAAAATGGAAAATTAGTTAAACTCGATTTGTGATCTACATGATACAAAAAATAATTTGTGTAAAAATAATAAAAAAAAATATTTCACAAAATAATTATTGCATCAGCCATTGTTATAATTAGTTTTTTGATTTTATTTGTGTATAGTATACTTTAGTGATGCATTTACAAACAGATGACATTTGCAGTGCTGCTACTGTCTGCATTTACGAACGTACTGCGCATTATATGCAGTTCGGTGATGCGTAGTTTAAATTGCACTATAATTTCTCTTGGTACATCTCTGACTTTTAGATTTCCTAAGCTGTTATCATCGACGTCATCAGTCAGTTAGTTCAACTGGTTCTGGAGGAAGAGAAACTATATCGACATGTTCAGACCTTACGCAACGACAATGCTCTTCGATACATCTAAACAAATGCAATACCACACAATAATAATTTATTAAAATGTACACACAAGTACAATTCAGAAAATACTGAAGCATGCGAAGCAACAGACAAAATAGAATGTACTGAAAAATATAACTGTAAATATTTTATAACGAAAAATCAAAATATAGAATGCAGAAACTAGTAAACAGCGCTTGGCAACAGACAAACTCGTAATACTAATAAAGAAAATGTATACCCCTATTACGGTTTACAACTCAACTCAGTTTGGTCATCTAAAAGACAACTCAACTTTTTTGGTCGTAATGTTACAACTGCTACCGATGAGTTGTAATTTTTTAAAACTATTGTCAGCTTTAAACGGTAATGCCACAACAAAGTTGAAACACAATGCAATTTCAGCTTAAAAATTTTTTTTGGCAGGTTGAGTTGTAATTGATAATACCAAATTTCAAAATTTCAACTAAGGTAGAGTTTAGTTGTAAACCGTAATAGGAGCATTAATAACGCAAGTCCCAGTGTCATATAAATAGGACAGTCACAATAGACCATCCGTATTTTTAAGCTTGTAAATAATTTTGTAAAAATAACCTTGACAAAAGTTTTTCAATTGAATAATACCGTAAAATCTAGTTTAAGTTTTTGATATATAATTTACAAACATATATATAAAGTTGTTAAAAACGCTTCTTGAGATTATACATAACCATCAAGAAAATCGTGTTTCGAGTACACATTTTATAAGGTCAAACATATGCAAAAATGCTTGTTGGGTTTACAACTATTAAAAAAATAATTTAAGAATAAAATCTATGTAAAAGTCAAAAACGTTCATTTTTTGTAATATACTATAAAAAGGACGCTAGGGTATATTGGGTTGACAGTTTTATATATTTCATTGTTCATCAATAATTCGTGAGGAATTGTTTTAAAAGATGCGTAAACAAAGTATGTCCGCTTATTTGAGAGAACATTTTCTTTAATAAAATCTAAAAAAGAATTTTACTAAAGATTTTTTAGAAAGTAAACTGACCCCCAAAAATAAATTAAGAAACTAGTTTTATTTTGTGAAATTATGCATTAACACCCTTTTTGATATTCAAGAGTTTTTTAATTTGACAAAAACATATTACCAATTTTAAAGACTTGGTAAAAAGATAGCAGCTTATTATCTACGATAGTTAACAAGCAATAATAGTTTTTTTTCAGCATCCTACGTTTAGGATTACCAATATTTTTAGTCAATTTTCGGCTACCTTTTGATGTTTCTACTAGAAACCGCCATTTTTAAATCCAGAGCCACCCTGCAGCAACTACTAAAAACGTTTTGCAACCAGTGGTAATGAACAAATATCCCCCCGAATAAGGATAAGCGACTAACATCCACTCGTACTCGATTGACTTTTGTGATATTGAGATCTTGATGGTACAGTTCTTCTAAACTGCTAGCAGAAACGCATTACTCGTATCATTTTAAATCATAACCCTACCTTCACCCAATACTCATGGTACCGTGCGTTTATTTCTTTATCAAGTAGCTTGCCTTCATTTGCACCACTGAGAGTAAAGAAAACCCAAAAACGTTAAAAACGGGGTTTTAATTTATATTAACATTAAACTTAAAACATTTATTTATTTATTCTTTTTTTTTTCTTTTGTAAAAATTTAAATAAATAAAAAATGTTTTGGAAATGCATGATGAAAATTATGTAAAGTCAACATGTTAAAAAATACTGTATATATGATTAAATAACAAGAAGTCACATACAATTTATTTTTAACTTAAAACCCTGAGTTCCAATTGTAGCAATGACCTTAATGCATACCTTTGCTTAGCTTTTGAATATCTTAAAAATAATATTTAAAACGCTTAGTAAATCATTCGAAAACTTTCCTGCCTTATTATTTTGGTCTGTCACATTTTCCTTAAGCAATCGCAGACTTTTATACAAAGTGGTTCCACGAATCATAGTTACAAATTTGATGCCACCTGAAATAAGTTTCCATAGAACAACGCACACTATAAATTGCTCTTCAAAGGAGTCTGTAATTGGCTGTGATACAATCTCATTAACTGTATAAATAAAATCATTTGAAGTCATAAGCTTAGACCGATTGCCGTTCAAAAAGGCCATGTTCCGTAAAATACGTAATGATAATACACGTTTAGAACATCCTGGTAACGATTTATTTACTACAGCGCACAAAGTGCTTAAGTGGTGTGACTGAGCTCCCTCATCGTAACGCGAAAATAATTCCCAAAATACAAGCCAAGCGATATCTATATCCAATTTTGATTGTGATAACTTTGGTTTAAGCGGGTAAAGACTGTCAATAACATTTAAAATATGAATCTTATTAAGAGCAGTTCTGCCTTCTAAGCATGAACAACAATTCATCAAGATACGTAAACCAGCAGAAATATGTGTACTGCAATCGGTGCTATGCGCTTTGATTTTTAATGTCTCAGCAGTCACCATTTTAGCCACTAATTGAAGAACGGAATGTGGAAATGGACTGCTTACGGTGGAAAATTGTTTACAAACAACAAGCGAATTTTCACTTAAAAAAGAGCAGACTTGCAATACTGTTAACTTTAAGTCATTTGACTGTGTCAACCACGGCCAGATTAGTATTATAGTTTTGTTGTACTCCATAGCTAATATATTATCAGTTATTACCATTGCTGGCGAGGAGTGCCAGGCCAGCAAAAGTTTAAGCAGGAGCTGAAAATTTTTAATAACAGCCATCTTTTTATTCTCTCCGTTTCGTTTCACATAGGTAAGGCAAGATGTTGTTGAAAATTCATCAAAAAAAGATTGAAGCATTGTCATTACTTTTTCCTGAAATTTAAGGTTTTGAGCTGTTTTTTGTGCGAGTGGTAATTGCTTCAAAAGTAGCGCTAGTGTTTCAGTTATATGTTGTTGGTTAACATTAGGAGGTGTAGAAAATTTGAAGGCTTTTGTTGGAAAAATATGTGTAAAGAGTTGTATTAAGGATATACATAAATGCTCCGAAATCGAAGTTTTGCCAGCTTCTGTAAAAAGAAAATACAAATATTGCAATTAATATTTTTACGAGGTAAGATATCACGTCACATTGTAATGATATTCTAAATTCTTAAATAGATTTGAAACCTTTTATATATCTGTTTCAACAAAGTCAACGTTATTGATCTTTAAAAAATTAAATTTTTACTTACACTCAAAAAAGTAATTAAAAGAGGCTTAACGCTTTGATTTAATTTTTAAAAATAATTAAAAATGGTTGATTCTTTTTTTTTTTTTTGTTTTTTTTTTTTGGTATTTGTAACTTAAAGTTTTGAACAAGAAATAGCATTTGTTATTTTGCACTATTATATGCGTTACTGTTGTTAAACTGAATGCTCACGTCAGCTACATAGTGCAATGTTATAATTTTTCGCATTTTTTGCAATTGATGACGTGAATACCTTTAGCATCTTGTTCCCGCATTTTCAGTTATATTCTGTCCTTATTTATAAGCATCTTTTACGGTAATACCAAATATATCGGCTAAATAAACCTTAAGCTAAAATTATATTATAGGTGACAGTAGCACAGCATAGCCAATTTTTGTCCTTATAAAATATGCTGACATTTCAAATTAGGGATGGCGATCCCGTGTTTTTTAAGAACATCGTTACCAGTGAACGTTATTTTCAAATAACCGTTCTTTTTAATAGTTACCGTGAACACTGTTTGCAGTTCTTTCTTTTATTTAAGCATAGATGTTTATATAGAAGGTACATAGTACATACATATATTAAATAATATATTATGCCAACAGTAAGCATAATGCAAAAGGTAATTTGATTTCAAAGCAGTTGTAATTAATTTTAGCCGGTAATAAAACATTCGGTGACACTGAATAAAAAAACATAAAGCATTGTTTTTTTGTAACATAGGTATGTAAGTGTGAAGTTTGGAAAAAAGAATAGCTGTTGTTAATAAAAGAAAAGCAAGAAAAAGCAATGAAGCCGCTTTAACATATGAAAGAATGAAAGGGTTAAAAGTACTAACATATCTCTCCATAAAGTAAAATGAAATTTAGGTTTGTATATGTGCGAATGAAGAAGCACATTCTTTCACGGCACCGTTACCTAATAAAATCAGTCAATGTAGTGATAGTGATATTTTAATCACAGTGATTAGATCACAGGTATTAAAATACCGCTCATCTCTATTTCAAATACGTATTACCGTAGCGAATGGTGACAATCTTTCTGACTAATGAAGGCGAAAAACATATGTATAGTTCAAAAAAAATATTAGTAAATATTATGCCTATTGTAGATTCTAAACATTTTTTAAGATTAGAAAGAAATGACGTTCGTTCCTTATTCATTGTCATAAAAAATTTGTTTTGACTGTAGTGGTTAGAAATTGTTAGCAGAAGAAATCTAAACTTTAAAATAAACTAGTGAGCAATAATTATATGTACCTATATGCTGTGGTCAAGATGGTAAGCACGTTGACTACAAAACTGGTTGGCCAAGGTTCAACCCCTGCGACAACCAAAAAATGGTTAATGGTATAAATACACATTCAGAATTAATATTAAAACATGCAGTCTCCTTTGTCGGTACTTCTTCATAGCATATTCGCCGGCGAAGTAAAATAACTAATAAATTGGCTATACTTTCACCACCTGTTCCTTTCTCTCCTCTATCCCTTTTTTAAAGAATATAGCACGCTTACACACTAATTATATAGGCATTGTTGCTGAAGTGCTACTTCTCTTAAAAAAAAAATCAGAAAAGGTACCTACACAACAAGAAAAATCTATTCTTATGCAGGAAAAGGACGAAATCCTTAACTGCAGAGTAACGTGAAGAGCTCATAGCTGCCATCTTGTATAATAAGGGCCTTAAGAGAAATAATTTTCCCTAGAAGAAAATAACGACATGGAAAAACGTTGTTCAACTAACGGCGAAAGATTAAGAAGAAAGTCTTTGCAAGTCAGCGATCGTCGCGTCAGTCGTAGAGCAGGAACTAATACCGAACAATGATGTTGGCAAGCTAAGCAAGAGATCGGTTAAAAGAAGAACGATTACAACCAAAGAAGTAAGTCTGTACCATAATGTACACAAGTCCTTATTTATGAGCTTTTTATTGATGAGCTTGGGAAATATTTACCTCAAAAACATGACGAGTATGATGGCTGCCAAATTAAAGACTTTTCTAAACAAGGTGGTTAATTTGTGTACCCATACGCCAGAAGCGCAAAAGCTTTTATAAACTGTGATTAAAGGTTTTTTCCATATTTTTTATTCTAAACAGGTATTAGAATGTATGAAGGGTTTTACAAGCTGTTTTCAACATGCTATTAGAGCTATTTAAAAATCCTATCTTCTCGGATGTTAAAACACACGAAAATCACGATAAAAGGGATTTGGTTGCGTTTTAACTGCCAATGTGATGTTTTGTTGATGTGTTATATTTGCTGTATCAGACGGTAAAAAAAAACCACAAAGAAAGCGAACATTGCCGATGACACTTATTACTTATCCTGTAACAGGACAAATGAGTAAGCATCAAAATTCAGAGGCTCATAACTCGGAAGATATAGGCGACCGCCAATTTTGATAATTTTTTTTTTTCATTTTTCAATTCTCTATCGCACCATAAATTTTTATTTTTGATTTGAGTTACTTCACTAAAATAGATTTGCTACATATGATATAAAAAAATTAGATGAATGCTAATTTTCAAAAGCAAAATTTCGATATTATGGCAAAGTTGATTTCAATACGAATCGGAAGGACAGATGGACATCGCTCAATCGACTTCGCTATGCTAAGAACACAGAGTATACTTTATGGGGTCAGAAATGGATATTGCAGAAATTACAAACGAATTGACAATCTTTTTCCAAATGTGGTGAAGTGTATAAAAATATACAAAACATATGGTAATATAACAAGCTAATTTAACTATTGCACTTAGTAAACAATTAAAAAAACTTACTAAGGCCAAATTTAGATTTTTAGAGTAAACTGATACTTAACTTTTACAAAGAGAACATTCTAGTATGCAATAAAAAAATAACGATTAAGACTTCATCAAGAATAAAGCATCGGAGACAACTCTAACATTTAACGGGAATTCGACACATCTTAATATATTTTTTCCAATAGAAGAAATGATTCAAAATCGCCTTAACAAAAAATAAGTCTAAAGAAATATGTTACAGCTATAAAATAAATGACAAGAGTTAGAAACATGTTGATAACACAAAACATACCAAAAACACTAAGCGCACTAAAGGTATTGTTAACCACAAATCTGAAGCCGACGAAAACATCCAAAAAATAACGTATTTCAGAATATAGGGAAAAAATAAAAAATTTAGTAGCAAAGTTAACTGTAATACAATTCAAATAGCTGAAAAATAACTCAAATGAATAGCACGTTCTGCAATTAGAATGATAAATGAAAAACTAGCACTTGAAACATTACAAGAAGTTTAACAGAAAAAAGTACTACAGTCTTGTACGTAAGTATACATACACTACACCCAAGTAGTTCCGGTCTGTCGTTGACTGCTAAGTGAGGACCCTGCCGCGATTGCCATTTCATGTGCACATAAGGCTGGTACTACATTGTCCGCGTTGGCGCTCTTTTCCTTAGGAATGCTCTTTATATCTGTTGTGCTGCCAACAATGGCAAAGACGGTGGGTCGTGGAGGTAGAATCCTAATACCTGTGCATGTGCTCACAACTTCCGTTGGGTCTTGTTACAAGCAATGCGCGAGTTTAGTTGCGCCAATGTCCCGCTGAAGCTTGCAATTGAATATATATTTGTTTTTATATTTTTTTGATTTGCTTTCAAGCAGGCCAAGTCCGGAGCAGTATAGGTATTTGAAAGGCCCCTTTCTCATCAAATGAGCACGAGTTGCTTGGTACTCTGGATTAGCGGGAGGTAGTTCGTTTGGTTTGTAGTGTACCTATAACAATGTGCATTATAATCATCATAGCAATAATTATTGACCCCCTTATGCAAAAATAAAGATAGCTTGAGTGTATTTGAAAGTAAATTTTATATGATTATCATAATAAAGTACACATCAAGTAGTCTTTATTTTTTTGCATATGCACGTTAATATTTAAAGAATCAATTTGAAACTTTACACAATTAAAATTCGATATTTTTATACCCTTCACTACAAAAAGTGGAAAAGGGTATAACTAATTTTGTCGTTTAGTTTGTAATTTCTGAGTTCTTATGCATAGCCAAGTCGAGTAACGCTGACCGTCTGTCCGTCCGTGTTATGTCAGCTAGAAGAATTTTAAATACGCCATTCGATCAGACATAGTGCCGAAAGAAGTGCTTTTGGAAATCAGCAAGATCGGTCCATGTCCTTTGATGCAGCAGGCAAAGCGCCAAGCCTACCTCTAATTTTTCTATATCATTTGAAACAATGAAACAATATGGGTCACTTTAAAACTTTTGAAGAGATCTTTAAGGAAATACTAAAATTTAAAAAAAAATTCTTAACCCATTATATATATGCAGTACTTAATTTTAATACCCTTCATAAGAAAAAAAACAATAAATATAGGTTCAAGCTTAACAGGTCGTTAAGATTGTTTGTTTTAGAACAAATGTCATTGATTTTTACAATGAAGTAAAAGATAAACTTCGTGGTTTAAATAATAAAACAGTTTTAAAATTAGGAATAAATTTAGATAGTGGGCAAATTGTAGAAAAAATATGTTCTGGATATTTTGAGAGCAAAAGTTCCTGAAACTATGAAAACCGTATTGAAGTGTGAAAATCTAGAGAGCCTAGCAGATGCAATGAATATTCTTTTACATCAGGATATGGGAATTATGGAGACAATATCAAAATTAAAAGTTATAATAAAAATGAATGATTTTAATCGTTTCGAGCATTCTAACGAGTAGCAAAGCAATTATAACACTCACCAGGATAATTATAATAACTATAATCAGAATAACAACTACAAAAACAACTTATTCTAGAGCCAATAAATAATAATGTGGTCGCAAAGAATTCTTTAAATAATTTTCAAAACCCTTCAGTTTAAAGAAATAGGACAAATTCTAATTTTTATAATTCTTGCAATCGAAATCCTCCACGTATAAGTTTACAGCCGAGAAGAGCCAAAATAATTTATGTGATGTTCAAAAACATCTATTTGTAAGAGATCATGTTGACTTTTCCAACCGATTTCAATAACAAATATAAAATTTTTGTTCTCTAGCCTGTCCGGAAAATTACCTCATATACAAAAGTCTTAAAGTTCACTTAATAGTAAATCAAGCTTATGTTATCCAAAATGAAAAGTTAATTTACAAAATTTGTTGCAAACTCTTCTAAATGAGACATTGACAGATACTGTTTATAAAGTGCCTATGTTTTCTGTATTAGGTCATCTAAAAAAAGGAGAAAAAATTTTTTTTCAATGTAATAGAATCTCCATGACAATTACAATGGAACGCGAAAATATGAAGCCGTGAAAGATTATGAAGATAATTAACTAAGAACAAATAATAAAATTTTACCATTGCTGTTTTCAGGTTTTCGAAAAAGAATGTTGATCGCCGATGTCAAGAATGGACTTATTCGTATAGCAGAACAGCTAAATAATATTAGTGAGACGATTTTTGGTGATGCTATTTACAATGCAAAAAACTTTAAAGTTGAAGTAGAAGTAGAAACTTTATTTAAATGTCCGAACATTATTTATCTAAATGAAAATAATTCGTGCCAGTTATGCATAAAATCAAATGTTATTTCTGCTAGCAATTCGCCCCTTAATGTTTATAAATATCATTTCGTTTTTTAAAATCATATGCTGTTTCGTTAAAAATAGAAAATACATATAGTAATTTTTAGAAATACTACAATAATTATAAGTGGAAATGGTTTAATGAAAATATAATTATAAAAATCATTTTCATCCTAAAAGAGTAAATTCAGTTTTTATCGAGTACAGTTTAAAAATAGCAATATGCTGTATTTCTTTTAATGATATTTTAGATTAAAATGCACTTAATAAAGACATTTAACAAGAGCACTATTGTCTTGCACTATTAAGCGAAGCTGGCGTTGGTCATACCAAAGAAGAGAATACCCTTTTGTCCGGCCGAAGGCCGTCTGCTCATATGATCTTTAGTATACAAAGCCGGTGTTGATCATACCATAAAGGAAAAAATCATTGCGCGCGGCGGAAGGACGGTTATGCAGAAAATCTTTAGTAAGCGAAGCCGATGTTGGTCATAGCATAGAGGAGAAAGTCCTTGCGCCCGGCCGAAGGCCGTCTACGCAGAAAATCTTAAGTAAGCGAAGCCGGTATTGGTCATACTAAAGGGGAGAATATCCTTGCGTCCCACCGATCAAGTAATGTTTACATAAAAAAAATTGTTTGGTCGTTACATGTTTTTTTTTTACTATTTTCCTTTTTAATTTAATAGATAATGAATAAACCCTTCCAATGATATCCATATTGCCTCGTTTCACCACCAAATACTCGATATATGCCATACTGTATGTACAAACTTTGGAAGGCCGTAACTGCAAAACTAAGGGTCAGTCCCACATTTTACATTTTTTGTTTAAAATTCAATTTTACACCCTATAGACAACTTTTTTTAAAATTTTTAACCTGCGTCCGTAAACTAGATTTGTACCTTTTCTTTTTTATTCATGTAATAAACTGATCTTAAAAAAATAATCATACGCAAAAGCAAAAACCAAAAAAAAACAAAACAGCGGCAAACAAAAACTCATTCCTTCCATATTTCTGTTGTTTTTATTACAATTTATAAATGGTAGTTATCAAACAATTACGATTTATAAGAGGTAAAGAAGACTTTATTTGAAAAAAAAACAATTACGAATTAGTATAGGGACCAAAATGTATGGAAATTTTACGAATAAACGAGATTTTTCAAGGGACCGACAGTTTATTACGAATTGTCGGGAATAACGATTTATCGGGGTACGAATTATCGGGATTTGACTGTAGTTAAATCTTTGTTACAATACATACACTAATAAATACGTATAAGAGGTGTAAGCGTATTATTTATATACACATAGGTGTAGTTTATTTTAATATGAATTAGAAAATATTAAATGCACAAAAAATTTTTTGAATTAAAAATATTATTAACACGGTCTGCATATATGTAATTAAAATGAAGATAATTGAAATTTCATAATGTTTTTTAAGTCATTTTTTAAACTTGCAATTTTAGGCAATCTGACTGATTTGCTAAACATATTTCTTAAAACATTTAATAGAAAAACTTATGTTAAAAAGAAATCAAATAAGTGCTGTGTAAGTATTTCATGGTTTTTCTCAGCAAAGGGTTCATTTAAATGTCTAACAGGCCGAAAAAACCCACAAGTCGCAAATTCTGAGAAAACGAAAAAAGTATAGCAGGTAAAAATACAAATTCCTTTTGTAAATAAGATTTATAAGTGTTTAATGTTAACTTAACCCTTTCAATATACATACAAGTTTAGACAGATAAAAGGATACTTAGGAACAAAACTTGTAAATATATGGTTTCATATGAAAAATAAAAATCAATTTATTCAAAAGTAATGTTTTTGTTGTTACGAGGGCTGCTTTATATATTTCTGGCCTATTAGTGAAAATGCGAATATTTATAATCAAAAATGGTTTTATTGTTTTTCAAAGTATTCTCCAGCATGATTTATACACTTTTGCATGCACTTTTTCCACTCCGATTGAGACACCTCTAAAGCATGGTTTTTAAACACTTCAACAGCTTCTTCTGGCGACGAAAATCGTTGACCACGCATTTTTTTCTTGATGTGCGGAAACAAAAAGAAGTCATTAGGTGCCAAGTCAGGGCTGTACGGCGGATGACCCATTAATTCGAAGTTTTGGCCGGTCAAAAACGCTCTGGTTTGAGCCAATATGTGAGAGCTCGCATTGTCATGGTGAACAATGATTCGTCTTCTCTTGTTGGTTTTTCTAATTTCTTCTATGACTTCAGACAAACAAATTGTAGTGTACCACTCAGAAGTGACCGTCCTACGTTGCTCAAGCGGAACAGTCGCCACATGACCAGTTTTGCCGAAGAAAGAGGCGACCATTTGCTTCGAAGTGCTTCTTCCACGAACAACTTTCGTTGGATTTTGCTCGTTTTTGAAGACCCACACGGTCGATTTTTGTTTTGTTTCGGGCTCATACGCATAGATCCATGATTCCTCACCTGTGACGGTCTTATAAACGTCTTTTGAAGCACCGCAATCGTATTTTTGCAACATTTCTTTGCACCAATCGACACGAGCCTTTTTTTGAGCGACTTTCAAATTATGCGGGATGCAACGAGAACAAACCTTTTTTACGGCCAGGTGTTCATGCAGTATCGAATGTATGCTGGCGGAAGAAACGTCGAAGGATGTCTCTATCTCTCGGTATGTCGCATGTCGATCTTGCATTATAAGTTCACGCACGGCATCGATGTTCTCTGGCACAACAGCCGTTTTTGGACGACCTTCACGGAATTCGTCTTTGAGCGAGCTTCGGCCACGATTAAATTCATTATACCAATTTTTCACAGTGCTATAGGATGGTGCTTCATCGCCATACAAAGATTTAAGTTCATCAATGCACTCTTGTCGTGATAATCCACGTCGAAAGTTGTGAAAAATGATGGCACGAAAATGTTCACGAGTTAATTCCATTTTTTTCTATATTAATTTTTTTCAAGTCACTGTAAACAACACAAAACGTACGTCAAAACGTTTTAAGTACGATTATGCTTAAAAATGACAAACTTTCCAATGGAAATGTCAGATTGCACTTGGCAGCACTCAGTGTTACCAGGCCAGAAATATATATAGCAGCCTTCGTATGTACAGTTACTCACATAAATATTTTGCCTATATAAAATAAAGTAAATTTTAAAATAAAACGTTTTATAAAAAATATAAATTTTAGAAAATTTATGTGCATCTTATGGAATATTACATAAAGCAATCTTAAACTTAAATTCAATTTTCTTAAATTTAGAATCCAGTTTAATTGTTTAAGGTTTTTAAATTAATATCAAATAATTTATAATTTTTCAGGTCACAGAAGTATTTTGCTTTTTTTTACTTTTTCTAATATGGTCTTATCTCAGAAACCAAAATGGTGTTATTAATATTTTGTTTGCAGTCCATTATTTGCTAAAACTGATACCACACGTCTATGCATTGATTCTACTAAATTACGACATTTTTCTTGAGGTATTTTGTACCATTCTTCTTCCAATACTCGTTTTAAGGTAGCTTTAGATAAAATGTTCTCTCGAAGTTTTCCATCAAGATAAGCCCAAAGATTTTCAATTGGATTAATGTCAAGGCTTTGGGGAGGTGTTCAAAGATGTTTGGTGTTGTATAAAAGCCATAGCTTGACGTCTATTGTTGTATGTTTTGAATTATTATCATGTTGAAAATAATATTCATTCTTATGAAGCCCCTATTTTTCAGCACTGTCATGAAGATGCTCCCTTAAAATTGACAAATATACATGCTTATCCATAATGCCATCAATAAAAACCAATTTAAATTTTTTCTCAATCCAAATGCAGACATACAGACCGACACTATTAGAGAACCGCCAACACGTTGTACTGTTGGCTTTATATTTTTTACATTCAGAGACTAATTTGGCCTGCGCCACACCATACGTCGTATGAGTGGTCCGAATAAGTTGAATTTACTTTCATCAATAACTGTTACGTTTTTCCAAAAGTCAAAAGTTTTAGTTTTGTGGAGCTCAAGCTCCGTTAAATTTATTGGCTCTCAGAACCTTACGGATCGGTTCATCGCTAACATTTATTGGTAAGCTTCTCGTTAATTTTTGGGGCCGATAAATGGGGGTTTTTATGGTTTTCGTTTCTAGAAGTCAATGATTTAGGTCGTCCCTTTCGGGGAATTTTTTTAATAATACCACGTTCCTATGCCCTTTTAATTACATTCTCTATTGTCACAAATGTATTTTATTGGTTTCCCCTGATTATGGAAAAAAATATAACTTTGGTGTATTTGTTGTAAATAATAAGCAGGTAAGGCCTAATTCCTTTCATGTCAATAAAAATGTAGTTTTTTATTACATGTTTCTCCCAACGTTTCGTGAATTTTTTGTTCACTTTTCAGGGGATTCGTCTATTTACATAAGTAAAATAAAACATCAACAATACATTAAAATAATTAACAATCTAGAATAAACATTTACTTTGGCTTACAATATTGTGTGTGTTAACAAAACAAATTTATATTACTGTTTACTATTGCACTTTTCTTAAATTTTTAAACTTTTTCAATTGTTGCTTTTTTTAATTATTACACTGTACATAGCGCTTAGATTGTCCGTATCTTCTTTTTTGTTCATTGTTCTGTTTATTTTCTGATGGATTCTTAAACCTTCTATTGTGTATCGTTTTCTCTCATTGGTTTCTTTATTAAATATTTTTATATTGTCAAAATCAGGTACGTGTTTTGTTTCTATAATATGTTTAGCAAGTGCGGTACTGCTTTATCATCATTTTTTTTTTTTTATAAAGAGAAGTAGCACTTCAGGCATTAAAACCTATTTAGTTATTTTTCGTAACCGTGCTACATTCTTTAGGAAAGGGATAGATGAAAGATAAGACAGGTGGTGAAAGCAGAGAGATAGAGAGAGTTATTTATTTTACTTCGCCGGCGAATCTGCTATGAGAAAGTACCGACGAAGGAGACTGCACGTTTTTTGTTTATTCTGAATATGTATTTATACCATTAAACAGAAAAAAAAAACATTTTTTTTGTATTTTGATTGCAACATGATTTGAACCCTGAAACAACCAGGTTTGTAGTCAGCGTGTTTACCACTTTGACTACAGCAGCCTCTTGTTATTAAACTTCTTTTTGTTGTTCAAATGTAAACAAGGTTACAGCTGTTGTCATTGTGTCCCATGCATGGGATTTCGCAGACGACGTTATTTTGTTGAAGTTTGTCAATTGGTGTTTTTGAGTTTTTTCAATTCCGAGAAATAACTGATTTTAATATATTTAAAAGAATAAAATGTGCTTGTAATTTTAATGCATCTTATTGAAATGTATGCATGCCAATTTCATTAATTTAATTTTTTTTAACAATAAAATATAAAATAAAGAGTTTTTATTCAATTGCTTTATTGTCTTTATTAACTATTTTTGTGCATATTTATTTAAAAAACTTGCTTTATGAGAATCTATATATAAATAGGCAAAGACAAAACTTCGGGATAATTTTTCTCCTATATTTGTTAACCCATTTTGTTTATTCTTTCACATATTTGTAGACATTGTCGAGCTTTAGTGCACCATCTTTATCTAATTTAATTCGGTAAAGTATTAAAGAAATAAATGACTCCTTAAGTTGCTTCTTGCACATTGCGTTGCGTTCTTCGGCTAATTTGGACATTACCTTTGAAAAAAAACTAAGTTTGTTATCACGAGTATTTGATTAGTGTATTTTTACACTTACATGCCTTGGTGGCGGGTAGGTGAAAGCCTTATCCAATACTACTTTAGTAGCCATTTTAATATTACACAAATCAATAGTTTTCTTGCGCGCATGGTTTACAAACAATTTGGCATTATCTAATATACAAGTCGCATAACCTTTTTAAAGAATCAAATAACTAAAGTGATATTTGTTTATAATAATAAAGGACGTACGGTATGTGAACTCCAATAATTAATTGATCGATTGATGAAAAGCACCATTCATACACAAACTTTTAATGCGTAAAAATTTTTAAATCTTTGAATTCTTTTCTAAAAATTCAATAGCTTCAACGTTGCTGTCAATAACTTTACAATGTGGATACATATACATAGTTGCTTACACTACAATGTCAATGCATCATTGTAGTGCCTTTGCGCAGGCATCGCCAATTTCTATATCCGGAGCATATAAAACCATGGCTATAGTATCAGATGCTTTATTACAACTTACAATTGCTAGGCACTGGCTCGAATTTCCACCAGTTTTAGACCCTTATCAAACGGTAAGACAAAGAAAATACCACTACAGTCGGTTGAGCATATTAAGTACAATTTTTAATTAACAGCATCAGTTATTTCAAATATTGTTCTAGCTTCAAAGAAACGCTTAAGTCTACTGGCCATTCCAACATATTGTGTTCCTTGGTCAGGAAATAATATAATTAATGTTTCTTTAGGATTTATTTCTGGCTTTACAACTTCTTCAGTTGGTAACATATTTTCCAAAATTATCGCAGTACTTGGCAGCACTATGCCTGAAAAGACGTGTGTGTTACTCGGTTGTCTTTTATTATTGGAAAAACACTTAATTAATAATTATAAGTTCAGTTTCTATCTAAGAACAATTTTACTTTTTAATTGAGACATTGAAAACATATGTACATATATGCAATTTAAATAATTGTGCTGCTGCTGTTGTTGAAAATTTTTTTGCTGTGCGGCCGAACAAGGCCGTTTTTGTTGGTGCTCTGTTGTTGTTACGACTTTTTGCTGTGTGGCTGAATAAATTGCCATTTTTTTCCATTTTTTTTTTTTTTTTTTTGTGGATGCTCTGCTGTTTGTTGCTGCTGCCTTTTTTTATATATTAAAATATGCCTACCACTCGAAATTTTAAGAGTGGAGTGTGTGATTCCGTTCTAGGAAAATCAAAAGGTAGTATTATGTGCTGCAGATGCAAGTTATGGCTTCACCTTACTTGTGCCAAAGTCTTTGAGAAGCACCTTGCTTGGCTTAGTGAAAAGCCTGAGGCGTTCTCTTTTACGTGTGTGGCTTGTACGAATGCTGACTCGGATCATGTTTCCATTCAAACTGAAGTCCGTGCCTTAAGGGAGGGCTTCAACAAATTTGTAGAGTCAAACCGAGATGAACGTGAAACTTTTAAGGCTTCCATAGCACAAATTCTTGCGGATTTTAAGAATGAAACGTTGACTTGCTTAAAAGACATGAAATCTGACATTGTCACTTACACTAAATTAATAAATACTGTTGACTGCTCTACCTCAAATAAAATTGCTGCCCTAGAAATGGAAAATGATATTCTCCAACGTAGAATCAACCGTGCAAGTGTTGTTGTGAGTGGTATGCCGGCAGGCTTGGAAAATCTTACCTCCACTGTGTTTTCGCTTTGCTCTGTTTTTGGCCTTACAATTACAAATCTGGATATACACCAAGTCTGCTACATTAATAACAAATTTAATAATGTATCCTTGAGAGACCGGCTAAGGAAAGAATATTTTAAAATGAAGACCTTAAAACTGAGTGATGATTGGTGGTGATATTGGCAGTAGGATTTACTTGAATGATCATTATTCTCCCCTTGCTTCGAAACTTAATAATCTTTGTCGTAAATTGAAGACACAAAAGATAATTTTGAAGTACAAAGTGCTCAACACTGCCAAGGTTAAAGTTAAGCTTACTCTGATTGATGGCAAGGATGTCACCTATGATATGAATGAATGTGCCGCTCTTTTGAACAACAATTCTAATTCTGTACTATAATCTTACGTTTTTATGATTAAATCTTTTTCTGTTATTTTAACTGGTAAGTTTAATTATAACCATTTTTAACGATTGCTTGATTTTTTTGAATATTACCGCCTATATTTGGCTTTACTTTTGTTCGTTAAGACTGGTTTTTTAACTACTATATTTAATTTCACTGAACTTCTTAACTAATTTCTTGTTTTTCTGTATAAAGTGTTTATGGTCTTAATATCATTTTCTTTGACAATTGAACTATGAATTTGTTTTATAATGGATTGTATTAAAATATTTAACTACTTTTGGTTCCACAACTTGTCTTTGTTGTTATACTATGTCTATGAATAATAATAATATTAATCCTATTATAAGTAGTGGCTCTTCTATTAAATCTTCTCTTCGTACTTTTTCCGCTATGTTAAAAGTTGCGCATATGAATTGCCAAAGTATTAAACCTTGCGTTAACGCAGTTAAATTTGATGAGTTCAAAAATATTGTTAATGGTAACTTTGACTTAGTTGCCATTACTGAGACTTGGCTTAAGCTATATGTAAATAGTCTATCCCTTAAAATACCTGGTTATTCTTTGGTAAGAAACGATAGGTTGCATGCACGTGGTGGTGGAGTAGGTATTTACGTGTCCAATGTTCTGAAGTATAATGTTATTTTTAAAACTTCTGAGCCTAATGCTTGTGAGTCTGTTTTTATTGAGATTGTTAACGACAATACTAAAACCTTATTTGGTGTTATTTATCTGCCTAATGGTGACCTTGCTTCTTTTGAACATCTTCATCTAGATTTGTTTTTGAGATACTCTAGCATTTTAGTAGTTGGTGATTTTAACTGCAACCTGTTTAATACCGTGAAATCAAGTTTAATAAGATCTTTGTGTTTGAGATGTAACTTGTCGGTTTTTTCATAATTCTAAGCCGACTCATTTTAATATTGCCAATAATGTAACTTCTTTGTTAGATTTCAGGTTGGTTAGTGATATATCCATGATTAATTTTTCTGATCAGGTCCAATGTCCTTCGATATCGAACCATGCGTTAATTTTTGTTATTGTTAATATCAAGCCGAAATCCTCTCCGCTTTATTTTGAATACAGGGATTATAATCAAATTGATTGGGATAGAATGCTTTTATATTTATCTACTTTTGACTCTTCGTCTTTTTTTAATTCTAGTGATGTTAATTTTCAATGTTGTATTTTAAAATCGCTTCTAGAATCGCTGTATCAGTTTGTTCCGCTCTGCCGGAGAGTATTGACTTTGGTGCTTTTGATGATTTCGGCTCGTTTTTGTTTAGCTGTATAACAGAGAATGAACTTTTAGTTGCGTTATACAAAGTAAGGTATAAATCTGTTGGTATTGATGGAATTCCGATTACCTTTTTGAAAGTTATATTTCCTTATATTTCTCATTTGTTAACTTTTCATATTAATTCTATACTGACTTCTTCTGTTTTTCCAAATGATTGGAAAAAAGCTCGAGTTGTTCCGATTCCTTAATCTAGAATAGTTAGATGTCTTGATGATTTAAGACCTATTTCTCTCTTGCCGGCTATATCTAAAGTTGTTAAGCACGTTATTAAGCATCAAAATCTTTCTGTTGTTAATAATTATGTTTCTCCCTCGCAGTTTGCTTTTCGTCGTGGGCATAGCACAACTTCACTGTTGTTGAATTTAACCGATGCGATACGGGCTGACGTAAATAGGGATTTTTTGTCATCGTTAGTCTCACTTGACTTCTGTTGAGTATAGCATACTGATAATGAAGTTAAGAGGGTTGTTTAATTTCTCTAGAACGGCTTGTATGTTGATCTATTCGTATTTGTCTGGTAGATATCAATTCGTTGATTCTGGTGCAGAGTATTCTGACGTACGCCCCTTACTATCCGGTGTTCCCAAGGGATCTGTTTTAGGACCCCTTGTTTTTATAATGTATGTTAATGACTTGCCTATGCACATTGAAACGGGAATATGTAGATCTTTTTTATTTGCTGATGATGTTTTTCTTTTATTTAGTACTCATAGGGATAATATCGACGTATTAGAATATAATATAAATTACAGTTTGCAGCGTTTTTCGCACTGGTCTTCTATTAATTCCTTGTTCATTAACTTTAATAAGACTAAAGCCGTTCTTTTTGGCAGTACTGATTCCACGCTGAATATCTCTGTTGATGGTCAGACTATTGCCTTGGTTGATAACTTCAAATGTTTGGGTATATATATTGACAATAAACTTAATTTTGATGTTCATGTGAATCATATCTACTTTAGAGTCTTTGGAATATTGCGTACAATTTATTTTAATAATATTTATTTACCTTGTTTTATTAGGTATAGATTGGCTTACGCACTCTTGATGCCACATATATTGTATGGACTTGAGGTAATATCTGGGACTTTCGCTCGTATAGTCACTAAGTTGAATCGTGTGACTAATATTATAGTGCGCTATGTTTAAAATGTACCCAGAAGAATGCATATTTCTGAGTACGTAAGGACGTTTCTAGGATGTTATTTCCGAAATTTTATAAAAGTCCGTTGTTTACTGCTTTTCTATAGAGTTGTAAGAAATGGAGCACCGATTAGGCTTTGCTTTGAGTTTAACTTTTCCTCGTCTTCTAGGATCCCTCAGATTGTTATCCCTCGTATAAGGTGTAGTTTCTTTGAACGTTCATTTATTGTTCGTATTGCAAGGATTTGGAACTATTTGCCTTTGGAACTGCGTATTTTTTCCCACTCCAATAATGCATTTCGTCTGAAACTCTTAGCTAATTTTTCTTCTGCTAATTGATGTATCATTAAAATTTTTTTTCTTCTTTTTTTTTAATGAACGATTTTTGTTTTTTTTTTGTCTCTTCCTTGAACATGGTACAATAACTTTAAACAAAAAATGTTTTAGTTACCGTTAACTTTAAAAATGATATTCGTCTATGTTCTGCTAAACTTATTTGGGCATGTTCGTGAAGATTTGAGCCTTATATTTTAATCAAACCTAGTGTAAGTCGTTCGTTTGCCTCAGTATATAGTTCCGGTTTAAGGCTGGTACATTTTTAACTCTTTCAAATCTTCAGCGATATGTGTTTGACATGGGTGATTATGTGTATGTATACGCTGACAGTTCGGAAACTTAAGTACGTGTCTATGTTGGCAATGAAGATTTATTTTATGATATCGACATTTTTCTTTACATTTGTTACTACTTATGGGACATTTATTATTATTATTATTATTTTAAATTTTTCTTCGGCTGGGGAGCCAATTGTTGTAGTTCATATTTGTATGCATGAATATTTATAATTTTAAGAATATATTATTCAGGATTTTCCCTTTGTAATATAAGTTTATTGGCCTAAAAGGCTTATTATATTACTTTAATTTGAAATAAATAAATAAATAAATTTGTTGAAGTTGCTGCCTCCAGTGGATTTTCTTCAGCTTTGCTACATTTTATTTGTTTAAACGCAAATTGTTTTATACTTAGGCCATAGAGTAAACTCAACATTATTATTTCAAAAAACACATATAACTAAATTCCAGCTATAACCAGAAAGAGGTAGTAATATAAAAATCAAAGTACTATTACTATCCCTCTAACTATAGCTGGAATCTGGCCACACTGAATTTTATGTGTCTTATCTGGTTAGTTATCTGTGCTGGAAAGTATCGAGAATGAAGTTGATTTGGAAGAGATTCCATCAGACGCGGATTCAATTGCCGATGTTATTGAAAACCTCGATGATCAGGACCAAATCCAGAAAATTTATCATCACATAATTGGAGTCCACGATGAAAATGATAAAGGTGGCGGAATGTAGTGTGGCTGATAACTCGTATGAACATTTTCAGACATAATTTCAACTTTATGTTCCTCGGACTCAAGTGCGCAGTGGTATGAAAATCATATCACATTCTTGCGCAGTATCCTACAAGGATAACATTTTTTTCTTTGAATTTTTTTTAATAAATTACCTTTATAAATAAAAGCAAATAAAAATGAGTTTTAATTTTAGCCGGTAAATATGAAACTAAAATAAAGATATCGGAGAAGAACATTGTAATCTAATGGTTTAATGAGTTGCGTTAGTTAAAAAGGGAAATAATATAAAACATCAGATTGCAAAAAAAGAAAATACCAATGATGTTTGGTTAAAGTACAAAACTGTTAGAAACTTATATAAATCTAAAATTGAAAAGGAAAAGATTAAATTTATAAAAAATAAAATAAACAATACTAAGAATACAAATTAAAAATTAAGTTCTTAGAAAAAGCCGAACTGTGATAAAAAATGTGATATTTAATGATATATTATGTAAAGATAGTCAACAAATAGCTAACCAATTTAATAATTTTTTTGTTAATAGTACAAAAATGATACGTGAATCAACAACACAAAAGTTTAAGTTCCGTGCGATGAATATTATAAAATTAAAGTTCATAGTAAAGAAAATGAACAATAAAAAAAAAACAATAAAATGTGAGGAATATCGTCCAATTAAAAGCTTACAATGTTGTTTGTATATTCAGTGCCGTTGTCTGATCGAACTTAGAAAACTTCGACTTAGAAAAAAAAAATACCAAAAAGGAGGTAATAAGGGCAATACGCAGATTTCAATTCATTTTTACTATATACTTTAGCGCTGAGTTTGGCTGACGTGGTTGTCGTATTCGTGGAAATGCCTATGTATTACTGTTTAGCCGATTATAACAACAAAAGTTAAGAAAATATTTTTTAGAAATCTAGCTTTTATTGTCCTAGTATTTTGATTGGAAATTTTAAAAGTAAAAGTTAGAATCACTGAAAACATCTGTTGTCATAAGATTTTTTTTTAATATTTGCATTTTTGTTAATTTATATTGCAACACAATGCTCACATTCAAAGTGGCACAGTATATTTTTTTTTAATTACCGTTAACTTTGGCATATGCAATCACTTTTTTGGCCTGTTTTATAAAATTTTATATTGTTTAAAATTTTATTTTCTTAAAAATGTTACAAAAGGATCAAACCACAATTAAAGAAAAGCATTTGTCATAAATAATTATAAAATTTACAGAACTATTAGAGAAATTGCACAAAGAGTAAACAGAACAAAAATACAGTGTTTCATATTATAAAAAGACATAAAGCTACTAAGTTAATCAGGAACGATCCACATTTGTCAGCAATTGATACAAAAAAACAAATTATATGAAATAATAAATGTTAGTTAGTGCTGAAACAGTCTGCCGAATCTTTAGAAGAAATAATTTACAATGAACGTCTTGCCGCCGAAACACATTAATACCAGAGAAAAATCAAAAACTGAAATACGCTTTCGCTCAAGAATATGCAAATAAAGGTGCGTCATTTCTGGTGAAAAGTAAGTGCTATTGTTATAAGTTTTTCCGATTTTTTCGATGCTTTTTTTATCTTCTTAGATTATTTTTACAGACGAAACAAAAATAAACCTCTTTGCACCAGACTGAAAAAGAACCTCCTATTGTATTTCTAGACAAGAACATTAAAAAAATTGTCAAGTATGGTGGTGGTTCTCTTATGATTTGGGGTTCCATATTAGCAGCTGGAGTTGGGAAAATGCATTTTATAAGTGTAACCGTGGACTCAAAGTATTATATAAACATTTTAAAAGTAAAAGTTATGGAAAGTGCCGAATGCCTAGGCATAAAGGATAACTTCGTGTTCTACCAAGACAGTGATCCCCAACATAAATCTTGGAATGCATGAAGTTAGCTTTTATATGATTGCCCAATAGTAATGAAGAGTCCTCACCAGTCTCCACACTTGAATGTTATAGAACATATGCCCACATATTTATAAATAAAGAATACCTATGCGGAGGCCAAAATGTATTGCCGTATTGAAGAAAGCAGTTACAGAAGAGTGGTACAATATTGAACCCGATTTTAGTAAAAATATGGTGAAAAGTATACCGCGACGTCTTAGCTGTAATTGTCAGCAATGGGAAGTCAAACAAGTATCGAGAATTTATTTAACAAGAAATAAAAATACGAAGACTGCAATGTCCCACTTTAAGTGTGGAAGGAGTTGCAATACAAAATCGTAAATATTGCAATATTTTAATGTAATGACTGAATTGGTTTTTTTTTTTGTTATTAGTAGTAATAGTACCCATGTTAAACGTGAGTTCTCAAAAATAAACTAAGGCCTTAATTTTGCTTTACAAGCATGACAACATAATTTTTTCTCTGTGTCCCACCTTAACTCTAAGTAGCTGTATTGCTAAATTGCTGGAAAGGCGCCATAACAAAAAATAAATAAAAAACTATGTCAGTTGTGTAGTCGTCAAAGTTAACCGCCGGCAAATTTATTTTTGTGTAAAAGCCGTTGTTACATAATAATTGTATATTTTATACAATTTGCTTCTAGTAGTTAAAAACTACCCAGCAAGAAATGAGTGAGGGAAACCTATACATACACAATTATCTACTAACACATTTGCAATAATTTTACACTGAAACAGCGTTGCCGTTGTACGGCTTTTCGTATTAAGTTTTTACTCAAAATTGGTAAGCAAAGTTCAACATATAGCTTATAAAATGTTTTGTAATTAATGCCCCTATTGCCATTCTCAACTCAACTAAGTTTGGTCGTCTGTCAGTCAACCCGACTTTGACTCAACCAAATTATTTTTTTGGTATTGTAGAACACAAAGATTTTTAGTTGTGTTTGTTATGATGTTGCCGTCATGAAATGTCGATTTTATGTTGGCAATACCATGCATTTTATTTGTAAAATGAAGAAAAGAAAACGCAAAAAGAAGTTTAACTCAAGTTTTTATGGAATAAAAAGAATGGATTTAAGCGTGGATTTTTTGAAGACGAAAATCATGATTCTAATACAAATGTTTTACGTATACGTAGAAAAATACGCGATTATTCCAATCCTCTTGAACTACCCAGTGCGAAGTACGAAATGTCCAAAATAAGTGACAAGTATTTATAATAAGTAATTTTTCATAGATTTTTTTGTAGCTATTTTCGGCTGAACAAAGAAGCATTTTATTATGTAATAGAAGCATTTAAGGATCATTTTAAGAAACCTGTCCAAACAAGTCAATTATTTGAGGAGTTTCAGGAGTCTCGCTTGTTGAGGGAGCAACGTTTCCAACGCCGAAGGTATGTTCAAATGGTGCTGAGATATGCATTTCTCATTCCTGTTGCTTGTTAGTTGTTTTTTTTTATTATTAGCAATTTTTTTGAATACTTGCTTTATAATGAATTCAAACCTATATAAACTAAAAATTCTAATAAGATGTCTGTTTATAATAATAAAAATGTTCTTGTGGGTGGGCACAAGCTTTTTAATTCAATTATAAATCCTTCCCACGCTTCCTTACACTGAGTTTTATACCGCATTTAGACTTGGCAATTTTTCATGAAACTGGCATGCAATTTTTGTTTGTTGGTGAAGCAAAAGGAGTAAGCAATATGGTATTGCTTGAGTTTTGAATGGATGTTACTGTAGCTTATGTTTATTTTTAAATAACGCATATTGCTGCAACCTAAATAGAGAATTAAGAAAAAATGCCTCAAAAAGTTGCATAGTGTAAATCGGGACTTAGTCATCCCAATTTTTTGCTTTCCTTTAGCAATTTCTTTCCATCAGCTGCGTATGTGTATTAAACATTTAATTTATTATATTAAGATCAAAAAACACCTATACTTACGATTATTACATTGTTTGTTCTTTTTGTATTATTTTTTTAAAGGAAATGTATTAAAAATGTAATAGAAATTTATAACCGACAAAGACTCAACTGCTAATATGCAGTTGTGTATATTTATCGTTTTTGTCAACCAAACTCATACAAAGTGGTGAACCGCAATAGCATTAAACACAACCAAATAATCGACCACACAACCAAATAGTCAACCGCATTTAAGTTGTGAATGGCAATACCGATCTATGAAAGACGACCAAATTATTAAAAAAGTTGTGAACCGCAATAGGGGCATAAATCTGTTTCAAAAATAAACCAAAATCTTCATTATATTTTTTGTTAAAAAAGTCACTGGTAACGCTGTTTGCTGCGGACATCACACGTATACTAATGTTTACATCAAGTTTTTCATTTTACCTTTAAGAATGTGATAGAAACTTTGTTCTAGGCAGTGATGGATATTTCCATCATCAGTGATTGTCATTTGATGGATCAAATGATGGTCACTGTTCTTGTAGGGTAGCATTTTATATTGTAACATATTAAAACTAATATATTTTCACATTTATATGCATAAGTACATATGTAGTGACAACCATTATTATAAAAGCTTTACAGGCGGCGAAATTTGGATGGTGTTTATTGTTTTTGTTTTTTTTTTTTCGTTTAAAACAAAACTATCGATACTATTGATAGTGTCATCGATAGTTTTGCAGCTCTAAAAACCACCCTTGGAGTTCAGATCAACTATTATATATACGTGCTGTAAGCCGAAGTAAATAGAAAAACTTCAAAATAAAGCAATGCGAGTCATATTAAAATGTAACCGATACACACCAAGAGAATTATTTCAACGAACACTAAATTGGTTAAATATTAAACAAAGGCTAGAATTAAATACCTTATTGTTTGTAAGAAAAATGAAGCAAAGAAAAACCCCAGAGTACTTGTATGAACAAATAAACTATGTTGGTGATTTACAGCCTTATAGATTAAGAAATGCTGAAATTGCAGTTTAACTATATAATTTATTATCAACTTTTTTATAAATGACGATAATAACTATGTATTTAAAAAATTGTGTTAATGTTGTAATGAGCAATACAGTTTAAAGTTCATCTTTTATTATAAACTTTTAAATAGTTGACCTGTGCTTGTGTTAGAAAAATATAATCTTATTCTGGCTCTCCTTTTTTATAAAATTGTAGTTTTTATTACAATTAATAGAATAATTTGTTTTCAAAAATCCAATACTTCGACTATCGTCGTTAGTCATCATCAGGGATCTAATAAAAAAGATATACTTTGTACAAAAATTTTTCTAAATAGACATTACTATACAAATTTACTTGAAAAATATATATTAAACAATTACCACAAAAACTAATTTTGAAAACATCTTAACTTTTATAAACAAACACTTAACTGAAAATTAATTTTACTTCTTATATTTATTTATATGTGAGCAAGCTTCTGTCTGTAGATGTGAGCACACTTCTTGTTTATAGTTTAGTCTTTTCTTGATTGGGACATTTCCCAGCAAGAAATGCTTTACAGAAACTAATACCAACACAATTTTTACACTAACACATTTGCAACAATTTTGTATTGAACAGCGTTACCATTGTAGCGTTTTTGGTAGTGAATTGGGATGAACTTTTTGTTAATAGACTAAATCTTATTTTTCGCTTGTATTTACAGATAATAATGCAGCAAACTTCAAATTACAGTTTACAAAATGTTTTGTAATTAAAATTATGCCAAAGATCAAGCAAAAAGTTTATTAAATTTGTTGTAAAAAGTTATTCCGTTTTAAGGAATTTTGGTAATTTTTGAAAGAAAACAAGGGAAAAGAAATTTCTTGTCAGTTTCAACGTTGTTTGCAGCAAAAAAAAAAAAAACAAATCATACGCAAGAGTGAAACAACTAATATATGTTTTATTTCGCGACGTTAAGAACCCTACAAGAACAGTGACCATCATTTGATCCATCAAATGACAATCACTGATGATGGAAATATCCATCATCGCGTAGAACAAAGTTTCTATCACATTCTTAAAGAGAAAATGTAATACTTGATGGAAACTTTTGTGTACATGTGACTTTGCATCTCCCTCTAACTAATGAATTTTTCCATTATAAAATACATATATCTGCACACTACTGCAGTGTACTATGTACCCAGCAAGAAATGCTTGACAGAAACTAATACTAACACAATTTGTACACTAACACATTTGCAACAATTTTATATTGAACATCGATGCCGTTGTAGCGTTTTTGGTACTGAATTGGGATGAATTTTTTTTTACAAGACTAAATCTTATTTTTCGCTTGTGTTTATAGGTAAAAGTGCAGCAAACTCTAAAATACAGCTTACAAAATGTTTTGTAATTAAAATTGTGCCAAAGGTCAAACAAAATTTTTATTAAATTTATTGTAAAAATTTAGCCGGTTTTAAGCAAATTTTGTAAATTTTGAAAGAAAAAATAATGAACACCAATTTCCTGTCAGTTGCAACGTTGTTTACACCAAACAAACAAATCATATGCAAGAGTGAAACAACTAATATATGTTTTATTTCGTGACGCTAAGAAAATTGCGCATTTATCAAATAGTTATAAAAGTGGTATGGTGATTTATTAAAAGCAAAAATAAAAGAAAAAATAAATAAAAAACAAAGAATCTAAAATAAATTTAAATAAATTTACTGGTTCAATGTGGAATTAGCAAGGTAAGTTGCATTTGGGTTGCAGGCAGTTGAAGTGCAGATCTTGTGTCTAATGAACCTGACACTGGAAACCCAAAACTTCACAGGCATGTTGCGGGTATTTAAAACCGCCACAGCCTTTTCCTAATTTGCTTAATTTTATGTATTTCTCTGATTTTGAGTAAACAACAGTATTTGGTAGATATACTCAAGATGTGTGCCCCAACATCACTGTCGTCCAAAAGTGATCGGAAATACAAAGGTTATTTATAACGTTTCAAAAATTATATTGGTTTAAAATATTTTTCCATTTAAGACATTCCTTCCCTTTCAAGATTAGATCCAGGGTCAGAAAGAAATCTAAACCCGGCTTAGAAAACTTCAGGAAAGTATGTGAGTATAAAATTATAATTAATTTTAAGTTTTAAGAAGTTTTGCAATTCGTATTGCCTAAAAGTTTTGATGGAGTGCAAGGTGGTCATCAAAAATGTTGAGAAATCTGTCTGTCGGCTGGCTGGGGAGACTTACAACTCAAAACTTGATGAAGTCGTCAGCATGCTCCCTTTGCAGAACCTTCTAGCGGTGGAAGAGTTGGAGAGAAAGTTGGAGGAGTCGAAAGGTTTCACTGAAGCAATGGTAAAGAACCAAATACCAAATACTGTTATTGACTGAAAATCACAGAAATACATAAAATTAAGCAAATAAGGAAAAGTTACACATTAAAAAACAACTTACAATTTTGGATTTAAAGGCTTCATAAGTTCTTCCAACTCGAATCTTTGAAGGCTGTGGCGGTTTTAAATACCCGCAACATGCCTGTCAGTGTCAGGTTAATTGGACACAATCTATGCACTTCAACTGCTTGCAATTACAAATGCAACTTACCTTTCTTATTCCACTTTGAACTATTATATTTATTTTATTTTCTTTGCTTTTTATTTTTTTTTTTTTTTTCTTTAAAATTTGCTTTAAATAATTCAACATATCACTTTTATAACTAATTGATAAATGCGCAATTTTCTTAACGTCACGAAATATAACAAATATTAGTTGTTTCACTCTTGCATATGATTTGTTTGTTTGGGGCAAACAACGTTGCAACTGACAAGAAATTTCTCTTTCTTAATTTAATACAAATTTTGTTTGACCTTTGGCACAATTTTAATTGCAAAACATTTTGTAAGCTGTATTTTATAGTTTGCTGCACTATTATCTATAAACTCAAGCGAAAAATAAGATTAAGTCTATTAAAAAAAAATTCATCCGAATTCAATACTAAAAACGCTACAATGGTAACGCTGTTCAATATAAAATTGTTGCAAATGTGTTAGTGTACAAATTGCGTTAGTATTAGTTTCTGTCAAGCATTTCTTGCTGGGAATAAATTAATTTTCAGTTTAAGTGTTTGTTTACAAAAGTTTAGATGTTTTCAATATTAGTTTTTGTGATAATTGTTTAATATATACAGTTTGTCAACTAATTCTTTGCCTAGTAAAAAATTATTTTAAACTTTATTTTATTTTAAGAAATTTAACAACAAATCACTTAAATCTGTCTGTTTTCTTTTACTTATACCATATATATAACTGTTTATAACAACAACACACCAACAAGTCTTAAATAGATACACGCATTACAACAACAACAATAAAAATAGATTTTTGCTTAATATAAAATGTGTCAAGTAAATGTTTGCGCGAAGAGTGCAAATGTACTTGTTTACCGTTACCTTTTTATTTTTAAATGTTTTTTTGAATGTTATCCAATGCAAATGAAGTAGTTAGTGTAGGAACACAACACACGACGGTAACGATATTTTCATACAAATTTAACATAAGTTATCGTTCAACGACAATGCCGCTGAGATAAAATTTATTTTATTTTCTTGTCGGTTTTCATTATTCTCTCACATTTAGTCTCTCACTCTCCTAACAATATTGCCCGAAATATAAGTATTTTATAAGCATTTGAATTCACAATAGTAGCAAAGGCACATTATTTATATAAAAATAGAACAAAATTTCAGGAATAAAAATATTTTAAAAAAACTGATACATGTATGTACGCAAATGAAAAACATAATTGAAAAGGTTAAAAATATGAAAATAAAATTGATTGAAAAAATAACTGAAAAGGTGAAAAATATGAGCCCATGTCTCATCTTAAGTCAGTCATCATATATTCTTCGTCCCGCTCTTCAATTTGTGTGAAGGTTTTGAAAAGACCTATTGAATCTCTTACAAGGTTAACCAGTCCATTAGACTCTAATGCCATGGATATGTTAAATGTACTTAATATTCTTTACGTTTCATCGAGTTTTTAATAGAACTTATCTAATTCATTTAAATGTAATAAAATATTTTAACACAATATTTTTGAAAACAAACACAAAGCTGAAATGAAAATAAATATTATGAATGCCGTCAGAGAATCGTCGTTATTTTGTTTACTTACTCTCAGCAACGATAAATCGTTCCGTTACCGTCGTCTGTTGTGTTTCTACACTTAAGAATTTAGTAGTAAAAAAATTTTATTGCGTGCGTTGGTATATATTAATGTATTATTTAAAAATGCCAGGAAAACGAACTTCAAAAGACATTATACAATTAATGTATTTTAATCATTATAAAGGGGAATCCGCTAGGGAAATCGCTGATATGTTTTCGCTTAAGGTTAGAACTGTAAATAACATTATATCTCGTGCGGAAAACGAAGGCAGACTAGAATTAAAAGCATCAAAAGGAAGACCAAAAAAAGTATCCAGACGAGTTGAAAGTAAAATTATTAAAGCTGTCTATGAAAAGCCGAGCTCCAGCACTAGAGGCTTAGCTCTTCAGGTAAAGAATGATTGTTTATCTCATGAAACCATTCAAAAAGTGTTGATAAAACACAAATATTCTTCAAGAGTGGCTAGGAAAAAAACACTGCTTTCAATACAAAATATTGAAAAACGCTTGAAGTTTGCTATAGAGCACGTATCACTGCCTTCAGAGTATTGGGATGACGTTGTTTTCTCTGACGAGATGAAAATGATGTTGTACTATCATGATGGACCCCAAAAAGTTTGGCGAAAGCCACTTACAGCATTAGAAAACAAAAACTTAATTCCTACAGTAAAGTTTTGAAAACTTTCAGTCATGGTATGGGGTTGTATATCAAGCAAGGGAGTGGGAGAATTGAGGATTTTGGATGAAATTATGACAAAAGAAGTTTATCTTGATATTTTGAAAAACGAACTGGTCGCCAGTGTTCGCAAATTCGGCTTTATTAACCCGTCGAATCCAAATAAGTGCAAATACAAATATTATCAAGATAATGATCCAAAACACAAATCTTATTTATGTAGGACTTGGTTGCTTTACAATTGCACTGAAGTTATCGATACCCCTGCCCAAAGCCCTGATATTAACCCCATAGAAAATTTGTGGGTGCATTTAAAAAAAATGGTTGGAAAAAGTTCGCCAACAAACAAAAACCAATTAATAAGGTTTATCAGAGAAGAATGGGACAAAATACCGTTAACATATGATATTTCAAAACTTATTAGTTCAATGAGAAGACGTTTGCAAGCAGTACTTGATTCCCAAGGAGGTCACACAAAATATTAGATAGCAAAAATTATAAAATTTAACTTTAAATAAACTTTTTACATTTTGCGCAAACATTTATTTGACAGTACTTAAATTGAATTTTTTCCTTTTGTATATACAGTGAAAGACTTAAGTATAGGCACAAGCTGCAAAATGAAACAAAATATGTTTTTTTTCACATTTGTAAGTATCAAATATTAATTTAAAGAACATATAATAATTATGACAGTAATTCATATTAAAAATAACCAAAAAAGTCGAACAGATTTTATTCGGTGGTAGAAAAATAACGAAAAGGTTTAAAAAACTTGATTTTCTGTGGGACAAAAGTATAGGCACATTCTTTGTTGACGGAGTCAAAACTAGTCAGAAACTCAAATTAGTATTTTGTTGACAGTCCATTCTGCTTAATAACGGCTTTAAGTCTATTAGGCATAGAGTGTACTAATTTTTTTGTAAAATTTTTATCAATTTTAAGCCATTCTTCGGTTAACGCTGTTTTAAGCTCACATTTGTTTGAAATACTGCGTTTCCGAATTCTTCGGTCTAGCTCCTCCCACAAATGCTCAATGGGATTTAGGTCTGGGGACTGCGGAGGATGTGGCAATACATGTGCGGTGTTATATGCAAGCCACATCTTGACGTCGTGAGCAGAATGTTTGGGGTCATTGTCATGCTGGAATGTAAATGACTCTGACAAACCCAATTTAATGGCGCTTTTCTTAACATTTTCCTTCAAAATATTTAAGTAAACAGTCTTTTTCATTATTTCTTCAATGAAGACTAGTTCTCCGACACCCGCTGCAGACATACAGCCCCAGACCATAACTCCTCCGGCACCATACTTTACTGTTGGTGTAAGATTTTTTTCGTCATATGCAGTATTACGTTTTCGCCATACTCGTGAATGGCCATCAAGCTTAAAAATATTAAATTTGCTTTCGTCTGAGAAGAGAACCTGTTCCCAGAAACTGCATGGCTGATTTTTAAATTGTTTTGCATAATCCATACATCTTTTTTTATTAACTGCAGATATTAATGGTTTTCGTCTAGCAACACGTGATTTATAACCGGCTTCATGTAGTAATCTCTGAACAGTTTTAGAGTGCACGTACTTACCGAAATTTTCCTTGACGTCCGCTGCCAGCTGTGTAGATGTTGTTTTCGGATCAGTTTTAACTTTCCGTATTATTTGGGCACGTTCTCTCTCAGTTAATTTTCTGGGACGACCACAGCGTTTAGCACTTTCAAAGTTAGTTTTACCTTTAAAACGATTAATTATTGTCCGAATAGTAAAACGAATTCGATCCATTAATTCGCCAATCTCATCAAAAGATTTGCCTTGGTTATGCAGATGGAGAATTATTTTTCGCTGTGATTCTGTAGTTTCACTTAATTTAGGACACATTTTTTAGAAAACGACAAAGAAATTATAATATTTAACAAATTTTTCTTACTTTTCACCAACTGAAACAAATTAATAATAATAACGGAACATTCCATTCTGTCAAAAAATACAGTATTGCCAGATTGGCGAATTTATAATCGTCTTTTATTTCCGTTAACAATGAATGTGCCTATACTTTTGTCCCATAAAAAATCGATATTTTTAAATTTTTTTTGTTATTATTCTGTCGGCGAATTAAATCTGTTCAAATTTTTTGATTACTTCTTATATGAAGCTTTGTAAGAACCATTTTACGTTCTAAAAATAAACATTTGATGATAATCAATATCAAAAAAATTACTGTTTGCTTCATTTTGCACCCTGTGCCTATACTTAAGTCCATCACTGTATATATAAACTACTTGGAATAAAATTAAAACTTTGTATAATTAAATCAGAAATCCATTTTTATTTTAAAATTTACGATTTTTTTTTTTTTTTTGGTAGGCAAAGAATTAGTTGACAAACTGTATTTTGCAAGTAAATTTGTATAGTAATGTCTAATTAGAAAATTTTTTGTACAAAATATTTTCTTTTTTATTAGATCCCTGACGACGACTAACGACGTTAGGTGAAATATTGGTTTTAAAAAAAACAAATTATTCAATTATTTGTAATAATTTAAAAAAAAGGAAAGAAGTTTTTATTATATTAGACCTTGAGCCAGAATAAGAATATGTTCATCTTGTATTTCCTTTTTTTATTTTTTTATTTTTATATTACATTATGTTACTAAAAATATGTGTAAAAAATATAGTAACTATTATGAGTTTTTCTTTCATTTTTCTACATAAAAATATTAAAATAATATAATTTCTTTTTATTTTGTGATATATAGTTATTTTTTTTAATGTATTAATATTTGTTTTGATTTTTTTTCTATTTGCTTTATATTTTGCAAAGGTTATTTACATTTTATGCGCCTTAACCACCTCTGTTTTGACACAAACTGGAACGAAAGAGTTGTTTTATGTACCAATTCACTAATGACTACACCTGACCACAGACTTGAAAATTTTTAAATTCATAATCAACAAACTTAAAACTACTTCATAAATAAGTTAAAAAAATATGTACGTAGATGGAAATTTCAAAATATAGATTAAACATCACAACTGCAAAAATACAACTTACCATTTGTAACCTTTAAAGCCTCTCCTTTCCCCAAATTGAGATTTTTATCCGTTTGGTTGGTGTTGTTATTCTCCTTATTATCGCATTCCAACATTTCGTTACACTTGATTGCCGTTATTGGTACACTTTTACTTTCAAATAAATTCAGAATGTGAATACTAAGGACTTCATCGACTTCCGGTTGTGCTTTAAACAGAAAAAAACTTAAAACAGAAAGTGAGCAGCTTTGTAAACTTGTTTTGAAATTTCTAACGTTAAAAGCGTCTTGAAATAGCTTTACAGTATCCATGGAATAATCCTGCAATTTAATTATAATTTGCTCCAAAGCTGTTGAATCTTTACACAATATCAAAAACAGTTGCAGCATGTTACACGTTATATAATTTTCTTTAGACGGTGCTGCAGTTCTAAACAGTACTTCACAAAAATTTTCCAGCAAAACAATGTCACGGCACATCGTGCGTTGCAAAAAATCGAAATTGTTTGGATAACATAATGTATATAAACAACATATGTGTCCTATCATATTCAAATATCCTATGTATTTGGACAGTGGTGGGGGTTGTTTTAGTATTTCATATAATTTGTACATAAATGATTTCTTACACAATTCATTCAGAAAAGTAGGTGAACGTTGGGATAGTGCAATAAAAATTACCAAATAACAGCTAATTAAGTCGCATGTAGTAACATTTATCAAAGACACAGACATATCCATTGGAATTTCCATTTCCAGTATAAGTGCAGGCGAATTCAATGCTTCTGTGGCTGCACGCGTAAAATAAAATCGATTTAACATTTCCTCAACTTCTTCTACATTCTCTTGAGCCCGAATCAAAACTGCTAATAATTGGCCTGCCAAATGTCTAACACATATTACTTCTTCAGCATCCAACAATGTGGAAAAACAACAGGCCATAAAACCTCCCGGCAAATATGAGAGTTCACTAATGAGCATTTCTATTCCAGATATACCCAAACTTATTTCTTCTGTTTTTAAGCTGTCAATGGCTTTTACCTTGGCTGTAACATTTAGTAAACTCCATGCCAACGTTCGAACTTCCACATCTTTGTGTCCACACAGGCCGCTTAAATATTTAACCAATCTTGCAGTTAGGCGAAAATTCTCGTTAGGATTCTGCATTTGATCACTTAATTTTAAAATGGCTAAAAGACAATCCCTATGCCACTGAGCCCCAGTTTGAGTAAACGATTTCAATGAAAGCGATAATTTAAAGAATTGACGACAATGGAGAAATAACAATTGATCTGATATATTTAATCGACAAGAGCTTATAATAACCAGAAGGGAAAGCAAACAGCGGACACGTTGCAGATCCCTAATTTCAAACAATCGCAAGCTACGTTCAACCAATAAATCAAACATCTTGCTGACAAAGGAGCTAAATTCAGAAGCGTTGAAGTGTGCTTCAAATAGGTGCTCATATTCATCTATAAGGAGTCTTAGAAGAGTTGTAATTTTGCTGAAAATACGTAGAGGTGTCTCTTCATCTTGAGTTAACATTGTAATTAACGCATGCCGTGTATCCATAAGTAAATATTTAAAAATATCTAAGCCAACAAGTACCAATGGAATTTTTAGACAAATATTTGTGACATCTAGTAAATTTTCGTACAAAAAATAATCGTTGCTATTTCCCGGAGTCACTCGTAAATACCTTTTTAAAATATTATTTATTTCGTTGCAAGACTCCTCAGTAATGGAAAAAGTGTCATTCAGTGTTGCCATAAACAATTGTTGTTTTAGCAACTGACAAGCTTGGAGAATTAGCCTGTGTTCTGTAGCATTTAGGGCTGTTTGAAGCGAACGATTAAGTGACAAAATCGGTTGCGTTGCTCGAATAAATCGAAAATCTTCACAAGTCAATTTTAAATCGTCCCTTACATCCAATTGGGATAGAATTGTTATTGATTTTGGCGTAAGATTTGTTAAATCACCACAATAAGTCGATGCTATAACCATTCGCCAATATTGAGTTTCTTTCAATGCTGAAGAAAATATTTGTGAAAGCTCTTCTGACTTCTGCTGAATTTTATTACTTAAGGCTGAACGCAAATTGACATCAAGCGGTAGTTTTATATTGCCTAATATTAAAGGTCCTTCTATGCAATTTTCCGTAGATATAAGCTGTGATGAAAAAACCAGTTGAAACAAACACATTGCGGCGTCTTGACGGATTTGAATGAGGTTATGAAACATCATCAAAGATCTCAGAAGCAATACATAAATGTTAGGAGTTTCGGCCAATTCACAACGAACTGATGAATCATATAGCATAATTTTATTTAAAATGCTAATCGCAGGTACAACAGCATCAACATAATCTAATTCAGACAACTTCTGTAAAGAACTTTCCAAGGTCTGCAGAATTAAGTAGTAGGCACCAAGGCTACATAGCTCAGCAGTAATGCTCCAATTACTACATAAAACATTTAATTGCATTAGAGTAGTTTTGCGTATTAATGGCTCCACATCTGGCGATTCTAATAGATGCAATATATTATTTAAATTTGTTACGACATCGGATCGCACAGGCGATCTATCGATAAATATGTTTCGGTATTCCCGTGGTGTGTTTTGAAGGCAAATGTCATTCGATAAAGTGTCGCTAATTTCTAAAAGATTCGGCAAATAGTTTTCGGCTCCTTGTAAGGAATTTAGTGTATAAATTAAACGATTAAGAGATTCGCGGCGTCTATCTTCATTCGAGTGAAATAAAAAACCTATATTGCCTTTCAAAACGCAAACATACGGCAGCTGCTTTAAGTCAGGATTATAAAATTTGAGCATCAAATCCATTATCTTTTTCGAAAAAGTGCAACAATTAAGCAATGGCAACATCGGCACTAATATCGGCAGGAGACTACACCACTGTGTACCAAACAGTGTTTGGGATTGTAAAAAAAGTTCTAATATTTTGCAGCAACTTCTTTGAATTTGATCATTGGAACTTTCAAAACTTTCATGCACAATTTGTACCAAAAGTTCTGTATTCAGTGGTACACCAACTATTTGTGCTCTTAGAAGTTCTGCATTAGAACAATCCAAAACATATCGTTCACCAGTCATCAAGCAACCGATGTGCCTTTTAAAAGAGTCAGTTAATTTGTCATAAATATGTATTTTTAACGGCACAAAAGTAATACTTAGTAATTTCAATAACAAGTTAATTGCTTGTTCCTTCAATTCAATATTCGTGAGATAAAGAGGAATAGCGTTGATAACAGCTCTGAAAAGAATATTAAGTAGTTCTTTACTCTGCATTGTATCTAAAACTTTACAAACGTTATGCCCTTCCTTAATTATATCGCTGCATGACCAATACGAATTATTTAACATTTTTATAGATGTCTCAAATGAATCCTCAAACAATTTTAGCAGTTGATACTTTTTATTCAATGACTTATCAGTGTTAAGTATATATGTTTCTAAGAGTTGATGTCGTGTCTTAAAAAAATATTTTAAAGAATAATCCCTTAAAAAAGGTTCAAGTATTTCTACCTCTTTTAAACAACAAACATTCTTTTGAATAACGTCTTGTAGTAAAAATGTTAAAAGCATTTGATGGAGCCGTAGCATTTGACAGTTTTCTGCATTTGAGAATTTACAGCTTAGACTGCTCAAAACTGCTGCTACTTTACACAAGCTTAAAGTGTTTACACTGCTTTTGATATATCTTAAAACTTTTAACACCATAAAAAGCACTTCCCAGACAATTGGTGTAACACTAAGATGAGATCGACGCGATTCCAAATGAAAAACACTTGCGTCAAAAAGTTCCGTCAAGGCTTTTGTAATTTTAAGCTGGCAGGGCGATTGGGAATTATCTTTTATAATAAATGCAAGAGGAAGCGCCATTGATTTTCTTAACATTTTAAGACGTTCATCTAATATATGAAGGAACTGCAACAAGGCTGCTGCGACTATATCAATGTTGGACTTTTGGCTTTCAGTGTTGCGTTCATTAAAAAGTTTTAAGAGATTCTGAAATATATGTGGCGCCTGCAATAAATACTCCGCTGGATAATCTTCCATGGTAATTTGCAAATGACATATGGCATTTTCAAATTCCACGTTTGATGCAAATTTATTTATTAAAATGTCAGACAAAAACTTCATTGACGTATAATCTGAGGGAGATGGACGTGACCACGGTATTTCGTAATCTTCACAATCAAATGCAACTTCTTCCTCTTTTATTTTTATACTACTAACTTTTTTTGTTAAATCTTCAAAGTTCTCTGATATATTAGGAAATTTGTTCTTTACTTTCGAAACTGGTATACTTTCTAAAAATTTTTGTAGTTCATTAATCGTGTTTTGTTCCGCTCCGTTGTTATCGAATGATATCATAATTTTTCGTAGTTCTTTAATTAATCGTTCGGTTCCTAGTTTCTCAATTGCTTTAGAGCCATATTTTGGAGATTCAATGATTGATTTTAACAAATTTAATACTTTTAACGGCTGTTGCACAGGTGCAAACGCAAACCATAGTATTAAATGCTTACACAAATCGCCGGGCTTAAATTCAATACATTCATTAAGTGCCAGCGCTCGATGTAATTTCGATGAAATCTGCTCTAAAGTACGTAGACGAATTTCTATTGATTCGTGGGTTAGTTTTTTTACGGTATCACGACTTATTTTAATACCAGACATTTTTTGGTTGTAATCTACAAATGTAAAAATAATTGGTAAATTCACTGTTCAAATCTACCTAATACACATAAATTTTACCACACGTCTTGTATGCATATTACCAATACATCTTTTTTGGTTAAATTCATTGGCATTTATCAAAAAAATAAATAAATTTAAAATATTCGCCAAAATAATCTTGAGCGCGGAGACGTAGGAGAAAATAACAAACTCAGAGATTCACGGAGGAGAAGATAATAAACTCGGAAAAACGTCAAACTTTTTTTACAGAGTTGTAAAAAAGGATTATAATTGTTGTTCATAACAAAAATGTAAACAAAATTTGACAAAACATAAGACCTTTTAGAAACGGTCACAATTCGTAAATTTTTAATAGATTTTAAAGTAGAAATTAGAAATGAAAAGCTCTAAGCTTGCAGAATCAGATTTTCAGGTTGTTTTGAAATGAAGGAGCTACACCCAAAACATGTAGTCATTAATTGTGATGGTTTTTTAGTTATAAAAACAAGATTAAAAGCCATGTATCATAGCGACTGACGCCAATCGATAGAGGCTTAAAGTACGAATCGATCGTGGTATATATCATTTCTTGCAAGACTGTACGAAAAAATTTATAAGCCAGCAAACTTTTAAATGGTAAAAAAAACCGCTCAAAAATATAAGTTAAGTTTCTCGCTTATATCTCGAACACTGTTCCGCGTGCACATATACCGCTATATACAATCGAAAGAAGATAAAAATACGAATCGATCGTTGTATAGTTTGTTTTCTGAAAGACTGTACGAAAAAAGTTATTAAGCGGCAAACTTTTCAAATTTGAGAAAATCGCTGATATTGATAATTTTAGTTTTTTGCTTATATCACGGAAACTATTTCGCGTTCACATATACTACTATATACGATCGAAAGAGGACAAAAATACGAATCGACCGTGGTACAGTTTGTTTTCTGAAAGACTGTACGAAAAAAGTTATTAAGCGGCAAACTTTTCAAAATTAAGAAAATCGCTGAAATTAATATGTTTAGTTTTTTGCTTATATCTCGGAAACTATTCCGCGTGCACATATACTGCTATATACGATCGAAAGAGGATAAAAGTACAAATCGATCGTGGTATAGTTTGTTTTCTGAAAGACTGTACGAAAAAAGTTATTAAGCGGCAAAATTTTCAAATTTGAGAAAATCGCTAAAATTGATCATTTTAGTTTTTTGCTTATATCTCGGAAACTATTTCGCGTGCACATATACTGCTATATAGGATCAAAAGAGGATTAAAATACAAATCGATCGTGGTATAGCTTGTTTTTTGAAAGACTGTACGAAAAGTTATTAAGCGGCAAACTTTTCAAAAATAAAAAAATCGCTGAA
Source organism: Cistogaster globosa (assembly GCA_937654795.1). Classification (NCBI taxonomy): domain Eukaryota; kingdom Metazoa; phylum Arthropoda; class Insecta; order Diptera; family Tachinidae; genus Cistogaster; species Cistogaster globosa. Next base: position 83,383,797 of record OW569403.1, read on the forward strand.
ATTAATAAGTTTAGTACTTTGCTTATATCTCGGAAACTGTTCCACATGCACATATACTGCTATATGCGATCGAAAGAGAATAAAAGTACGAATCGATCATGGTATAGTTTGTTTTCTGAAGGACTGTACGAAAAAGTTATTAAGCGGCAAACTTTCCAAATTTGAAAAAATCGCTGAAATTAATAAGTTTAGTTTTTTGCTTATATCTTGGAAAGTATTCCGCGCGCATATATACTGCTATATACGATCGAAAGAGGATAAAAGTACGAATAGATTGTAGTATAGTTAGTTTTCTGCAAAACTGTACGAAAAAAGTTATTAAGCGGCAAACTTTATAAATTTGGAAAACCGCTGAAGTTCTGCATTAGAACAATCCAAAACATATCGTTCACCAGTCATCAAGCAACCGATGTGCCTTTTAAAAGAGTCAGTTAATTTGTCATAAATATGTATTTTTAACGGCACAAAAGTAATACTTAGTAATTTCAATAACAAGTTAATTGCTTGTTCCTTCAATTCAATATTCGTGAGATAAAGAGGAATAGCGTTGATAACAGCTCTGAAAAGAATATTAAGTAGTTCTTTACTCTGCATTGTATCTAAAACTTTACAAACGTTATGCCCTTCCTTAATTATATCGCTGCATGACCAATACGAATTATTTAACATTTTTATAGATGTCTCAAATGAATCCTCAAACAATTTTAGCAGTTGATACTTTTTATTCAATGACTTATCAGTGTTAAGTATATATGTTTCTAAGAGTTGATGTCGTGTCTTAAAAAAATATTTTAAAGAATAATCCCTTAAAAAAGGTTCAAGTATTTCTACCTCTTTTAAACAACAAACATTCTTTTGAATAACGTCTTGTAGTAAAAATGTTAAAAGCATTTGATGGAGCCGTAGCATTTGACAGTTTTCTGCATTTGAGAATTTACAGCTTAGACTGCTCAAAACTGCTGCTACTTTACACAAGCTTAAAGTGTTTACACTGCTTTTGATATATCTTAAAACTTTTAACACCATAAAAAGCACTTCCCAGACAATTGGTGTAACACTAAGATGAGATCGACGCGATTCCAAATGAAAAACACTTGCGTCAAAAAGTTCCGTCAAGGCTTTTGTAATTTTAAGCTGGCAGGGCGATTGGGAATTATCTTTTATAATAAATGCAAGAGGAAGCGCCATTGATTTTCTTAACATTTTAAGACGTTCATCTAATATATGAAGGAACTGCAACAAGGCTGCTGCGACTATATCAATGTTGGACTTTTGGCTTTCAGTGTTGCGTTCATTAAAAAGTTTTAAGAGATTCTGAAATATATGTGGCGCCTGCAATAAATACTCCGCTGGATAATCTTCCATGGTAATTTGCAAATGACATATGGCATTTTCAAATTCCACGTTTGATGCAAATTTATTTATTAAAATGTCAGACAAAAACTTCATTGACGTATAATCTGAGGGAGATGGACGTGACCACGGTATTTCGTAATCTTCACAATCAAATGCAACTTCTTCCTCTTTTATTTTTATACTACTAACTTTTTTTGTTAAATCTTCAAAGTTCTCTGATATATTAGGAAATTTGTTCTTTACTTTCGAAACTGGTATACTTTCTAAAAATTTTTGTAGTTCATTAATCGTGTTTTGTTCCGCTCCGTTGTTATCGAATGATATCATAATTTTTCGTAGTTCTTTAATTAATCGTTCGGTTCCTAGTTTCTCAATTGCTTTAGAGCCATATTTTGGAGATTCAATGATTGATTTTAACAAATTTAATACTTTTAACGGCTGTTGCACAGGTGCAAACGCAAACCATAGTATTAAATGCTTACACAAATCGCCGGGCTTAAATTCAATACATTCATTAAGTGCCAGCGCTCGATGTAATTTCGATGAAATCTGCTCTAAAGTACGTAGACGAATTTCTATTGATTCGTGGGTTAGTTTTTTTACGGTATCACGACTTATTTTAATACCAGACATTTTTTGGTTGTAATCTACAAATGTAAAAATAATTGGTAAATTCACTGTTCAAATCTACCTAATACACATAAATTTTACCACACGTCTTGTATGCATATTACCAATACATCTTTTTTGGTTAAATTCATTGGCATTTATCAAAAAAATAAATAAATTTAAAATATTCGCCAAAATAATCTTGAGCGCGGAGACGTAGGAGAAAATAACAAACTCAGAGATTCACGGAGGAGAAGATAATAAACTCGGAAAAACGTCAAACTTTTTTTACAGAGTTGTAAAAAAAGGATTATAATTGTTGTTCATAACAAAAATGTAAACAAAATTTGACAAAACATAAGACCTTTTAGAAACGGTCACAATTCGTAAATTTTTAATAGATTTTAAAGTAGAAATTAGAAATGAAAAGCTCTAAGCTTGCAGAATCAGATTTTCAGCCATGTATCATAGCGACTGACGCCAATCGATAGAGGCTTAAAGTACGAATCGATCGTGGTATATATCATTTCTTGCAAGACTGTACGAAAAAATTTATAAGCCAGCAAACTTTTAAATGGTAAAAAAAACCGCTCAAAAATATAAGTTAAGTTTCTCGCTTATATCTCGAACACTGTTCCGCGTGCACATATACCGCTATATACAATCGAAAGAAGATAAAAATACGAATCGATCGTTGTATAGTTTGTTTTCTGAAAGACTGTACGAAAAAAGTTATTAAGCGGCAAACTTTTCAAATTTGAGAAAATCGCTGATATTGATAATTTTAGTTTTTTGCTTATATCACGGAAACTATTTCGCGTTCACATATACTACTATATACGATCGAAAGAGGACAAAAATACGAATCGACCGTGGTACAGTTTGTTTTCTGAAAGACTGTACGAAAAAAGTTATTAAGCGGCAAACTTTTCAAAATTAAGAAAATCGCTGAAATTAATAAGTTTAGTTTTTTGCTTATATCTCGGAAACTATTCCGCGTGCACATATACTGCTATATACGATCGAAAGAGGATAAAAGTACAAATCGATCGTGGTATAGTTTGTTTTCTGAAAGACTGTACGAAAAAAGTTATTAAGCGGCAAAATTTTCAAATTTGAGAAAATCGCTAAAATTGATCATTTTAGTTTTTTGCTTATATCTCGGAAACTATTTCGCGTGCACATATACTGCTATATAGGATCAAAAGAGGATTAAAATACAAATCGATCGTGGTATAGCTTGTTTTTTGAAAGACTGTACGAAAAAAGTTATTAAGCGGCAAACTTTTCAAAAATAAAAAAATCGCTGAAATTAATAAGTTTAGTACTTTGCTTATATCTCGGAAACTGTTCCACATGCACATATACTGCTATATGCGATCGAAAGAGAATAAAAGTACGAATCGATCATGGTATAGTTTGTTTTCTGAAGGACTGTACGAAAAAGTTATTAAGCGGCAAACTTTCCAAATTTGAAAAAATCGCTGAAATTAATAAGTTTAGTTTTTTGCTTATATCTTGGAAAGTATTCCGCGCGCATATATACTGCTATATACGATCGAAAGAGTATAAAAGTACGAATAGATTGTAGTATAGTTAGTTTTCTGCAAAACTGTACGAAAAAAGTTATTAAGCGGCAAACTTTATAAATTTGGAAAACCGCTGAAATTAATAAGTTTAGTTTTTTGCTTCTATCTCGCAAATTATTCCGCGTGCACATATACTGCTACATACGATCGAAAGATGTTACGGACCGGTTGGTCTGGCGAGGTTTCGGTCTAGCTCTTTGTTTTCTCCTCTCAGGCGGTTCCAACCCTTCTCACCAGCCGCGTATCCGAACACTTAAAATTGAACAAAAACACAAAATTGACTGAACTACACATACTGTATACCACACAAAGAATTTTGAGACTGATGGTCGTCTCATTTGCCCTCCCAACCATGTCTTAGAAGCTTCCATAAAACGTTTTCCTACGACCCACCAAACACTGGATCACTTCTTCACTTACCACTCCATCATTGCCTGTACCTTGTTTAAATTAACCAACAAAATCTTTCTTTTTCAGTCTACATTCTAACATTTATTTTATATAATGTAAATATATTTTGATAAGCATAAAAAATAAATATATAATAAGTATTAAATATACACGACATAACTAACTTATAAATTATTCCTAACGACAAATCCACTTAAGCTCTATCCACACAATACAATAAATCAGGATTAAGGTTTTATTATGACCTTTGACTTGTCTTATAGATAATTTTTTTTTACTAATATTTAACATTAGAACAACGACAAATCCACTTAAGCTCTATCCACACAATACAATAAATCAGGATTAAGGTTTTATTATGACCTTTGACTTGTCTTATAGATAATTTTTTTTAATAATATTTAAAATTAGAACACACACATACTAAACAATAACGTTTTTCTTACAAATTTCCACAAATCACAACTACTTTTTGAAATTAATTTTATATATATATATATATATAATTTTTTTTATCATGTAGATTTGTTTTTTTTTTTTTAATATCAAGCTGCGCCTTTTTTCAGTTTCATCTTGAATTTTTTTTTATACGGTTTATTTCCAGAGCGAACGAACTTTTCTTTTGTCTAAAGCAACATATTTTTCTTTTCCTCTTACATTTATGTTATAATTTGCGCTCTTTATCTTCATAATATATAGAAATTAAAGTTTATATCTTACCTGGCAATTTTCCTTCGGGCTAGTTGAGACACCACCTTGCGTTTAACTCCCTAGAAAATAGCCAGCTGAAAAAAACACATATTTAAAAACACGCTGTATTTGCACACATAATTATTTCCTTACGTTTTTTTCCTCTTTTTTTTATTTATTAAAACTTAAAAAAAAATTCTATTTATTTTGTTGCACGCACAGTTCTTATACTAAATTTTTAAGTTCTGTTCTCCTATTTTCTTGTGAATTCTGCGATTGTACTTTAGCAACTGACCTCAACGTTCTTTCTTCGATTTCTTGCCTGCCTTCTCAAATTTTTAGCGGTTTCCAATATTATTTCCAATAATGTTATTTTCCCGCCAAAAGCCATTTTTTTATTATAATTACATAAAAATCTTCATCTTTTATTATATTTTTTATTCACTATTTCAAGGATTTTGACAAATTTTTTTCGTATTTAAATTCTAAAATTTACTGAATGAAACTATAACTCTGTAACCGTTTTACTATACTTGTGTTGCCAAATTTACCTTTTTTTCGTACTACGCAAAACAATATGACATGCACTACCACACTCACGTAAACATTTGAAACAAGTAAGTAGCAATTAGTTTCTTGTTTGTTTAGCTTTAATTCTTTATATTTATTCGCAGGTTATTGCATGATATAAAGATAAACACAATAAAAACTATTTTATCTTTATAGACGTATGTCTCACCACATCAATAGAACAAACGAACGACAAAAGTGCAAAAGAACACAATATACATTTCAAAACAAACAAAAACATACATTTCATCACAATACATGGTCAACTATATAAAAAAACTATAATAAGCATTAGTGCAAAAAACATCAAATCCAAATAAAACAACGAGCCATGTAAACACAGAAAAGATGCCTGGATGACATTGGTTTTTATTTAAAAAAGAGGATAAAAGTACGAATCGATCGTGGTATAGTTTGTTTTCTGAAAGACTACGAAAAAAGTTATTAAGCGGCAAACATTTCAAATTGAAAAAAATCGCTGAAACTAGTTTAGTTTTTCCATATACTTTAGAACAAATTTTTCATACAAAATTCATTATAAAATAAACTTGAAATCAACATTAACTTGTATGCATAAGGAAGTATATATTAAGATACTGATAGTAAAATTTAAAATCAAAATTAATTTTTAAGGCAGTATATGTTTAGTTTTTGATAGTCAGTAACAAAATAAAATCGATATCCCCTCAATTTAACATATGTATATAATAATACACTGCATACTAGAGTATATTATTAAAGATATATTAAGCCATATTAAAACAATAATTAAAATATATTTGAATTATTTAAAAATCAAATTCAATTTTAACAATATAATAACTAAAAAATTTGTGTAGTTGTTACAAAAAAATAATTTATTTGTAGGGTATGATGAAATATTTTTTTCAAATTTCATTCATCCTATTTGCTTGGTCTGGCAGCATAACTTAGGTTTTCTTTGCGGACGAATAACGGAATTGGTTTAAGGTAAAAAACTAAAAAAAAGGGAGAAAATAAAAACTGCCGCTTAATCATTGTTGCCATTCCAGCTATATAAAAAATGTGTAATTTGTTTAATATCTAATCCGTGTGTAATATCCCTTTGTACTTCTAAATTAGTTTTAATCTCAATTGTGCGATAATAAAAACCTAGTTTCTAAAAAGTGTTAAACTAGTTGATTAATTCACTTTAGAATTTTCGGATATAAAAATGGGTCTTTAAAAATTTCACCTCAAGTAGTTAGCAAATGTTTCTAAACTATAAAATCAGTTAAAACTTATATTATTAAAAATAGTTCCAACTATATTTTATTTTTTTAACTTTTCTGCTTTTTATTAATCACAAAAATTAAAATCGTTTATTGAAATTTCATAAAAATCAAAATTAATAGAAATTATAGAGGATATAAATAATTTAATATAAATATTTCTCTTTCGATCGTATATAGCAGTATATGTGCACGCGGAATAGCTTCCGAGATTAATTTCAGCGATTTTTTTAATTTTGAAAAGTTGGCCGCTTAATAACTTTTTTCGTAAAGTCTTTCAGAAAACAAACTATACCACGGTTGATTCGTACTTTTATCCTCTTTCGATGGCATATAGCAGTATATGTGCACACGGAATAGTTTCCGAGATATAAGCAAAAAACTAAACTTATTAATTTCAGCGATTTTTTTTAATTTTGAAAAGTTTGCCGCTTAATAACTTTTTTCGTACAGTCTTTCTGAAAACAAACTATACCACGATCGATTCGTATTTTTATCCTCTTTCGATCGTATATAGCAGTATATGTGCACGCGGAATAGTTTACAAGATAAAAGCAAAAAACTAAAATTATCAATTTCAGCGATTTTCTCAAATTTTAAAAGTTTGCCCCTTAATAACTTTTTTCGTACAGTCTTTCAGAAAACAAACTATACCACGATCGATTCGTATTTTTATCCTCTTTCGATCATATATAGCAGTATATGTGCACGCGGAATAGCTTCCGAGATATAAGCAAAAAACTAAACTTATTAATTTCAGCGATTTTTTTAATTTTGAAAAGTTTGCCGCTTAATAACTTGTTTCGTACAGCCTTTCAGAAAACAAACTATACCACGGTCGATTCGTATTTTTGTCCTCTTTCGATCGTTTAGAGCAGTATATGTGCACGCGGAATAGTTTCCAAGATATAAGCAAAAACTAAAATTATCAATTTCAGCGATTTTCTCAAATTTGAAAAGTTTGCCGCTTAAAAACTTTTTTCGTACAGTCTTTCAGAAAACAAACTATACCACGATCGATTCGTACTTTTATCCTCTTTCGATCATATAGCAGTATATGTGCACGCGGAGTAGTTTCCGAGATATAAGCAAAAAACTAAAATTATCAATTTCAGCGATTTTCTCAAATTTGAAAAGTTTGTCGCTTAATAACTTTTTTCGTACAGTCTTTTAGAAAACAAACTACCACGATTGATTCGTATTTTTATCCTCTTTCGATCGTATATAGCAGTATATATGCACGCGGAAAAGTTTCAGAGATATAAGCAAAAAACTAAAATTATTAATTTCAGCGATTTTTTTTAATTTTGAAAAGTTTGCCGCTTAATAACTTTTTTTGTACAGTCTTTCAGAAAACAAACTAAACCACGATCGATTCGTATATTTTTCCTCTTTCGATCGTATATAGCAGTATATGTGCACGCGGAATAGTTTTCGAGTTATGAATGAAAAACTACTCTAAATAGCGGGATGTGCACCACCTTTATTTCTTGATTATCAAAAGTGACAGTTGCAAAATTTGATTCTATGATCTATAGGCTTTTAATTTTGTTTTTTTGTATTAAAATTAATAATAAATTAACGAATATCGATCGAGTTGAAAAATGCTATTTTTTGTCTTAGTTTGCTCACATTTTTTTATGTATAACATGAATGCACGTGGCACTAATACACCTACAAAAAAAAAACAACGACATGTTCAATGTTTGGAAAAAGTACTTTCCATGCAACTCTGAAAAAAGTTTGCCAAAACAAAAAAAAAGTTTGCCAAAAAGTTTGTTATCTTCTCCTTGACCTGAGAATCGTATATTTTTTAACACAGGTGTAAAAACAGGAGTATTTTTGAAATGAGGACAAATTAGTTTCATTTGATGTAGTATCATTATTTCCAAGTATACCTGTTGACTTAGCGATAAATATAATAGAAGAAAAATGGAACGTGATACAGAGATATACAAGAATAGAGAAATATTTATTTTAACGAATTTTAAAATTTTGTATAGAAGATAATAGATATTTTAAATATAAAGAAAACATATTTTTGCAACAAAAAGGACTTCCAATGGGATCCGCAGCTTATCCAATTGTGGCGGATATTGTTATGGAGAAACTATTAGACGTGTGCATTGAAGAACTTAGTATTAAGCCAAGATTAATAACTAAATATGTAGATGATTTGTTTTGTATTGTTTCGGAAACTGGAATCGAAAATATGCTGGAAACATTTAATAAATTTAATAGTTGCTTAAAATTCACAATAGAAATAGAACGCGATTTTAAACTTCCCTATTTAGATACGTTAGTAATAAGGAGAGGTAATAAACTAAAAATGGATTGGTATCAAAAGCCGACAGCTTCCGGAAGAATTATTAATTTTTATTCCAAAACAACAAAACCGGTTGGACTGGCGAGGTTTCGGTCTAGCTCTTATTTCTATCTCTTCTCAGGCGGTTCCAACCACCTCGTATCCGAACACTTAAAATTGAACAAAAATACAAAACTGACTGAACTACACCCACAGTATACCACACAAAAAATTTTGAGACAGATGGTCGTCTTATTTGCCCTCCCAACCATGTCGTAGAAGCTTTCATAAAAATGTTTTCCTACGACCCACTAAACACTGTATCACTTCCTCACTTATCACTCCATCATTGCCTGTACCTTGTTTAATTTAACCAACAAAATCTTTCTTTTTCAATCTACATTTTAACATTTATTTTATATAATGTAAATATATAAAGATAAGCATAAATAAATATAAAATAAGTATTAAATATACACAACAAAATTAATTTATAAATTAAAAATTTAACAATAAAAAACAGAATTATTTTCCTCAAAGAGATATCTAGCCGTTGATTTTATAAATTTTAGCTATTTCCAGTTTCATAATAAAACCTATATCTCGGACTTTATTTTTAATAAATTTTTTAAATTAGGGCTTAAGGTAACATTTTATTCTTGATTAAATTGCTGTTTATTTTATCCGCTAGGCCTAAAAGAATTCCCTGAGGTCATACTACTGTCTATCACTGTACAGACTCTTCCTAAAGACAAATCCACTTAAGCTCTATCGACACAATACAATAAATCAGACTAAATTTGACTTGTGTTATAGATAAATTTTTTTACTCATATTTAAAATTAGAACACACACATAGTAAACAATAACGTTTTTCTTACAAATTTTCACAAATCACAACTAATTTTATTAAATTAATTAATTTATATATATATATATATATATATATATATATATATATATATATATATATATATATATATATATATATATATATATATAATTTTTTTATCATGTAGATTTTATATATATATATATATATATATATATATATATATATATATATATATATATATAATTTTTTTATCATGTAAATTTTATATATATATATATATATATATATAATTTTTTTATCATGTAGATTTTTTTTTTCACTTAGCACTTAGCACTTTTTTTCCTTCACTTAGCATATGGCAATCGAATTTCCAAAATGAGCTTGTGCGGTCCTAAGAATAACAAAATTATTTTTTCTGATAATAGTAACTATCATAGATATTACCGATTTCAATTGCTACATTTTCTAATCCATTACAGTCTAAAACGTCTAGAAGACTAGATCTTTTTTCTTATTTAAAATTCACTGATTTTATGTATGTATATATAAAATCCATTTTAAGGAAATTAGATGCTTTAATTAAATATGTTTAAAAAGCTGACCAAATGTCAAACTAAAACACTTTAATTACAGTGAGAACGCTTGCGTTTAGTTTATTAAACATCTCGCTTAAACACGTTGTAAACATATCAGTGTGAACGGCATATTATTTCGGTGGTAAAGTGACTAATATAATCAAGTTGTCTTAACCCTAGAAAGATAATCATATTCTGACATACGTTTAAGATAATCATGCGTAAAATTTACGCATGCCCTTTGGAGGGCTAAATTGCGGCACTTTTTTGATAAATTTAAAATAAAATAATGTGGAATACTTTGTTTGAATTAATTAAAGTAAAAATAGCCGAGTTATTTATGTATGTGTTTACATATATTAATTATCTAAAAAAACAAAAGAACAACTTCAGTAATTAACAAAACTTAAAGATCACATTTCTTTGAAAACTTATTACCCGTTTCTGGGCTTATAGTCAGTGAGGGTTTTCACATTAGATTAATTGTGCTGGCATAAAATCGCAGTTTGTAGGCTTTTTCGGTGAGTAGAGTGGTTTTTGGTTGGCACAATTTTTCAGCCAGCTTCAATCCCGCACAAGCAGAACAAAACTAACACATACACACTTATGAAAACACAGGTTCTGCGTTTTTTTGCAGAGTGATTTTTAGTGTTTAGTCGTCCATCGACGCGTAAACATGAATACATCAATGATGAATTTTATTATGATTGAATTCAATTTTCTTATAATATTTTATCAAGGGAAATTAAGTTTAAAGTTAATTTAAGTTAATTTTTATATGTATTTTACAGGAAAAAATTGAAAACGAACTTTTTTTCAAATATGAATAAAATATTAATTGAAATCTTCTTCATCTTCTTTTTATGAATAAAATATTAATTGAAATCTTCAGCTTCTAGGAGTGATGATGCAGCTTGCAAGTCGCAGCCACTAGAAATTCCTCCTAAAATTATTGCCAATTCATCATCAATTATTTCAGCCACTTTTCGGCATTTTATGTATGTGTTTAACGAACGAAAGGCAAACATGAAATAAACAAAGAAATTACTAACACACACAAAGCTGTGTATACGTGCACAATTTTATGCCAGCATAATTAGTCTTGTGTGAATACGAAAAAACAAAAGTTGTGCGGATTAAAAATTAGTCTAGTGGGAAAACCCTCAGTCATTTTAATTAATATACTAAATAAGCAAAGCTTCTTTTATAAAATAATTGTATAAACGTTTTTAAAAATCAGTCATATAAAACTTTGGCAGATGTCAATGTTATGTTCGCGACAAATAACTTTTCTGCATTTACTACACGATTTATTTGCTTTTCGCCTTATACTTGATGGACAATACGAGCAGTAGATGGGTTTTTTTTTTTTTTTTTGGTGCTGGTTCTACGACAAGTTCTTCAGTATTGTCCTCTGATGAATGTGGGGTATCCTTTGACAACTGTGCGGATATATGGTCACGCAAGTGCCTCTTTAAAGTAGGTGCCTCTAGTCTTTTTTCCATTAGAGCTGATATAAGTGCCGAACTCAGGTTTTTCATGAAATTTTTGGGACGTAACACCTTATCACCTTTGATGCTGACATTATGGCTACATATTATGTAAGCATTAATACATGCAATATTTATCATTCCGTAAAAAACAGCCATAGGCCATCTATTTGTCTTCCTACCGCATGACATAAGAGAGCACATTTGATCTAAAGTGTCTATTCCGCCTTTAGTTTGATTGTAATACATTATCATTTCAGGCTTTCCGCTAGTTTCATTGACAGACAGGCATGTTCTGACAATCGCAAATCGCCTAAAACTTGCGATGTGAGTTGAAATCGCAAGAAAGGTGTTCTGTAGTTCACAATCGCAAGAAATTTGGCGACTTGAAATCGCAAGCACAGACTGAAGTTATAAATTTCACTTAAAATAAACTTTAAAACAATAATTAAACTATACACAAACAAAAATTAATAAGTTTTCTTATATTTTTATCAAAATTTATTTATATTTTTACACAATTAAAGTGTTAAATAATAAATTTAAAATATGCCCTTTGTTTTATCAATTGCTTGTATTGGTTTTTTCTTGAGTACTTGCGATTTCATAAAAACAGCTGTTCTTTTTGATGTTCGAAAATATATTAGTATTAGTGCGGTTAAATGTTTAGTCGGTAGTCAAATAAAAATGCGGTTATTTACATTTTAAAATCTTAAACAAATATTCAGTGCTTATTAAATGGGCTATTTAAGTGTAAGTGTACGTTAATAAATATATTTAAATTATTTTTAGGACGATCTGCGTTTTGAACGTGTATGCTATAACTAACAAAATAAGCAAAAATAATTTTTAAGTACTGATTACTCATGATCTAAGTAATCTTTTTCTTTAAAGTTGCTTAATGCAACGTCACTAATAGAAATTTTATTTGTCGCCAAATAATTTCGTGCTTTGTATAAAATTTTTAAATTAATAAATATTTATTGGATTGGAATATCCAACAGATTGAAATTATCTCTAAGCATCCGTTTTTTAATTTCCTCTTTTTTTAATGTCATGTTTATTTGAAGTAATTAAACTAAGCAAGAAGGCTGCTGTCATTTTTTTTATTTTCTTTTAATTTTTATGTTTTGCACCGCCAAATCATGTTTTTGTTTTTCGAACATAAGTTTGAAAAAAAGCCAATCGCAAGCAAAACGCGTGAGTTTCAGAACATGTAAAACAAAAGTTGGCGTTTCTGAAATCACATGCGATTTCAAAAACGTGCGAGTGTCAGAACATGCCTGAGAAGCATCTTTATCACAAGATGATAACAAGTAAACCATTTTAGCTGGTTTTGGCTTATAAGATACAAGTGTAAGGGGTCCGTCAAAACAAAAAATTGATGTTCCCACTGGTCTTGATCGACAGTTTTTCAGCTCTTCCGGTATTTCTCGTTTGTTAGATCGCACTGTTCCTGCAAGGGTAAGCTTATACGGTTCATTGAGTAAACTTATTGCCAAGGGTATCGACGTGAACCAATTGTCGCACGTAATATTACGACAACTGCCGTGTATAGGCTGTGATAATTGTTTTATGTAGTATTATCCAAGCGGCAAACCGTTCGTCTGGGTTCCTTTTCCCAAATAAGGCATTGCATTTATCATATATTTTGTGCCACTATCACACATTATAACTATTTTTATTCCATATTTGTTTGGCTTATTAGGAATGTACATTCTAAATGGACATCGTCCACGAAATCCAATTAATTGTTAGTCTATAGTGACATGAGCCCCTGGAGTGTAATTACTTATACATTGTTGTACAAAAAGTCCCATACTTTTCTGATAGGAGTAATTATATCGTTTACTCGAGATGCGAGGCGTATGCTTTTATCATCTGTTCGGAAACATCGTATTAAAAAATCAAATCTATCACGACTCATCACTGACACATACACCATTGAAGAAGATCGATCGAATAGCTCCTCTGTAGTCATGTGGTTGTCTTTTCTCATTGCTGTCATTACCAAAATTCCATTCAAGGCGCGAATTTCCACTTCGCACGTATCCCGAAATGTTGCGCTGGTCATAGATTCACTTCTTTTCATAGAAATTTCGGCATTAGTCCATTTTACGATTTCCGTAATTATTTCATCAACAAAAAACTTGTTGAAGCAGATTGCTACATATCCGCGCAGGACCCCTTTGAGATCTAACAATATTTAAAGCTGGAACTCGACCGCGTTTACGTGGTTAAGATGTTGACCAACAACATCTATTCTTTCCTCTTATAGCTTTCTGTGACAAGGTTATTATTCCCCGAGACGCTGACGAAGAAGCTGATTGTCATATATATTAACTTTGTCTACGCTTTCGCTTGACATAGGCGTCTGTTTTTCTTCGGTTTCTATATCCTCGAAAGCCTCTTCAACGTCGCTCTGTACGTTATCTTCGATCTCGTGATCTTCTATCTCGCTGTCCGTATCTTCACTAGTAACCTCGTCATCAGTCTCTAAAAGGGCGGCTAGCATAGCATCTTCATCCAAATTGCGACGTGCCATATTTTCTAGTCGGGATAACAAAAAATCAGAAGCTACAATTTAAAATTTAACAATTTATGCAGAATAAGTGGCTATCGAACAAACAAACAACAAGAATAATAATAGAAAGTAAAATCTTGAAAGTCACTCTAAAGATAATCATGCGTAATTTTGACTCACATGCCCGTTTTATTTCAAAATTGCAAATACTTACCACAGTGTGGTGTGTATCTTACTAAAGCTCTGGTCAACGACTGAGATGTCTAAAGAGTACAAGAGTGCATTCATTGTAAATAAAGAGAAAAGGTATGCGTAAATTTTACGCAGATTATCTTTCTAGGGTTAAACGACGGGGTGCGGCTTTATGCAATTTTTGTTAAAGGGCGAATGTCAGAGGTTGCGTCCTTCGACCATATAACGAAAGTGAATAGCGCTGCTGCGTTCTTGTCAATTTTTTGGAGTAAAACGCCAAAGGCTGCAGGTTTCCATCAATTTCCTGACGCGGACCAGCGCCTACTACCGAATCGGATGCGTCAACATACAAGGCTAGCTGAGAATCGACTGCAGGATGCGTCAAGAGCGTGGACTTTATCAGTTCGTTTTTACAGCGACTGAAAGCGGCGTCGGTAATTGGGTTCGACTTTGAGACAGATCTGTCGTTTTTTCTATTCCCAACGATAAGTTGTTGCAGCTGCGCTTGATAGAAAGTAGCATGAGGAAAAAATTTCCTATAAAAGCTTACCATGGTAATAAATTGCTTAAGTTATTGAGCCACCTTGGGTTTAGGGATATTCTTAATGGATTCAACTTTTTTCGGCAATGGACGAATACCATCAGCGTTAACTAAATGTCCCAAAAATTTAATCTTCGTTTTCCCGAAATCATATTTTTGTAAATTAATCACCAGATAATTATCGCATAAGCGGCGGAAAACCTGCTCAAGGTCGGAGCAGTGCTGCTCAATATCGTCGATATATGAGAAAACAAAGACCAATCCTCGTAGCACTTCGTTTATAAGATGTTAGAACGTTTGGGCAACATTGCAAATCCCAAATGGCATATATTTAAATTCAAAAAGACCGAACTGCGCACTGATGGCGGTCTTTGGGATATCATCCGGGTGGACCGGTACTTGATGAAAAGCTTTCTGCAAATCTATTCTTAAAAAATTTTTTTACCTCTTAAGTTTATTGAGAAGTCTGTTAGGAATGGTAGAGGGTAACGATCAGGTAGCGTCTGACCGTTGAGCGGCGGTAATCACTGCAAGGTCGCCACGTTCCACCGCTTTTCTTTACCAAGTGCAGAGGATTTGACCAGTCACTCTTAGACGGTTGACATATGCCGGTTTTTAATAAAAATTTAAAAGCCTTTTTAAGCTGCCGCAAGTTTCTCTGGACAGTGCCATCGAGGTCGACAAAAACTGGTCGTCCTGTCGTTTCAATTCGGTGCACAACACTTGATTTCGTTCCTGAACCATAAGGCACTAGCTGAGTTATTTCCAGGAGTTTTTTCAACACTGCTGTAAAGGGAGCATTCGTGTTACGCGTTTTTAAGAAAGGTGCTTCGCTGATAGTAACGGAAGCAAGTTGCGATGTAGTTATATTGGTGTTATCGATGAGTCAGTTACGCCGTAGGTCGATCAGTAAGTCGTGGTGTTTTAAGAAGTCGGACGTAACGTTGGCGATAACAAACGAGCAGCAATAGTCGCCGTAAAGGCCGATTTTTAATTTTATTTGTTTTTTACCCACAACTTCTACGGGAGATCCATCGGAAGTAAACAGTGTAAAGGCAGTTGGGCGGACATCCGAAGAATTTGCAGATAACGGCAAGACAGAAACGGCTTTACCACCATCTATTAGAAACATTTTTTGCGAGTACTTATCCCTAATTTAGAGAGGAAACAATTGGCACTTACGAAGGTAGCTTTCGCCAAATTCCCCTCTCGGCCTTGCGATCCAATTTGAAGACGATGAGGCACTTGTGGCCATTACGCTTGCGTGTAGCTCTCTATGTTTATAGGGGCTATGGCATTTCTGGCGTATTTTTTATGATACCAGCATTCATCACACTTTGCATTAGCAACGTACGCAGGGCGACTTGGCTAACGATTGCGTGTAGCTACTGGTTTACGGGAGCGTGAACGTGATCGTGTCTAAAATTTTGTAAACCGTTTGCTAAGGTCGGCGAGAGGATTGCGTAATTCTTTAATTTCGTTTGCCGGTTGCTGTATTTGATTTATTTGGTTGGAAACCATTGCGTCAATGATAGAGTCGGCATTTTCGTGAATTCGGAAGCAGCACCAATTAACGCGACTACGACAGGTTGAGCAAATTCTGGGTGCCTCTCCTAGGGTGTTACCGGCAACACGCCTCATCTCGAAATAAAGGTCGGAAAGTTTTTTGTCTCCTAGCGGAAGCTCCGGTTGAGGCGGCCCTGCTCACTGTCAGCAAAGTGCTCTATAATTTTTGCTTTCATATACTCATATCGATCGGTAAGTGGTATGGCAGCTATTATGTCAGCCAGTTGCGAAATTACATTCGGGTCGAGCGCTGCAAGTAGAGTTGGTGTTTTTTGCTTATTGGCTACGATGCCAGACGCTGTGAACCAAAAGTCCATTGTGGTAAACCAAGCTTCAATACTCGTGAAAACGCGAAAACCTTATGGGCCGGAGGTTCAGGTAGCGGTGAACTGTCAGCTGCACCAGCTTTCATCGAAAACCTACTGTCGCTTTTCATGGTCAAAAAATATGGTGGCCTGGCTATTAAAAATGGCCGAAAATTAGAAAAAAAAATTCACGAAGGAGAAAATCCTGTTGTAAAAAAAATTCGGGGTCACCACTTTTGGCTGCTTAGTAGTCAACCAACAAATAAATTTTTTGTTTTAATAATCATTTTATTTATTTCTAACATACAAATATTATTTAATTCATTTAAATACTTAACACACTCAACACCTGTATTTTTGCTTTTTCTTAATTCACGAAGTACACGAAGCAAAAGAAGTTAAAAATGGCTGTAGTTCAGTAATGTGAATGGTTGTGTAAGTTAGTATTTGTTATCCATGATTACTAATTTAGCTGAACCTAGGCATAGGGTGCCATATATATATATATATATATATATATATATATATATATATATATATAACTCCTATTAATTTTGATTTTAAGAAAATTCTAATAAACGATTTTAACTTTTGTAATCAAAATAAAAATCAAAAAAGTTAAAAAAAAACCTAAAAAAAAGTTTTGATAATTTATTGTATATAAATTATACTTGGGCTTTCAAGGTCACTTATTTCGGTCCTTTCGAGTAAATAAAAGATTATTTATTTCATATTAATAATAATATTAATAAAAGATTATTTATTTCATATAATCTTTTATTTACTTGAAAGGAACGAAATAAGTGAACTTGAAAGCCCAAGTATAATTTATATACAATAAATTATCAAAATTTTGTAAGATACACAAGAAAGGTCGAAAAATTAATAAAACAACTTAAAAAAAAGTTTTTGGTTGCGTATGCCAATGCTAACGTTCTTTCCTAAAAAATAAAACTATTAATGTTTTTTCGGCTTAAGCCTGACTAGAGTTTTTTATTCTTTTTATGCAAAGTATAAAGTTTGTTAGGCGTGCGTGTCACACGTGTTCAGCAAGAAGAAAAAGTTAAAAGATAATGGCTGACGTGTCTTTTTTACATCGCTCGGCTTTTTTAGGGGTGTTATTACGCGGTTGCATATTTAAGTACGTAAAATCAACTCGATGTATTCGGTTGCCGCCACAATCAGCCCCCTTCAGTCTTTGGCTATAGACAAATTACAAATATTATTTAATTCGCATTCCTGCCATGGATTTGATTTTCTAAATCCTTTTATAAACTCACAGTCGTTAGCCTTTCCTTTCGGAGCAATAAAAAATTCTGCTGGTAAGCGTAGCGATTTACCGTATACTAACTCGGCGGGCGTCGCTTTGATGTCCTCCTTGTACGTTGATCGAAGCCCCAGCATTACCATAGTAAGTTCTCTTGCCCAATTGCCTGAATCCTTGCATTTTATCGCTGCCTTTAAGGTTCGATGTAGACGCTCGATTAGTCCGTTTGCTTGCGGATGGAATGATGTGGTTCTAATATGCTTTATTCCTAACCGCCTAGTAAGTTCATGGAAAAGCTGATATTCGAATTGCCTTCCTTGGTCGGTTGTGATTCTCGATGGTACGCCGAAGCGGGATATCCACGTAGCTATTAAAGCGTGTGCTACTGTTTCACTTTGAATATTTCGTATGGGTTCTGCTTCTGGCCATCGTGTAAGCCTATCTATAATGGTAAGTATGTACCTAAATTCGTTTCAAGGTGGCAGTGGCCCCACAATGTCTACGTTAATATGGTCGAATCGTACTTCATCGCAAACATACCTTTGCAGTTCGGCTTCATTGTGTATGAATTTTTGATTTTTGGCACTCTTCGCAGCTTCTCGCCCATTTCGTAATATCTGACGTCACCGATGGCCACATAAATCGTTCTTTTATAAGCTTGACTGTCCCACGAGTTCCGGGGTGCGACAGTTTGTGCAAGGCATTAAATACTACTCTGCTTAGGGACAAACGGTTTTGCTTTGTTGTTTTGGATGTTGCACCAAATCAATTCTTTTGTATTTGGGACTTCGATAGCTGTAAGGCACAAACTCGTTTTGTTGTTACTTAAGATTGCTTTTAGTTCTGCATCGGTCTTCTGCGCTGCTGCTAATACATCGAAATCGATTTCGGGTTTGTCTATTTTCTCAATACGTGATAAAAAATCTGAGACGACGTTGTCGGTGCCTTTTATGTACCGAATAGCTGTAGAAAATTGGCTAATGTAATGCAGTTGTCTGAGGTGACGAGGGTCTGCTTTTTCTGACTTCTGCCTGAAAGCGAATGTTAGCGGCATATGATCGGTGTATATGATTAATTGCCTCCCCTCGATCTGTTCCTGAAAATGTTTCACGCCCTATAAATAGCTAATAGTTCGCGGGAGTATGCGCTCCATTTTTGTTGCGACTCAGTGAGTTTTTTTAGGGGTGCGTTTTCGTGTGGATGAGCTAATAGTGTGGCAGACGATAAATCTGTTTTAAATTTGTTGAACGCTCTTGTTGCTTCTTCTTTTCAGACTATTCTGCGTTTATCATTTCGTATATTTCCTGGTATGAGCTTCTGAAGGACGTCTTGTGTTTTTGCAGCGGCTGGAATGAATCTTCTATAAAAGTTGATCATCGCGATGAAGCGTCTTAAATCTTTCGCAACGGAAGGTTCTTTAAAATTACTAATGATTTCTATTTTATCTGGCAGTGGGAGTATGCCATCGGGCGTATCTAAGTGGCCAAGTTGAAAAACGTTGAAAAACTTCCTTTAAATGTATTTCGTGCTCCTCTTCATCGTGTGATGCAGCACAAATATCATCTAAGTACGGTACGACGAAATCCAGGCCCCTGAGGACAGAATCAATATCTCTGAAAGATTTGGCTAGCGTTGCGGAGGCCGAACATCATATAGCGAAATTCGTACAACCCAAAAGAAGCTGTAATGACTGTTTTTGGTATGTCCTCGGGATGGATCGGTATTTGATGGTACGCTCTCTCTAAGTCGATGGTAGAGAAAATGTTTTTGTTTGCCAAGATGTGATTAAATGTTTGTATGTTAGGTATCGGGTAACTATCTCTTTCAGTAATTCCGTTCAGGGCGCGGTAATCACCTCATGGACGCCACGTTCCGTTTTTTTTTTTTGGGTGCCATGTGTAGTGGTGATGCCCATGGACTTTTCGAAGGTTGACAGATGCCATTCTTTAATAAGTACTCAAATTCACTCTTGGCAATGTTAAATTTTTCGGGCGTTAACTGACGTGGCTTGGCGTGGACTGCTGGGCCGTAGGTGACGATGTGATGAATGGTTGTTGCGTTTCCATTTTTATTTTCCGACATAGTGAGTATGCTATTATAATTTTGAAGCAGTAACTGATATTTATTTTTTTTGCTTATTACCGTAATCGATGGTGAATTGCTCGTATTTTTGTTCCAAATGTTTTGATGTTTGTTGTGCTATCCGTCAGTTTGCCCTTTGCTAAGTCCACGCTGAGCTAAAAATGTTGTAAAAAATCTGCGCCAATTATTGCGGTGTTTACTTTTGCCACCAGGAATATCCATACGAATTCACGTCGTAAGTTGGGGTTAAGTTTTATTGTTTTTTCCATACACTCGTATCGGTGAACCATTTGCTGCAAAGAGCGTTCCTGTAACCGGAAGTTGTTGTTGATGTTGGTATGATGCAAATATCGGCACCAGTGTCGCTTAAAAAACTCTGGCCGGTGTTGCTGTTGCTGACAAATAGGCTTGTTGTTTTTTATCTCTGCCGGGCACCCTAGTTTTTTCGTGGGCCCGGACAACTAGTTTTTTGGATCACGAGGTTTTCCTTCATACTTACATGGTGGCCTACATCTTTTGGCTTCATTCCCAAATTTGTGGTGATAGTAGCATGTATCATACTTTTTGAATGACGTAGAACTGCTTCTGCCTGGAGTCGCGGTACGGTAATTTTGTCTTCTACTTCTTGACTGCGATCCTGAATTGTGAAGGCTTTTGATTTGTCTTGAGAGTTCATTGATTTGATGCTGTAAACGCTCGAAAACGTTGGCAATTATTTGCGATACCTCGTTGTCAACACCAAATACGTTCATGGTGCTGGTTTTCATCGCCTCCATCACTCTGTCTACCTTTGTAGCAGCTGTTGTTAGGTCTATCTTGTCGTCGGCAGATATTATAGCTCTTATTTGCTGGGGAAGGTTACGTAGCCATAGCTGCATCAATAGCTCATTTCTTACGGGAGTTTCGGCGGCTCTGCTTCGCATTTCAGCTATTAATTGCGATGGCTTCCTATCTCCTAGTGCCAGCTCGCTAAGCAACTTTGTTATTTTAGTGGGCGTGCTGTCTGCGAATTTTGTAATTATGCGCTTTTTTATTGTTTCGTACATACTGCCTTTTACCGGCGGATCCGTACGTAAGTCGACTAGTTTATACATGACCCGAGTGGGGAGCTGGCCAATTATGGTGAAATATTTCTTTTTATCTGAAGTTATGCCGGCAGACTCAAAAGCCGCTTCCACTTGCCAAAACCATAAGTCCATGTACTCCTCAGTAAAATCAGGCAACTTGCATTTGGATGTTTTCGAAGCGATAGTCGGTTGCGCACCTAGACTGTCGCCCGTTAAGTTATCGCTTTTAGACATTTTACTTACGTCGGGGTCACCAATTTTTGGTTGCGTTTGCCAATGCTAATGTTCTTTCTTAAAAAATAAAACTATTAATGTTTTTTCGGCTTAAGCCTGACTAGAGTTTTTTATTCTTTTTATGCAAAGTATAAAGTTTGTTAGGCGTGCGTGTCACACGTGTTCAGCAAGAAGAAAAAATTAAAAGACAATGGCTGACGTGTCTTTTTTAATCGCTCGGCTTTTTCAGGGGTGTTGTTACGCGGTTGCATATTTAAGTACGTAAAATCAACTCGATGTATTAGGGTGCCGCCACAAGTTAAAAAAAAGTTAGAAATAAATTAAAGTTAATTGATAATATGGGTGTTAACTAAAGTCTAAAAACACATACCAAAAACAGGAGGTGGTAATTCTATAATCCCATTGATATATCCGAGAATTATAAAGAGGATTAATCAACTAGTACGACACATTTAGGAACTAAGTTTTAATTATCGCACAGTATTCCAATTCGGTTTTTCAATCGATTTGAGATTTAAACCAATTTAGAAGCACAAAGTGATGTTACACACTGATTAAGGATTAAACAAGTTACACATTGTTTAAATAGTTTGGATGGCAATAATGAATAAGCGGTGGTTTTATTTTTTCCCATTTTCGTTTTTTTTTTTTATTTACCTTTAAGCAACTCCGTTATTCGCCAGCAAAGAAAAACTAAGTTGTGCTGCCAGACTACGCTAATAGGATAAATGGAAATGAAACAAAATGTTTCACCATACCCTGAAAATAAATCTATTTTAACAATTAAACAAATTTTTAAAAATAAATTTGATTTTGAAATACTAAAAATGTATTTTAATATCTTGTCTATAAAATATTTTTATATGCGACCTAATATGGGTTTAATTTTACGCTCTAAAATACAGTGTATTATTATAAATGTTAAGCGGAACGGATATGCGCATATTTTATTTCGATTTCTTACTTACTAACAAAAACTAAACATATACTACCTAACTAAACATATACTGGCTGCATAAAAATTAATTTGTATTTAAAATTTGTTTTAATATAAATTTTGCAGAATTTGTTCAAAATACATTAAAAAACCGAACTTATATATTTGAGAGATTTTTTAAAATTTAAAAAGTTTGCCGCTTAATAATTTTTTTCGTACAGTTTTTCAAGAAACAAACTATACCACGCTCGATT
Source organism: Cistogaster globosa (assembly GCA_937654795.1). NCBI lineage: Eukaryota > Metazoa > Arthropoda > Insecta > Diptera > Tachinidae > Cistogaster > Cistogaster globosa. The sequence continues at coordinate 83,406,446 of OW569403.1, forward strand.
CGTATTTTTATCCTCTTTTGATCGTATACAGCGCGATATGTGCACGTGAAACAGTTTCTGAGACGTAAGCGAAAAACTAAAGTTATAAATAAATCAACAAAAGGTCGATAAAGAATTAAAATCGTAAAAAAGTTATAAATTTGAGCGGTTTTTTTCATTTGAAAACTTTGCCGCACTATACCACGATCGATTCGTATTTTAATCCTCTTTCGATCGTATATGTGTAAGCGGAATAGTTTTCGAGTTATGAATGAAAAATTACTTTAAATAGCTTGATGTGTAGAACCTTTATTTCTTAATTATCAAAAGTGACAGTTGCAAAATTTGATTCTATCATTTCTAGGCTTTTAATTCTATTTTTTTGTATTAAAATTAAATTAACTAATTATGATCTAGTTAAAAAATGCTTTATTTTGTCTCAGTTTGTATACATATTTTTTTTTGTATAACATGAAAGCACTTTGCACTAAGCACCACCAAGTATACAGAGATGTCACGAGACGACTATAAATGAGTTTCTCTATGCATCTCTTATTTGACATCCTATCGACTTTGCTTTTGTTTTGACTTGTGTTTCTAACGCAAGGAAATATTAAACGTTTTATTACAGGCAAGAATAAAGGTGTGTTTTTTTGTGAAAATAACAAAATTATTATAAAAAAAGATAAATTTATATATGTAGGTTAAGGAAATTGAGTTTACATTTAAGATAAGTACATTTTGAAGTTAACATATGAACATTGTACGATAGGCAGACGACATGTACATGTGTAAGTATGCGACATAAGAAAATTAAAATTAATCTATTTATGAATGTTAACATTTTCTGTCAAATTTTAGAAGTTCAAGATGCATAAAAGAATGTCCACCAGGACAGAAGTTTTGCAGTTTCCCAAGGGAACTTTAAGGTAAGTGATTGCAATTCGTACAAACTGTGCACCCTGATACGCGTCCGTATGTTCGTTCTTATCAGATAAGATTCCACGGAATGCTGATCATTATAAAGATTATTAGGTATTTACTGATACGATACGAAGTTTTCACTTTTGTATTTTTTAAGGCATTGTTTTTGTAAAAAATTATTTTATAGAAACAATGCTTTAAAAAATATAAACAGAAATTTCGTGTGGATTTCAGAACATGCCTGTATGATCATCAATGCCTGACCGTCCATTAGGTCTACGTATATGTTTGGTTTTAACCTCTTTCCTGCAAGCATGTTCCATCGAAATCACTACATCGTTACTTCATGCTGTTGAGATGTGTCGCAAAAAATATCGAATTCTGATCTTAATATTATTTCCACCCTGGCAGCAACTACAGTAATACAACTAATAGGAAACTCTTTAGCTCCCGTAAGAAGTATTAACATTAAGTATTATGGTAATGTCAATGTTGTTTGTTATAAAAAAGTGTCTGCTTAAAGCATATTGAACATACAACATGTAGATGTGAAGAAATTCTAATTTATAAGAATAAATGAAGTAGTAAAATTAAAAGATTTAATGAAAATTTTAAGAATATGTAAATCTAACAAACATACATCTTCTTAATAGATTTTTAGATAAGTTATGCCTACAACATTGTTTTGAAAATATGTGTTTAAAAGCATGAATAAATAACTAAGATGTTACCATAACTTTACACTTTATTTATTAGTTTGTTGTTTTTTAAACTAAAAGATATTATGTAATGTTTTTGTTTATCTGTAACATTACTTAATTCACTTATAGTACATACTTATGTAATTTGTTTTTATAAACTTTTAAACTTAACTGAAAAAGAATCTGCCATTACTAGTCTTTATTGTATAAATATTGTATTAATATATGTATATATATAAGATAAATATATTTCAATTATAATTTATATTATAAATATTGTATTATTGTAAAATAAAACACATATGTAGATTTATAATATAAATAGAAAACATTGAAATAAAATTTTTTATTACGGGTACTAACTGTTCAACATGGTCTGTATACCCAGTTCCACTATTTAGGGTTGTTTCACCATACACCAGCTTGGCTTGTTAAAACGTTCTACATATTTCAATGATCTTCTAATTTAGTAAAGTGCTAAATAAAACAAATTTAAACGATTAAAATAAGCGGGATATACTATTCCTTTACAATAATGCACTTACATTCCTTTCACTGTACCGAATACATACTTTTATGTCAGTATTGTTACAACTCGCCGCCAGTTTTACACTATTAACCGAGGAAGTGTATTTTTATGGCTCCACCAGGCAGACATTATGAACCACAACGTCCTCACCTTTGAAATCCACCCAAGAAGAAAATAAGAATTTGTATCTGTATAGCCTTGTTTAAGTAAAGCAACACTTCTTCTAAACCACAAATTTATTTTAATCAAACAATCACTTGCAGTGCAGATTTAAATAAATTTCACTTTTGTATGCTGTAATATACTCGTAAAATAACAGCATATCACATTTTTACAGTATTTATTAACTAATTTGTTTCTTTTCACGAATAATAATTATTTTCTTGGGGTAAGAACTTTTGCCGCGTTGCGTTCTTATGTTAAATATTAAGGTTTTTTGTTTTGTTTATTTTTCCTTCTTCATAATAAAAAAGCACTATATTTGTCTCTCTCTTGAGAAGCTACAGAAAATCTGATTATATTGTTTTCTATATGCCAATGGTTTCATCTCTGTATACCCTGTGCTAAGCACTCTTGATAAAAAACAATAACATGCTCGCACGCATATGAAAAAGTACTTTCCATGCAACTCTGAAAAACCGTTACCAAAACGAAAAAAAATCTCCTCGACAGTGTGGTGATGCCAGCTATTTGTAAAATGTACATCTCCGTGAAGATAAAAAACTATAATAACAAATTAAATATGTTTCTCTTAAATCAAAAAGAGCAATATTAAAAATGTCTTCCTTAGTCTCTCACACGCCAAAAAAAATTAGTGCTTTGAATTAAATTAAGCACTGCCAAGTTTAAATTCAACGAAATGTACTCAGATTTTATAAATTATATGACAACATCTACAAAATTACACATTCAGCTATGAATATCAGTTCTTTTTCTTTTAGATGGGATAGGATTTTTAACCCCCTGTTTACATTAGACAATAGCAATACATCAGAGAGCTGCGCCGAAGAATTTTATCGGCGGCGACGGCTTGTACAAAAAACTGTCGGCGGCGGCTTAAAATCGGCTGAGCCGGTTGAAAATATAAAGTAGTACATACAAGTTATTTAACTCGGTTCCTTTTGAGTCAAAAAAATATTTGTTTACTGCTAGATAATACTTCGTATCTAGCAAGGCGCATCAAACAGGTGACTGCGTCAGATCATGTGTTCATCATATGTTTTAGCTTTTGCGTGTATTTTGTTTTTGTAAAAACTAATTCGAGCTGTCAAAATCGTCTAGTAATATGTGTATGCATTCGTGAAAAATAAGAAAGCCACTAAAAATATATTGGAATACATACACATATATTGTCAGACGTTTTTGACATCTCGAATTAGTTTTTACAAAAACAAAATACACGTAAGAGGTAATGCACTCACCTGGTATTATTGCACCATGGTATCTAGAAGTGTTCTTTATTGAGATTTCTTATCAACTGCCTGTAAAAGTATTTACAGTGGTATTTATACTTTTGCTACTTAAAGATTACAATGTTAATAATGTGTGGGAAATATAAATAGCTATGTCAATAAAAGATACAAGAGTATTTCTTATCTTAGGTTCTATTAGGCTGTATTTTATCTTTCTAAACAAAAATTGTTCTTTGACACAAAAAAAAATTGATTTGATATAAACTTATCTGAAAAATAAGAAAGCCACTAAAAATATATTGGAATACATACACATATATTCTCAGACGTTTTTGACATCTCGAATTAGTTTTTACAAAAACAAAATACACGTAAGAGGTAATGCACTCACCTGGTATTATTGCACCATGGTATCTAGAAGTGTTCTTTATTGAGATTTCTTATCAACTGCCTGTAAAAGTATTTACAGTGGTATTTATACTTTTGCTACTTAAAGATTACAATGTTAATAATGTGTGGGAAATATAAATAGCTATGTCAATAAAAGATACAAGAGTATTTCTTATCTTAGGTTCTTAATTACTTATTTTATTATCAAGTGTTTGTATAGTTTTATGGTTACATTTATGATCGTGTTTTTCTTATCCTTTTGTGTACGTTAACAAATATGTGTTTTACTTAAAATAACCTTTTTTGTTAACTATGTGTTTTTCCTGAAAATAATGTCTCGGGTTAATTATGTGTTTTTCCTTAAAATAACCCCGTGTCCTTAACTTACATTCTTATGAATGTGAATGTGCTTTACTTTCTTATGAAATTACTATTAGGTTGTATATGATGGAAATCGATCGGCTTAAAAACAATCATATTTGAATTTTTATACATTTTTAAACTTTTTTGGTGTGTGTGTTTAATAGATCGAATTTTATTATAACCTTAAAAACAGAATGTTTTTAAATCGATCAATTTCCATCACTTACGTACATATGTAAGAATGTACAAGATTTTTTTCTATTAAATTTTACTTATTTGTTTTTATTAATATTCGACAAATAGTTAAAACACCAAGGTCTACAATTTTACGATACATATTAAAATTTTCTGCAAATTTTTTACAGTATTTGTACCTTTTTTTTAATGTTGGGTCTAAGAAGTAGACTGCTTAAATAGTTCATAGTTATCATGTACAAACAAAACTTTGTTAATGGCTAGGGCATTTAAATTTGATCTTGCGCTTATTAGTGACCCTGCACTAGAAAAAGCTTCTTCAGAAGAGGCACTGGTTGACGGAATGCTTAGTATTGATTATGCTAGATTAGCTATGTTTGGGAACCCCTACAAGTACAGAAATAAAAAACACAATATTTTTCATTTAAAATCATTCCACATCATTCGATGACATTAGGAGTTTTCTTATTGATGCTGACAATTAATTTAAGTAATTTACCATTTCATGTTTTTTCCACCAAGTGAATGTGTCGCATTCATTTTTATAAGTTGCATCAAAATAATCATTTATTTCCTTTTTACTTTTACAAATGATGCAATGCTGTTGCGATATTCATTGGTTTGTAATTTCTGAAAAGTAATGTTAAAATTATATAAAATGTTTTAAGACTTCCAATATGTTATGTACATCTTTTTTTTTGCGTTACAAGACGTTGTCGGAACATTATTGTGAGATACTTCATGGGACAACTTTATTATTTCTTGTAAAATCAAGGACTTTTGGAAACTTCTCCTTTCGGATTATCTTTGTCTAGTTCCTCGAACATATTTATATATTGATCGAATGGAACCTTTTGTAGCTATTTTTCTAGTCGCGTCCATTGTTTTGAACTGGATCCAGAAGAGCTGTGATCAAATGTATTTTGTGTATTTTAAATCTCTTTTTAAAGTTTTCTTTTGTATATGCGTAAATGTTGATTGATTCTTCGAAGCTTGAGGTTTTTTCGTTTTTTTTTCAAGAGTATCACGAATTTTCTCAAAAAATACTATATTTGTATTAATTGTAGGGTACTTACGGCCCTGTAAGTATTTTTTCCCAACTTCAAAAATTTCTAAGATTTTTAAAAATTCTTCCATTAATATTTTTTCCATTTCATTTAGAACCATTGTCAGTTTTTCCGATTTATACTAAAGCAATGTTTATAACCTTTTGGTTTTTACAAAAACTTTTAAACATGCTGCATAGTGTGTTCCATCTTGTACCATTTGAATTTTTTAAACTTTGAAAAGATTTGCTTTTCAACAAACTTTTATCAATATTGCAGTCCATATTGCCACCTTTAAATTGATTTTCCGCCTCTGTTATAGAAAATAAGTCAATAGCTTTACTCAAGACTGCTACTAATTGTTCCCCTTTAAATACGTTCTGAATTCTTGAGATTCTATCAGTATTGTAATTAGGGCATTTGTAAATTCGCTTTAACTTTATAGTGGTATATAAAAAAACGGAGAAATTTTTATTTTCTAATATATCGTGTACTAAAAAACGATGTGAGGAATGGCTTGAACATCCAAAACGTTTCAAATTCTTGAATTTCATGGCTGCAATAATGTTAGTGCCGCCATAACTTACTACAACAATGTTCTTTTCGTTTAGATTAAAAGTTTTTAGAGTTTCGGATATATTGTTTGAAATAGTGAATTTGTTGTGAGGATGTGGAAAGTATTCAGTTTTTAAGGTGATAATATTACATGTCCTAACGCACCTAAACGATTTATTTCGGTTAGCTTAAATTACTCGGAGACTTACGGGACGTGTGATCTCAACCCTCGTTCAGGCCTAGGACAAGCAGCAATTATTACATACTAAATAAAAAAAACTGATAACACTACTAAAACTGAACACTTTACATAGGGAAGTTAGGTCTTTCTTCCAGCCGCCCAAATCCCAACCATGGCCATCTCCATTTCCGTTAAAAATCTTAATGACCCCACAATACCGGATATGCACATACTTACCGTCTTAACACATCCCCCTCAAAAATTATAAATTCTAACGGTCCATATTTCTTTTCCTTTTAAAGTTTACAACCATTTCGTTTTATTAATATATAAAACTTAAATTAACATTAGAAATTTTATTTTCTTTATACAATATTTAACAAAACTTTGATTTAGCAAATAAAACAAAATACAAAAAGAAAGGCACAAACTCGGCTTTCACTTATTTTCAAACCGAATACTACAAAAATTTACAAAAAAAACGTTATTTATTTATCTATTTCTTCGGGACGCAAAATTTTAGGGTAAAACTTCAATTAAAATTTAATTTTCTTTCAGCCCTACTTTTCCTGCCTGAAGGAGCTCCCTAAGGTCGGTATGACGGCTATTCATCACCTCTAAAAAAAAAACAACCCTAAAACTACGTCTCTTAGAAACCTCGGTAAATTCTATACTTTATAATCCCTTTTTTCTGATAATGAATCCCTTTAATTTAATGCTGTATTTTATCTTTCTAAACAAAAATTGTTCTTTGACACAAAAAAAAAATTGATTTGATATAAACTTATCTTTAATAACAACGAATTTAATTAATTATGTATAACAATTAACAATAAGAATACTAACAACACTAATAATAAATACAAATATTCAGTTTTTAATAATAACTTAGCTTTTCTTTCAGTAAACTCCTCAAAAGCTCCGTAGGACACCATACATCTTCCTCTGGGTTTTAAGATGGATTCTCTCCGAGATACTCTTCCCGACAGTTCTGCAACTGGATGATTTTATGACCCCACACATAAAGCTTGGAAAAATCTTTGGTATTTGTTGAATTTTTGTTTTTTTTCAATAAAAAAAAGGTTCTGGTGATTTATGTTTCGATTATTTCTTGATATACGGCTTGAATCTTCTATGCCAAAGTATATTATATTATTAACTGTCTATAAGTTTGCACAGTCAATGCATTTTAAATTTTAAAAAAATGTTAACACTAATATTGTGCACTTTCTTAAACTGTTCAATATCAGGTAGGTATGTGGTTGAAATTATTTCTTTTATCAATTCGTTTTTTTTTTTATTTTATCACTTCAAATGCAGTTTTTTTCTTTCACAAAATAATAAGTTTTTTTTGTTTAAGTTCAAAAACTTTAAGTTTCTTAGCTTTTATTAATTTTACTAACTTTCTTTTGGCCAAGTCCACACAAACAATAATTAAAAAAAACGTCTTTTTACTTTTAATAATCACCACATAAAAAAACTTCGTTAAACTCTTAAGACAATTTTTGTTTCACCAAAATTTCTTTTCAAACGAAACACCACAAAAAGCCCTTTTTCCTACTCATCTTTTGCTTTTATACCCTTTTTCAATTTTAGATACAACCCGTTACTTTTCCATAATTCTAGAAATTTCAAAGAAAATCGTTTCATCTCTTTCTGTCAGCTTTTTTTCCTAATTTCTATCATATTATCTGTACATAGAATCGCTGAGCTTTTTTAAAAGTTCATAAACACTTTATCAGGTGGGTAAAGTTCTACAGACGACTATTGATACTATGAGCTTTTATGATTGAAAATGTCAAGCAAATCAAAACATATACTGCCTTACCCAGTATTCTACGGCACAATCCTTCTCTCTATTTTCATCGATAAATCTGACACTCATACTTTTACAAAACTCATGCAATGTAAACAAACAATGACAGGAGATTTTATTAACACAAAATTAACACACGAGGGAAGTAAAGCAGCAAAATTAAATTAAAAATGATTTAAAATTTATCTAATAATAAATTTTTCTTTTTTTTTTTTCTTTTCAGCCTTGCTATGTGGACAACTGGTGTATTGGTAAAAGGTGATGTATAGTTTCTCTCTGTTAACAACCAAAACTTTAAACTTTTTTCTTTATTTTCTTTCAGGTTACTTTCAAATGAGCATTGTAATGTATATTTGTGCTTTTGCTCAGCCGCCAGCACTAGTGAATGGCTAATGTTTCCATCGCGGTTGGCCATCCGCAAATACGCAAAGATGGAACAAAATTATGGACAAAAAAAAACACAAAAATAATACTTAAACCGGGACTTGGGTCGGAGGTGGTTCCCCCAAATTACAAGAGACCCCCCCCTCTTTTAAGTTAATAAGGGACTCGAGGTTCTAGGCATATTTGGCCCCTTCCCGACGCTCCTCCTAGGATCCGCCACGCAAAAAATTTTTTCGCCATTGACTTGGCAATAAAATTTGTGGAAGAGGAATTAAATAAAAAAAACTATTGTATATAAATTTTATTATTATAAAGGATGTAGGCCGCACGCAACAAAACACCAGGTATGAAGACGATTGGAGACATGCATGGTGTGCGTGAGTTGTTTTTCCAATTTCGACGATCTGATCGTGACTGATAGCCAACTTGGGGAACTCCCACACCCTGAGACATACGCCGGGCATGCTTTAAAAATGTTTGCCTTCACTTACGTTCTCTCCACTTGGATTTATGAGATATTACACTGAAAGACAGGTAACTCTTCCATGCCAATTTCTAGTATTTTGCAGCTGTACATATATACACCTATTTTTATTTATTGCTATACAATCAGGTACTACATAAAATATCCGGACAACACATATAAAATGAAACATAATGTATGTAAAACTTGTATCCCTTATGTTCTATCACTATACGGTTCCTAATCCTAATATTGCACTTCAATCTGATTGTATCACAGGTAAGAAAAATTTTCATTATTGCTCGTTTTACATTTTTATATCTTTGGCATAGTAAATCCCAATTGGTTTCCCTTGAAAGTCCTCTAGTTCTACCATATTATTTCCCACAGGCCGCAATACCCGACATTTTAAAAATTTTTTAAAAAACTTTGCATTCTTGTTTTTTTCAAAATCACTACGTACCACATTTCTTCGATACACTTCTTAACCAGGTATAAACTTCATTTTTTTAGCTCTCCTATTATAGCGTTGTGCTGAGCGATTATAAGCCTCATGCATATTATCACGGATCTTCTCCCTTAACAACGCAAGTTTGTCACTATTTTGTAGACTATTAACTTCATGATCTGCTAATGATAATAATTCTCTAGCTATCTTGTATTCATTTCCATTGGTGTACATATGATACCCAAATAAAGCGAAAAATGGGGTAACTCCAGTTGCCGAGTGTACCGAATTTCTTAGAGCGCATTCTATCTCAGAAATATATAAGTCCCAATCTCTGTGATCCTCCTCAAAATATGCTCTAATTTCCGACAGGACTGACTGATTGACCCTTTCGGACGCGTTGACTTGTGGAGAGTAAAAAGCAGTTTTAATATGTGTGATCTTGTAGGTTTGAATCATTTTTGCGAAACTTGCTGAGACGAACTGTGCACCGTTGTCACTATGAATTGTTTCAGGGACTCCAAATTTGTGAAAAATTTCTTGTATCAAGAATTGTATTACGTTGTTTGTAGTTGCTTCGCGCATAGCCTTTAAAAGAGTAAATTTGGTGAAGTGATCCACCACTATAAAAATGTAACAGTTTCCGCCATTTGACCTCGGATATTTTCCTAGGAAATCGATATAAAGCTTTTGAAATGGTCTTTCTGTAACTACCTCTTGACCAATTTCAGGCATAAGATTCTGGTTAGAGGATTTTGTTTCTTTGGAGACTCTACATGATTTGACGTATTCTCTAATTTGGATTGTCATCCTTGTCCAGTAAAAAAAACGCTTAACTTTCTCGATGGTCTTTGCCGTATCACAATGAGTATTGTGTGCTTTTTCTATTACTTTTGTTGTTAGTGTTGATGGGATCCACAACTTCCATTTTACTTGATCGTCAAAATCCGAGTGAAAATTTAATCTTTTAAAAATCAGCCCATCTTTGATCTGTATATCAGGCAATTTCGATTGATTTTCCATGATTTGTTTTTTTAAGTCTGTGTACTCACTATTTTCAAATTCATCGGTTTCAATGTCGAGAAGTTGTTCTATGGTTATTTCGTTTATTAAGGCTTCTGTTGGAAATCTTGACAGCATGTCTGCGACGACATTTTGCGAACCTTTACGATGTTCAATGTTAAAATTATATGCCTGCAGTTGCAATGACCATCGTGCAAGTCTCCCGCTGAGATCCTTCAGATTCATCAGCCACTTAAGGCTGGCGTGATCCGTTATAACCGTAAATGGCATTAACTTGACATAAGGTCTAAACTTTTTTATGGCCATTACAGCAGCGAAGCATTCCTTCTCCGTAACGCTGTAATTTCTCTGATGCGCATTCAACTTTTGAGAATAATAAGCTATAGGGTTTTCTACTCGCTCATCATTATATTGAAACAAAACTGCACCTATACCATAATCAGAGGCGTCGCACTGAATAAAAAAATGTTTTGAAAAGTCTGCGTGTTTTAAAACAGGTGAAGACGTTAAGGCCCTTTTAAGGTTTTCGAAAGCTTGTATAGCTTCTGGGGTCATACTAAATTTTTGCGATTTTTTAAGGTTTCGGTCAGCGGAGCTGAAATTGTGGCAAAGTCCTTAACGAACCGCCTGTACCAGCCTGCGGCCCCTAAAAAACTTCGAACCTCCCTAATGTTTTTGGGCAATTTAATGCTTTGTATAGCTAACACCTTTTCTGGATCAGTTTTTAAAACGCCACCACCTATTATAAACCCTAAATATTTGAGTTCTTGAAAACAAAACTGTGATTTCTTTAGTCCTATAGTTAACCTAGCCTCACTTAGACATTTTGCAACTTCTCGTAGTATGTTCAAATGCTCATCAAAATCTTTTGATAATACAAATAAATCATCTAAATAAACAAATACGTTGTTCTTCAGCTTACTTGGGATTACCTTATCCATTAGTCTACATAATCTTTGCGCCGCATTGCAAAGACCGAATGGCATAAATTTAAATTGATATAACGGGCGACCCGCGACGGTGAATGCTGTATACGGCTTGCTCTCCTCGTCCAGCTCGATTTGCCAAAATGCATATTTTAAGTCTACACTACTAATAAAGTTGGTATCATCAATCCGACTTAAAATACCATTTATATTTTGCAACGGGTAGGCGTCCTTGATTGTGAGTGCATTTAATTTTCGAGCATCTAGACAGAACCGGTTTTTTCCTGGTTTACGTACAACAGTTGTACGATTGCTCCAAGGGCTTTCGCTTTCTTCTATTACTCCTAGTTTTATTATGTTATCTAACTCTTTATATGTTATTTCCTGTATTGCTGGAGATATAGGGTAATACCTATCTTTCACTGGGACCGCATCTTTTACCAATTTTATTATATGCTTTTCTAAATGGGTCCTTTCTAAGCCTTTTTCTTCGAATGAATCAAAGCATTTTATTACGTCCTCTAGTTGACTTTGTTGTGTTTCGCTGAGAATGTGAGGTTTCATAGCATATTCCTTATTCTTATGAACAAAATCCTGTTGCAATTTTTCTACCTTTATTTCTGCCAGATCAAATAATTCCGGAGCTAAATTAAACATCTGAAAAAAATCCATGTCCAGATATAGCTCTTGCTCTAAGTCCGGACATAAATACAGACATATTTGTTGTTTTTGCTTTTTAAATTCTACAGAGACATTTAGTTTGCCCAAAATTCTGTGTTGTTGACCCCCGGCTGTATTTAAACTGGTCCACATTGGCATCATTTCAAGACTTGTGTCCAAAAAAAATTCCCTACAATTTTTGCCTAATATGCTTACTGTCGCTCCAGTATCTAACAAGCCGGTCATATCTTTATCATGGACTTTAATTTTTATAAAGATTCTAGGATCATTCTTATTGTTTTTTGCTCTATTGATAGATTCTAAAATGCATCTTTTCCTTTTTCGGCGTTCGGCAAATTTCTTTCTCAGTTGCAAAATATGCTTAGGTATGTTTTTGACTCGATTATTTGAACTAAAAATGCTGGATCTAATTTTTTTATAGTTTTGCTCTCTAACATCTATTGGAAGGTAATGTTTTATTTCTGAAAAGTTATTGTTTAAAAATTTTAGGGTTTTTAAAACGTTTTGTTTATTAAACATTTTTATGTCCTGGGGTTTTGCGACTGACGTGAGTCCCCAGTAGTTCCCACGCCTATCTTGCGGTTTTCCTGTTTACAGTCGGACACTTTGGAGCTACGACATTTGCTCTTCCACAACGATAACAAAATATTTTTCGCTCCATCGATTCGCAATCTCTGAACCCGTGCCCCTCAGTTTGGCAGTTCCAACATTTCTTTTCATTGTTTTTACCATGTCGAATTCCGGTATCGGTTGCATTTATCTAGAACGTAATTTGTTCATTTCATGAAAGAACTTATCAATGGATTCATTTACTTGCTGCTTCCTCTCTACAAGATCACGCATAATTTCAAAGTTTGAAGTATGACTTTTATACTGGTTCAGGAGCTCGCACCGCAAGGTTGGCCACTTCATCATCCCATGTGTGCGGATACGAAGCCAGTACCAATCTTTTACTGGACCCGTTACTAATAGGTGGAAGTCCCTTAGAATTTCCTCCCATAGAATATGGTAATGGGCTTGTAACGTCTCTAATCGAAAGATAAAATCTTCTACGGTCATGTGATTATTATTTCCATCGAATGTTAAGCCCCATTTATCAATCCTTATCAGTATCTTGTCAGCAGTTCTCACATGGCTATTTGAGTGAGCCCCTTGTTGGTTTTCTGTCCCTGATGTATCGACAGTGTGAATCGCCGGACTTGGCGAAGCGAAGACAACAGGCTCAGACGAACGATCCGATAATATTCCAGGATTATTACTCCCTAAATTTTGATTTCTATTAATTTCCGAACTCAACAGGTGAATTGAAGGGTTGTGATTGATGTTCTGCACCGATCGATTACCCTCATGAACAACCTCCATATTTTGAGCTCTTCCAACCGACAATTCTCGCAAGACTCTAGACAGATCACTCACTGCTTTTCTTATTTCTCTCAATTCATCTTTCATCATTCTTTTCATATTATCTTCTAATGCCCTTTGATCTATCACATTCCCGCCTAGAGCGACATCTCTGACATTCTGCTCATTACTCGTGGTAGCAGCACTAGCTGTTCCTTGTGTAAAATTAGAAATAGCCGGTGTTCCTGACTCAGAAATACCTACTCTTTGCGTCCTAGCATTTATTGTGTCAGACATATCTATGATATTAGAATTTTCATTATTGTTAGCCATTTCAACCACGCCTATTTTTCTTTGCTTTGACAGTATCTGGTGGTAGAGAGGGTACAGGTCTTTTTCTGTTAACACTTTGCGACCTAGTAGTTCTATTCATACCTCACTGGCCCTACCTATGGTCGATTTATTCACGGTTAATTTTGCAACCGATATTATTCTAACATAGGCATGAAAATATTTCAGCACGACGAAAAACTTACATTGCCTGTCTAACCAAGTAGATGAACAGTTTAAGAAATTAACAATAAAATATTAAAGGTAACACCAAAACAATAAAAAATTAAAATGTAAATATAAAACGATTATGGCAAAGGAGCTAAGTTGAAATAAATCAAAATAAATATATTAAGTGAAAGATGCCTATAAATTAATTATAAAAAAAATATTATTAAATGGATGTTTTTATACGGTAAATAACTAAAACGACAAAAAAAAATTTAAGCCAAAAAATGTTAATAATAATAATTTGATAAACTGTAAATAAAAAAATCAATAAACTTAGGAATACAAAAATGTAATATATTTTACTTTTCTTGAACTAATTTTTACTAATTCAAAAGGATACTTTGTTTATAAATTTATTGATATTTAATCAATATTTAAAGTATACAATGTTTTTAGAAAATTTACCAATTTTAATTTTTATATAATGAGTTTCTTTGTTCAATTATTTTCAGTGCAATTTAATGGGTTTTGTTACTACAGGTGTGTGTGTGTGCATATCAAACCTAATACTCATTCGACTCTCTATGCCGAGCTAAGTTGATGTGTTCAAAATCAAAATACCAAAAAAAAAACTATTGACGCTAATAAATATATTTGTGCTCCATTTTCATCCAGCAGTCATCTACTGAATCACTAGAGGCAAAGTGAGATTTTTCGGCTTTCACTGACACAGGCTTTCACCCGTGAGGCAGCTGATACGACTCATTATTGCTCCACAAACATATTCAAACAACATTAATCTTCCATAATATTCTATTAGAGGGCTGGGGCGTTCTATTGGGAAATCCACAGTACTCCTAAGGAAAATCCCTTCACCTCATTATGAACCGGTAGCACTATCCTACTGTTCTCTAAAGAAATTGCGGTTTCCCTTATACAACTGACTTTCATCCTAGGGAATGAAACGGCTACAAGTTATCCCGAAAAATTCTATCAGATTGCTGTTGGATATGCTTTGGTCTATGGGTTTACCTTAATTGGGCTATTGTACTGCGTTTTGATCTTCTACGCAACCATTTTATAATTCTCACCTCTTAATGCGAGAAAAATGTTTAATCCTTTTTTTTCAAAATGGGCGCCATATTGTTACATGTCCTAACGCACCTAAACGATTTATTTCGGTTAGCTCAAATTACTCGGAGACTTACGGGACGTGTGATCTCAACCCTCGTTCAGGCCTAGGACAA
Source organism: Cistogaster globosa (assembly GCA_937654795.1). Lineage (NCBI taxonomy): Eukaryota > Metazoa > Arthropoda > Insecta > Diptera > Tachinidae > Cistogaster > Cistogaster globosa. Next base: position 83,421,551 of record OW569403.1, read on the forward strand.
GCAGCAATTATTACATACTAAATAAAAAAAACTGATAACACTACTAAAACTGAACACTTTACATAGAGATGTTAGGTCTTTCTTCCAGCCGCCCAAATCCCAACCATGGCCATCTCCATTTCCGTTAAACTTTTAATGACCCCACAATACCGGATATGCACACACTTACCGTCTTAACACATCCCGCTCAAAAATTATAAATTCTAACGGTCCATATTTCTTTTCCTTTTAAAGTTTACAACCATTTAGTTTTATTAATATATTTTTTTTTTCATTTATTTATTTGCAATCTATTTATAAGTATTTAAAATATTAAGCAAATTTCATCATACATTTAAACATTACATTTGTTTTAATCTCCAGTGAGACCAAAACATACAAATAAAAAGAAGAATATACATATATAGATATCTAAACATTTTTGTGTTTAATAATATTTGTTTACTTAATATTTAAAAAAAATAATGTTTACATATTTATCATATCATTTTCTTCTAAAAGGCAAAGCTAAAACATGAAACCTTTTTAAACTTACGATTTCCTCACTGTCATCTAATAAGGCAATAGCCAAGACGCTACTATGATTGCTGAGCCTATCTACATATCTTTTGCTAAACCTATTAATTTCGTCTTTGACAAAGGGGATTTTTAGGTCACGATGAATGTTACAATTAGTTATATACCAAGGGGCGTTTGTTATTATTCTCAAGGTTTCAGATTGGTGCCGTTGCAATATTTCAATATTATTATTATTTTGTTTTCTAGACTTAACTGAGAATTTCTACAGAGTAACCAATACATCCTTTTTGTCTTGATAATCAGCTGTTCTTTTTTGGCTTTAATATGGTTCTTCCAAGTTAATCTTCTATCCAGATGCATTTCAAGATATTAGATGCAACTGGATTGCGGTATTTGTTCTCCATTCAAAAAAATTGGCGGTCAATCTCCTTTTCTAAGAGTGAATGTGATATGAGACAATTTATCGGTATTAACACATATATTCCATTTACTTAGCCATATAGCAATATTATTTAAATGATCCTGAATAAGCTTTGAAGCCTCAGTAGGGCAATTATTACTTTTTATTAATGCTGTATCGTCTGCATAAGTGGCAACTGTAACACTGTTAGATACTGGCATATCAGATGTGTATATAGTGTAGAGAACTGGGCTAAGTACACTGCCTTGTGGAATGCCAGCCTGAATCTCACATAAGTCCGAATTTTCATTATTTATTCTAACATAAAAGTGCCGATTGCATAAATAAGATCTAAGCAGCAAGTAAAACGGGGTAGGTAGTGTTTTCTTTAATTTAAATAGTAGACCAGGGTGCCATACTCTATCAAAGGCTTGCTTAATGTCCAGGAATACCGAAGAACAGTATTGCTTTTTCTCCAAAGCGCTCTGAATAACATTAACAATACGATGACATTGTTCGGGCGTACCGTGTTTATTGCGAAATCCAAATTGAAATTCAGGAATTATATTTCCATTATCTAGAATTGGTTGCAATCTTTTTAAGAAGAGCTTTTCAAAAAGTTTTGAAAAAGTACACAGAAGACTAATTGGTCTGTAAGATGTTGTTAAACTTTCTGGTTTATTCGGCTTTAAAATCATTATTATTTCAGCACACTTCCATTGTTCCGGATAATGCCTGAGTCTAAGTATGGCATTATATATGAGACTAAGAAAAATAGTGGCCTTTTTTGGTAGAGCTCTTATTACTTTGGCATCTATTTTATCGAGTCCAGGAGTTTTCTTGGCATTTAGTTTTTGAATTTCTTGTTTAACCTCATTTGGTGTTATATGTTTGATGGGAAGATCTATTTGACAAGGAATATCTAAAAAATCACAAACCATGTTCTGGTCGTGAGTATTATTTAAATGAAAAGGCTGAAATGTCGATTTTAGGTGTTGTTGAAAAGTTTCAGCTTTCTTTAAATCCGATTTACACCAGGTATTACTTTGATCTCTTATAGGTATATTTCTTTTTATGGGTCTTTTTAAATATTTTGTGGCATTCCATAATTTATGCTCAGGATGTTGAAAGCTATTTATACTTTTTAAATAATAACTTATTTTTTCGTTTTTATATTTAATCAACCGTCGTTTTAGTTCATTAGATGCTCTGTTAAGATTTGACTTATCATTTGTGTTTCTAGTTCTTTTCCAAATCCTCCTTAATTGTCTTTTATTTCTTATAAGATCCCGAATTTCGGAAGAGATTACTACTCTATTTTGATAATTTGAAGGAGCTTCGTTTGGAGTAGAGAGATATGCTGCTTCATGAATGAGGTTTGTTAAGTGTTCGACCGTATTGTCAACATCAGAACCTTCTTTTAACCTTATTTTTAAATCAATATTTTGCTCAATCCAATAATTAAACGAGTCGATGTCAGTTCGAGGGTTAAAAACATTATAGTTTCTGTTTGTACTTAAACAAGTGTCATAATTTACAATTAATGGTTAATGGTCTGAGTTTAAATCATCTGTGTTTAGAATATCCAACAAATGACTGGGAATACCAGAGTAAAGAGCAAAATCCAATAAGTCGGGTATTTTTCTTGGGTCGCTTGGCCAGTATGTGGGTATCCCAGTAGTTAAAACTGAATACTTGTTACGGATTATAGTTTTATACAGCTCATTTCCCTTTGGATTCGAAAGCCTGGAGCCCCACCATGGATGCTTGGCGTTAAAGTCACCACCGACGATGAATCTTATTCCTAATCTGTTAAAAAAATCTTGATAATCATTGTATTTTACAGAATGTCTGGGCGGAAAATAGATGGCATACACTGATATTTCCTGATTATTACAAGATATTTTTATGCCTGTGGCCTGAAGAAAATTTTTTTGATAATCATCTAATACAGTGTATTTTATAGAAGATTTCACCAAAATAGCTGAGCCTCCATGAGCTCTGTTATCTGGGTGGTTACAGGAGACAAGATCAAATCCATTTATCTTAAAATAGGTTTTATTAGTGAAGTGAGTTTCCGAAATTAGAAATATATCAATATGATTTAGGTATAAAAAGGTTTCAACTTCATTTATGTGGTTGGAAAGACCATTGGCATTCCATATTGCTAAACGTAAATTTATTTGCATAGTTTTGATATCAACATAGTAATCATGTTAAGAAGGTTAGTTAACATTGATTCAATTATTTCAAATGTGTTGCTGTTGATCCGTTTATTTTCAAAATTATTGTTTCTGAGCACCTTAGAGTACGTCTGATTATTTACATTTTGTTCAGTTCTTTGATTTATGGTATTGTTTGGATTTAAGTGAGGGAAATCCCTAGAATTAACTTGGGTGTGATTCATATGGGTATTTCTGTTGTTATTACTTGTATGTAATTATACTTTGCATTTGATATATAAATTATATATGTACGTAGTAGTTATTTCTTTAAATGTTTTTATATGAAAAACTTTATACATTAATTCTTTCTGAAATTTGTTCTAATAAACAATTACTATTGTTCTTTTGTAATTGTACTTATTTATTCCTTGCTCCAATAATCTATAATAACAAGAGGTTATGGGCCCAGAAGACAAAACCGGAATAACACAATTCAGTGGACGAGATTTTGAAAATTGGAAGTTTCGTGTAGAACGACACTTAGCGTCAGCCGATTGCCTGGAAGCTGTTAAAACGTCAGCTCCAGGAACCGAAGCTGGAGATGGTGCTGGAAATAATATAGTGGATTGGAGGAGAAAAGATTTAAAGGCACAAAATATAATAACTTCATGTATACACGATAATTACTTAGAATGTATTCGTGAAGAAACAACGGCTAAGGGCATGTGGGACTCTTTAGTAACAACATTTGCTAAAAAATCGTGTATGAATCAAACTATAATCCGTAAGGAATTAGCAGGTCTACGTTTAAAAGAAGATGGAAGTCTAAACGATCATTTAATAAAGTTTGATTCGCTTATTCGAGATCTTAAAACTGCTGGTGCAAAGCTTGAGAATGTTGATGTTATTTCGCAGCTGTTTTTATCTTTGCCTGAAACATATGATGCTATAGTTACAGCTTTAGAGAATCTGCCAGAGGATCAAATGAATTTGGGTGTTATAAAATCAAGACTTTTGTCTGAAGAATCCAAAAAGAAATCTCGCAAGTATGAAGAAGCTGAGAGTCCAGTTGCTTTTTATTTCAATAATAAAAAAAGATTTAATGGAAAGTGTCACAAATGTGGAAAGTTTGGACATATGATGAAAGATTGCCGTGTAAAAGAGGCAAAAACTGCAGAGGGTGTAAGTTTTATGGTAAAAAATTATAGTAAATCAATAAATATTGATTTAACTGATGAAGAAGAAATTGTTTTCGCTTTAGATTCAGGAGCTACTGATCATTTTGTCAATGATATTAATGTTTTTAATTCAATAAAGAATCTTAATATTTCCCGATATATAGTTGTTGCAAAAGCTGACTCAGGAATTGAAGTTTCACAAATTGGCGATATACAAGGCAGGAGTAATAAAGGTTATCCAATTAAATTAATAAACGTTTTATATAGTTCAGATTTTCGTGAAAATCTACTATCTGTTAAGAAAATGGTTGATTCCGGTTTAAAAGTAACGTTTCAAAAATCCAAGGCAGTTATTCAAAAAAATGGTAAAATAATAGCAACTGTGTTAAATGAAGGTAATCTTTTTGAATTAAAACTAAAGGTGAAGAAATCAAAAACTTATATGTCTAAATCTGAAGAATACACTTTATGGCACAAACGATTAGGTCATATTGGACATGAAGGTATGAAAGAATTAAAGCAGTTAGATATGATTCCTGAATTTCCAAAGGTAGAAACAGATTCCTTTTGTGATGTTTGCATCTTAGGCAAACAATGTCGTGAATCTTTTTCGGGAACACGTGTTCAAGCAACAAGGACTTTAGAAAGAATCCACTCTGATGTTTGTGGACCAATAAGTCCAATTTCATGGAATGGTTGTAGATATTTCGTTTCATTCATTGATGATTACACGCATTTCGCGGTTGTAAGGCCAATTAAAAAGAAAGCAGATGTCTTCGAAAAATTTAAAGAGTTTGAGGCAATAGCTACTACTGAAATTGGTAATAAGATATCAAAATTAACTTTAGACCAGGGAACTGAATATAAATCAAAAGAAATGTTAACTTTTTGCAAAAATAAAGGAATTCAAATTCAAGAAACTATGGCGTACACTCCTCAGCAGAACGGTGTTTCCGAAAGGTTTAACCGTACTCTTACTGAGAAAGTTCGAGCAATGTTGATAGAAAGTAATGTTCCAAACTTTTTGTGGTCTGAAGCAGTATATACTGCTGCATACATTTTAAATAGAAGTCCTACAAAAGCTATATCAATGCCCAAAACTCCCGCAGAATTATGGTACAAAGTTAAACCGGATTTATCAAAACTTAAAATTTTTGGATGTGAAGCTTTTGCTTGGATACCGAACCAAAAGAGAGCTAAATTAGACGCTAAGAGCAAAACATGTGTTTTACTTGGATACTGCCCTAACGGATATAGGCTTTGGGATAAGCAAAATGAAAATATTATTCTTTCCCGGGATGTAAAATTCAATGAAAATTCTTACCCATTTAAAAATGAAAAAGTTAACTTCAAAAATAATTTACAGTTCAACGATCAAAAGGGGAAGAATTGTGTGATCATTGAACCAACTAATAATACCGCAGAAGAGAGTAATGATTGTGTGATCATTGAACCAACTAATAACACCACAGAAGAGAGTAATGATACAGGTCATTTTCAAACTGAAGCTGTGTGCGATACTAACTATAACCAATTTAACCAAGAGGTTCTAGATAATCCTAACGAATATGATGTTATAACTTCAACTAATGATTTTAACATATGTGAGGTACCCAATGAAAATATAGTGTTTTCCTCTCCGCCACAATTAAGAAGAAGTGAACGGTTTTCTAAAAAACCAACGAGGTTGGCTGATTACTATCTATCAACATTTCAATGTTCATTATCACAAATTCCAAATAAATTTTCTGATATTGAATTGTTTGATGAAAAAGAACAGTGGTTGAAAGCTATTGAAAATGAGTTGAGCTCAATAGAAAAAAACAATGTTTGGAATTTAGTACTAAAACCAAATGGGGTAAAACCTTTAAAAACAAAGTGGGTGTTTAAAATTAAACACGATGAGAATGGAAACGCAACACGTTTCAAAGCTAGGTTGGTAGTAAAAGGTTTTTTACAACAACCCGGCATAGATTATTATGAAACTTACTCACCAGTTGCTAAATTGACTACAATACGAGTAGTTTTGGCATTCGGAGTTAATAAGGGCTATTGTTTTCAGCAAATAGACATAAAAACAGCTTTCTTGTATGGCGACCTTAAAGAAAATATATACATTGATATTCCTGATGGCATGAATTCTCCAGATGGTTACTGTTTAAAATTGAATAAAAGTTTATATGGTCTTAAGCAAAGCCCTCGTTGTTGGAATGAAAAACTAAATAATTATTTGTTAGAACTGGGCTTTAAAAGATCACTACATGATTATTGTTTATATATAATGAAATCTGCTAAAAGTTTGATTATTGTACTTATTTACGTAGATGATCTTTTAATAACAGCAAATACTAAATGTGAAATCGATAAAATAAAAGAACAACTAAAGTTTAAATTTGAAATGTCGGACTGTGGGGAATTGAAACATTATCTTGGAATTAGAGTTCAAAAACTTCACGGCTCAATTGGAATCACAATGGATCAAGAAACAAGTATAAACAAAATATTAGTAAATTATAAAATGCAGGATTGTAATATATGTGTCACGCCAATTGAAAAAAGGAGTTCATTTGACTGTTTCAAATCAACAAAATACTTCAATTAATCCCTTCAAAGAACTACTTGGAAGTATAATGTATCTTATGGTTTGCGCTCGACCTGACTTAGCTTTTGCTGTTGGATATCTAGGTCGTTTTCAACAAAACCCAAGTGAAGAACACTGGACTGCTCTTAAAAGAATATTGCGATATTTAAAGGGAACAAAATCGTTAAAGTTAAATTATGATGCTGATCCTAATGCTGAAGTTCTGGTTGGTTACGCAGACGCGGATTGGGCTTCTAATACAATTGATAGAAAATCTACTAGCGGATTTATATTTTATGTTTATGGTTGTCCAGTGTCATGGTGCAGCAAGAAGCAAACAACAGTTGCCCTATCGTCAAGCGAAGCTGAATATGTGGCTTTAGCAAGCGCAGTGTCTGAAGGATTGTGGATATCTGGTTTGCTGGAAGACATCATGGTTACTAAAAGAGAAGACTATTTTACGATCTATGAAGACAATGCTGGATGTATAGCAATGTCCAAAAATTCGGAGAGCAAACGTGCAAAACACATTGACATAAAGCATCATTTTGTTCGTGATCACGTCAATAGTGGGAAAGTGATTATAAAACAAATATCAACTAAAAAACAGATAGCAGACATACTAACTAAGCCTTTAGACAACGTAAATTTCTTAGCAATTCGAAACATGCTAAAGTTATCGAATTGAAAGGGAGTGTTGTTATTACTTGTATGTAATTATACTTTGCATTTGATATATAAATTATATATGTACGTAGTAGTTATTTCTTTAAATGTTTTTATATGAAAAACTTTATACATTAATTCTTTCTGAAATTTGTTCTAATAAACAATTACTATTGTTCTTTTGTAATTGTACTTATTTATTCCTTGCTCCAATAATCTATAATAACAAGAATTTCTAATATCACGAACGTTTCTACGTTAACAAATCAGGTTTTGATATATTTGACAGCCCTTGTAGTTTGCAGTGTGATTCTTCAGGCAATTTATGCAGCGCGCTGGCGTATTGGTATCTTTGGTGCACTCGGCTGTTGGGTGACTAAGACCGCATTTTACGCAATTAAAAGGTCTCTTACAGTAAGATTTCGTGTGACCGAAAAGCTGACAACGATGGCACTGTACAATTTCCTCTCTTTTTAAGGGAGCTTCTACCGTTACTATTGCATTATTAATTTGCCTAATATTATATACTTCTTTGTTGTTTGCTTGAGGATCAAGGTCAACGAAAAACATTGTACATTTGTTACATTGCGCACTTCATGACCTAAACGTAGCAGTTCTGCCTTAATATCTTCAACCGAAGTTGAATGGTGAAGACCCTTTATGACAACCCTATTAGATCGTTCCTGTTTTAATTGGAACGTGTGAAAGCCTATGTTACTACCTTCTAAATATTTAATCAATGTTCTATAAGACTCAACCCTATTGACCATTAGTCTTATCTGATTATTTTTCAAAGATTTATAGCTAAAGTTTTCTTTTGGTATAATCTTACTTATATTACAGATCATTTTTCTGAAATCAATTACGTCTGGTATGTAAATTGGCGGTAGTTTTGGTGTTATTGGTTCTTTATCTTTATCATCGTCATTATTGTCATCATCATCATCATCATCATTGTTTTGAAGCGCTGCAAATTTGTTGGAAGTCGTTGGAATGTCATCACTTATTGTTCTGCGTTTGTTCTTGTAAATTTTCGGCGATTCAGAAAGGTTTCGCTTACGTTGCTTTGTTTTTGTTTGCTGCCAGTTCAAATAATTCTTTTCATTGAGCTTACTGCCTGCTTCAGCATCATCGGTCTCATCGTCCATAATGTAATTGTTATTTAAAGCACAATTGAATTGTTTTGTTCTTATTTTTTATTTTTATTCTCCTTTTTTCTTTTTTTCAATATAAAAAATATTTGTTCAAAATTATTAAATTTGTTATTGTTTTTTATAGTTATTTTAAAAACTATTTTATATTATTTAAATTATTTTTTATTATTTTTGAAAGACACAAAAAAAAACCGTCTGCTTATTCAGAAATTCATTTTGTAACTCTTATTAATATATAAAACTTAAATTAACATTACAAATTTTATTTTCTTTATACAATATTTAACAAAACTTTGATTTAGCAGCTAAAACAAAATACAAAAAGAAAGGGACAAACTCGGCTTTCACTTATTTTCAAACCGAATACTACAAAAATTTACAAAAAAAAACGTTATTTATTTATCTATTTCTTCGGGACGCAAAAATTTAGGGTAAAACTTCAATTAAAATTTAATTTTCTTTCAGCCCTACTTTTCCTGCCTGAAGGAGCTCCCTAAGGTCGGTATGACGGCTATTCATCACCTCTAAAAAAACAACAACAAAACAACAATTCTACACTTTATAATCCCTTTTTTCTGATAATGAATCCCTTTAATTTAATGCTGTATTTTATCTTTCTAAACAAACATTGTTCTTTGACACAAAAAAAAAACTTGATTTGATATAAACTTATCTTTAATAACAACGAATTCAATTAATTATGTATAACAATTAACAATAAGAATACTAACAACACTAATAATAAATACAAATATTCAGTTTTTAATAACAACTTAGCTTTTCTTTCAGTAAACTCCTCAAAAGCTCCGTAGGACACCATACATCTTCCTCTGGGTTTTAAGATGGATTCTCTCCGAGATACTCTTCCGGACAGTTCTGCAACTCGATGATTTTATGACCCCACACATAAAGCTTGGAAAAATCTTTGGTATTTGTTGAATTTTTGTTTTTTTCAATAAAAAAAAGGTTCTGGTGATTTATGTTTCGATTATTTCTTGATATACGGCTTGAATCTTCTATACCAAAGTATATTATATTATTAACTGTCTATAAGTTTGCACAGTCAATGCATTTTAAATTTTAAAAAAATGTTAACACTAATATTGAGCACTTTCTTAAACTGTTCAATATCAGGTAGGTATGTGGTTGAAATTATTTCTTCGTTTTTATTTTTTTATTTTGGCACTTCAAATGCAGTTTTTTTCTTTCACAAAATAATAATTTTTTTTTTTTTAAGTTCAAAAACTTTAAGTTTCTTAGCTTTTATTAATTTTACTTACTTTCTTTTGTCGCATAAAAAAACTTCGTTAAACTCTTAAGACAATTTTTGTTTCACCAAAATTTCTTTTCAAACGAAACACCACAAAAAGCCCTTTTTCCTACTCATCTTTTGCTTTTATACCCTTTTTCAATTTTAGATACAACCCCTTACTTTTCCATAATTCTAGAAATTTCAAAGAAAATCGTTTGATCTCTTTCTGTCAGCTTTTTTTCCTAATTTCTCTCATATTATCTGTACATAGAATCGCTGAGCTTTTTTAAAAGTTCATAAACACTTCATCAGGTGGGTAAAGTTCTACAGACGACCATTGATACTATGAGCTTTTATGATTGAAAATGTCAAGCAAATCAAAACATATACTGCCTTACCCAGTATTCTACGGCACAATCCTTCTCTCTATTTTCATCGATAAATCTGACACTCATACTTTTACAAAACTCATGCAATGTAAACAAACAATGACAGGAGATTTTATTAACACAAAATTAACACACGAGGGAAGTAAAGCAGCAAAATTAAATTAAAAATGATTTAAAATTTATCTAATGATAACTTTTTCTTTTTTATTTTCTTTTCAGCCTTGCTATGTGGACAACTGGTGTATTGGTAAAAGGTGATGTATCGTTTCTCTCTGTTAACAACCAAAACTTTAAACGTTTCTCTTTATTTTTTTTCAGGTTACTTTCAAATGAGCATTGTAATGTATATTTGTGGTTTTGCTCAGCCTAGTGAATGGCTAACGTTTCCATCGCGGTTGGCCATCCGCAAATACGCAAAGATGGAACAAAATTATGGACAAAAAAAAAACACAAAAATAATACTTAAACCGGGACTTGGGTCGGAGGTGGTTCCTCCAAATTACAAGAGACCCCCCCCCTCCTTTTTTAAGTTAATAAGGGACTCGAGGTTCTAGGCATATTTGGCCCCCTCCCGACGCTCTTCCTAGGATCCGCCACGCAAAAAATTTTTTCGCCATTGACTTGGCAATAAAATTTGTGGAAGAGGAATTAAATAAAAAAAACTATTGTATATAAATTTTATTATTATAAAGGATGTAGGCCGCACGCAACAATACAAATAGTGTCAAATTGGTGGCAAAATAAAACTCTTACATTTATATAACTTCGTCTTTTGTATGTGTCTGTTCACATATCAAGTACCAGGAAAATATTTTTAGGGCAATTCTCATTTAAGTATTTTACAATAATAGTTTTATACGTGGCATATACATCTTTCAGTGCTTACCGGCTTAATGTTATTGATGTAGGCATTGTTATTTTGGGTGTGATCATTTTAATGTAGTCGATAAAACCAAGTTGTTCAAATATATTAAATGGACGCAGGTCCCTGCAACACATCTGTACAAGTAACCGTGCACTTGCAAATTTTTCCGTTTGAGGTTTTTCTAACATTGTGCTATTACTGCATAGAATTGACCTGGTTTTGACCCTAGAAGTTTCAGCTTTCTTTGAATTCAATACTATAAAATGGACATTTCGCAAATGATTTATTAGATTTGTAGTTGATGTTAAAAATTAAAATCTGAAATTATTTATTTAGTTTTTTTGTCAAATAAGACATTTTATAATTTATTTTTCTTTTTTTTATTTTTTTCATTAATTGCCCTTACATAAATTTAAAAAAATTAAAATCTTAGCAAAATGGCCATCGAAACGTGCTTTCACCTTCAATAGTCAATATCGGTGATTTTAATAATTCGGTCGGGATAATCAGCACGATTTTTAAAGTTTAAAGTTAAATTAAAAAATATTTCCGTGATTTAAAAAGTTTTAATTATTAAATTGCAAGTGCCCGTGTAAAAAACACAAATAAATTATCATAGTGTGATATGATATTTTATTGTTGTTTTCATTTTATTTTTCAACATCTTTTAACTGTGTAAAAGAGCCGAAAAAAAGTCAGCCGTATACAGTGGATAAAGAAAAATAAAATCAATGTTGATTATTGTTGCTTTTGCTTAAACTTTGATTTTTGTCTTTAATTTATTGTTTGGACAAAAATCTTTATTTTTTTATTTAAAATGTAAGTGAGAAGTTTCCTGAAGAGCTAAATAAGCGGTAGCGAAATGGCCATCGAAACGTGCTTTCACCTTCAATAGTCAATATCGGTGATTTTAATAATTCGGTCGGGATAATCAGCACGATTTTTAAAGTTTAAAGTAAAATCTTATGTTTTTAACGGAGTTAAAAAGAAGGAGGTTATTAATTCGTGAATGAATTTTTTCAATTACAAATTGCATGTAATGTGTAATTAAAAAAATCCCAATTTTAGTTACAAATATTAAACGTTATTGTAACTGAAAAATTTAATTGCATGTTTAATTAATTACAAAATGTAATTGTTATCCCCCAGGTCTGATATATAGTATATTTGAAATAGCTTTAGTCCACTTACCCTTTTAAACGCATGGGGGTTTCTTCAAAACACTCGTTACAGAATTGAAAATTTTTTATACAGGTTTGTTGGCAATGACCATTTGACCAAAATAGTTCCAAACCAGGGATCCGACAGACTTCATTTTAGCTAACACAATTTTTGTTTTTTCTTTAACTTCTTCTTTGGTTTTTAATATGTTTTCATATTCAATTATGTCTTTCTCCTATTCATTTATTTCCACTGTATAACTGTCTGAATCCGAACTTTTCTTTATATTTTTATAGTTAAAATAATTTGTAAATTTTGATTTTCCATCTTTTTTATTTTAACACAAAGAACCAAGAACGCCAATTTATTTTTTTTATAACGTACAATTGAAAAAATTTACGTGTTGATGATTTGGCGTTTGTGTCCTTGTTAAAACGGTTCTTTAAACACCAGTTTTAAAGTAAATTATATATAAATGAAATGTAGATTGAGGTCAATAATGCTCTAATTTTCTTGATAAATAATTTTTTCAAATAAGGTTATGAATGTTTAAGAAAAATAAACTAACTAACTACCAGAATGCGTTTTCTAGATCACTTTAGCAATTATTCAAATGATAACAGATAGTTCGACTAATACAGTTAAGTATTCAATATACATACACACGTAAATAAATTATATATTTTTGTTTTTTTTTATACTTACACCCTTAAAGCAAAAAACAACTTGTTTAACAAAGCCACAACCTATTGAAATCATGTTGCTTTAAAATGGTATTAATAAAAGTAAATACATCGAATTTGTATTTTTTTTAAGCCGCAAACTAAAACAATGTTTGGCGCATATTGATAATATACCCAAAGAAGTTATTCTTTTTTGTCACAATAAATATTTTTATAACTTGCTTTTAAAAGTTTCAAGTGTTTGCTCTATTACGGTTCAAAAGTTAAGCACATATACTTCTCAATCACTTATTAATTGTTGGTAATTGTTTATTAATTAATTAAATGCTACAAACTGATATTGACAATTTGAAGAATACTTAGTGGTGCCAGAAATTTTCATAAAAAAATCTTCGATCGTCGAAAAAATCTTAATTTAAAAAAAACAGAAATTCAATTTTTTTTTATTCTTTAATACGTGTTAATGAGGTTACCATAAATACATAAGACAATAATATACATACTAATGTAAATAAAAATTAACATGTAAACGTAAAAATCAAAAATGTTATCCAATTTTTCGTACCTTTGAGATCAAACATGTATGCTTCTAATTTTAAGTCAAAAAGTAAAAAATTACTTATTTTATAAAAGTGATCGAAATTTTATTAATAACTGCAATTATTTCACACATTTCTAATTATAATGTGAAAGTTTCATTTTTACAGCACGAATTTTTAAATTATAGCACGAACATTTGTTAATTAACAAATAATCTTTAGTATATAAAATACCCTCTAATGTGACGTTGGCTAATCTATTGCACTATCCACTCTAAAAATTAATGTGCCACAACTCTTTCACTGTTACATTTTCTAAATTTTTAAAATACCAAGGTCTATGTCACGGAGTTCCCTTAATTCATAGCCTAAATTTTGTATCACACTGTCTTCTATTAAATTAAAAAAAAGTTTTTTATAAAAAAAGAACCTTTTTTGTTAATAATATTTTGCGGATGAATATCAAAAAGCTTATTATGAATGTGTCCTCAAAGTCAAATCGTTTTGTTATTTGTTTACACAACTCAATGTAAACTTTGCATCGGAAATTTTAGTTTTTTTATTTTAGTTTAGTGTTATACAGTTTTTTGTTTTAGAATATTTATTAACAATAAAATTTAGTCACATAGGTTAATTAATTTTAACCAACTCAATCTAAAAAAATCGCAATTTTGGAAAAAAGATCTTTAAATTTTATTTTGGTAAAAATATCTTTAAGGTAAAATCTTCATTCTGTCATCGCTGAGAACACTAGTTGATGGTTTGCGATTTTTAAAAAATTGCATATGGTTACTCGGGCTGTCATATTCGTTTAACATAAAACAGTTATTTTTTCTATAAAAAATTCTATGAAAAATATTACTTAGTCCTAACTCAAACAGGCAAATTTTACTTTGACAAAGTTTTATTAATTTTCTTTTAAACTTTGTTTCGTGTTAGATACACAAAGTTTTCTTTTACAAATTTTGTTTCCTTCTGTGTGATCGTTCTTAATTTTTGGACGTTTTGCATTTTGTGCTTAAGCATATATGTACAACTGTGTACAAGCACCGAACGAAAAACAAAGCAACTTTGCGAGTACATCAAAGTCTGTACTGCTTATCATTCTTTCTCCCTCTCTCCCACATAAAATCAAAACTTTGCAAAGTAAACTTTCCTTGTGTAAATGCCCTCTAAGAAATGGCGGTATGCCCCAAGTTACAAACCAGAGAAAAAAATTTACCACGAGTAGCAGAACAGGGACAAAAATGGGTGACAGAACTAACATCTTCTGACAGAAACAAAGCAAAGCAGTTGTTGAAAAAACGTGCCTCCGTCTTCGCCCTAAGTAATAAAAGCCAAGGTAGAAAGGCAGTTGTGAAACATGAAATTAATACTGGCGAAGCGAGGCCTATAAAAGAAGCACCGAGAAGTGTTCCTCTAGTCAGCGAAATTGAACGGAACGGAGTCATTGAGCCATCCTTGTGTCTGTGGAGTTCGCCAGTAGTTTTAGTAAAGAAGAAAGACGGCAGTACCAGGTTTTGCGTTGACTACCGGAAGCTCAATGACGTCACCAAGAATTGACGATACCTTAGACACGTTGGCTGGAACAAAATATTTCTCTACCTTGGATTTGCAGAGCGGCTATTGGAAAGTAGAAATAGCCGATAAAGACAGGGAGAAAACTGCCTTTAACGCGAGTGGTGGTTTATGGCACCACGCGCGAGCGTTTAATGGAACGTGTGATTAAGGGTCTCAATTGGAAAACGTGCTTAGTGTATCTGGATGACATATGTGATGGGGAAAATTTTTGACGAACACCTCAAAAACCTGGATCAAGTATTTAAGCGTATATCAGCTGCAGGATTAAAATTAAGTGTTTAAAAATGTGCTTTGTTTCAAAAGGAGGTCAAATACCTGGGGCATCGTGTTACAGCGGAGGGCATATCAACTAATGAAGACAAAGTACTGGCAGTAAAGATCTGACCTCATCCACAAAATTTTCATGAGCTGCGTAGTTTCCTAGGGCTTTGCAGATACTACAGGAGATTAGTGCCGAACTTTTCTCAAGTGGCTGCTAGCTTGCAGGAGTTGACCAGAAAGTCGCAACCGTATCACTGGAGTGAAGCAGCGGAAGAAGCGTTCCAGAAGCTCAAGAAAATTTTGTGTACTGCACCAGTTCTCGCCTATCCAATAGCTGGACAGAAATTCATATTGGACACGGATGCATGCGGCTATGGAATAGGAGGAGTACTTTTTCAGGAGATTAATGGAACAGAAAAGGTCATTGGCTACTACAGCAGGGTACTCTTGAAGCCCGAAAGTAATTACTAAGTTACACGACAGGAGTTTTTGGCAGTGCTGGAGTGTGTTAAACATTACCACAAGTACTTATATGATTAACATTTCATCTTAAGGACAGACCACTCCGCACTACGTTGGTTGATGTAATTTAAGAACCCCGAAGGGCAGCTCGCACGCTGGGTTGAACGTTTGCAACGCTATGACTTTAGTGTTGTACATTGAAAAGGCGGAAAACACAACAACGCTGATGCCCTTTCAAGACGGCCATGCAATATAGAAGGCAAGCACTGCACAAATGTCGAGGAAAAGGGGTGCATCATTGACGTGCGGCTTACCCAAACTGGTTCAAGCGAAGACTGGTCGATGGTACAGAATGAGGACCCAATTTTGTCAAAAGTTATATTGGCTAAGCAAATTAACAGAAGACCGAATCATAATGAAATATCGGCAGAAAGCCGCCTAGCGAAATCGTACTGGGCTGAGTGGAATAGCCTGAAAGTGGTAGATTGCTGCTTATACCGATCTTGGGAAAGCACATATGGCAAAACCACAAAAGACTTAATTGTCGTGCCAACTTCTAAAAGGAGTGAGGTAATGAAGCAGTTTCATAATGGTTCCAGCCAGGGGTCATATGGGTATAACCAAAACGCTGGAAAAGATAAAGCAACGATTTTACTGGGTAGGCTGCCGACAATTCGTAGCCAATTGGATAGCAAATTGCGAACAGTGCATTGCAGCCAAGAGTCCCACAAGAAAGAGTCGTGGCAAGCTCAGCAATACAACACAGGTGCCCCCTTTGAGCGGATAGCTATTGATATAGCAGGTCCATTCCATGTTAGTAATGCTAGAACCGATATATACTAGTAGTTACAAATTATTTTAGCAAATGGCCTAAAGTGTATGCCATTCCAAACCAAGAATCTAAGACAGTAGTGGACGCTCTTGTTAACAATTGGGTGTGTCGATACGGTGTTAGACTAGAACTGCATTCAGACCATGGACGATATTTTAAATCGTCCATATTCTAAGAGATGTGTGACAATATCAGACAAGCCCCTGTTTGTCAGGGTAAGATCGAGGACCTCCCCTCTACTCGAATTGACGAAGGTGGACTCGTTTTCCCTTCTGACAATACCCAAGACAAAGGATAGTATAAAATCAAATAGAGACCCACCCCGTTCATTGATGTCCATGCTGCCCCACATATGGTGATAAGCGTTGGCATCGGCCCCAATGATGACCAGCATTTAACGGTTGTTAGTCTCTGCAACCAGATTCTTCAATAGGTCTTGTGGTAGCGAATCCCCATGATCGTGGGCCATATAGTTGGAGATCACTCAAACATCCCTGGAGCCCGTCTCCACTGCTATGGCAACGCTGTCTCTATCACTGAATCTGCGAAGAAAAAGAGCGTTAATATTATAGTTTATCTTAATGCACGCTCTGGGCTTACCTTGACCTGTGACGTAGGCAGTTTTGTAGCCGCCCATAGATAGTCCAGAAACGCGATCATTGACGACTCATGGTTCCCGGACCAGAACAATATCCTCTCCTTTTGGTAACAGGCGGAGGAGTAGGGCCGCCGAAGCAGCAATGGAATGATGGAGGTTAATTTGCACAACCCTCACCATCATTGTTTTTGGCCGTAAAGGTAGCGTCGGAATCACCCTCGTTAGACAGGGGTGACTCCTCGCTTTCTACTAAATGTTCGGGTACGAGTCTCATTTGCCGGAAAAAGTCAAATGAACATGAACATAACCGCCTCAATTGGGAGGTCAAGCGGATTGCCTGTTGTGACAAATGAAATTGGGTTAACAGAATCGCTAAGGAGCCGCAGGTTGCTGCCGAAACGTAGCGCATGAGAGACCTTTGTAGATCAGAAAAGATATTAAGTAACAACTTAAAACCCACCGCTAAGCCACTAAGAATGATACTGGGGAATTAGTCACATCAAGGATCAGCAGCTGAAATTTTGGAAAGAGTTCTATGCGACTATGCTTTCTTCGTCTCCACCAAATAAAATGCCGCTAAATTCCCACACGCCGAATGCAAATATACCAACGGAATGTACCAGCGCTGCCGAAACTTGTGCAGTAATAAAATCGCTAAAAAACAGTAAATCTCCTGGCATAGACAATATCTTCGCAGAGCAGTTAAAAATTTACGTAGTAACAAGTGCCAATTTGCTCACTCTCATTATAAATCAATACTGACATACGGAGCTACTCCTACAAGTAATTTTTGAAGGGGTCCTAAAAAATGGAGAGGCATCATGATTCTCTGTATGATCAATAAGGTGATAGCACATTTAATAAACAAAAGACTGCCAATTTCTCTCCTATCTGAGTTCAGAACGAAGCAAGCAGGCTTCCGTTCGCACAAATCTTGTGTAGATCATATTAACAGCCAAAGAGTGATCATAGTGCAATCCGTAATATGGAGATCCAATTTGTACTTAACGTTTATAGACTTCCAGAAGGCTTTTGACACCTTGAACCACGGAGCCATTTGGAACGCATTGGAATGCAAAGGCGTACCTCTCAAGCTAATAAGACTAATCAAAGGTCTATATGAAAACGCCAACTGTCGGATCCTTCATGAAGGGCAATTGAGCAATAAAATGAACGTTAACTCCGGTGTTCGTCAAAGGTATATATTATCACCATTGCTTTTCAATTATGTGTTTGACGTGGTAATAAAGAATCAACATCACATAGAAAAGAAATCACTATGCTGATGACATCTGTCTACTTGTCCACACCTTCTCAGATATGCAATCGAAGCTGCTACTAGTCCAGGAATCCACATCACATGCTGGCTTAAAAATAAATATATACAAATGTGTTATTCTTTTTGGGTTCAGATAATGACAATTACTTTTTTGTTATAGAGATGGCATGTGCATTTAATATGTGTACAAGGTAAGGTATTTTATAAGTTAGTTATAAAAATCATCAAATCATTAATATACTTATGTGCGTGTTAAAATATTAAATTATTAATTATAATATTTAGGTCATAAAAAGAAAAAAAATTGTCATTAACAAAATGAAACAAAATGATCTATTGTTTCTGTTTACAAAACTAGAAGTTTCTACGAAAGTTCTTGATCACAAATAAAAAAAACTAACACAAAGCGAAAAGTAAACAAACGACACATATACAAACCAACACATGCATTGCATAACAACTAAATAAAAATACCCCTGCCAGCATTTTACAAAGCATTTTTAGATTAAAAAATCAATTTTACAAAAACAAATACATTATTGTCGAATTATGATCTAAAAATCACTCTTTCGTCTCTACCAGAAGTTAATTGGACACAAATATCAGTTATATTAATATAAAACACTTCCCCTTAAATCTATTATATTAAGAGTAACTTAGTTTTAACTACCAGATGATAATAAGTTGATTACTCAAAAATTTACAAAAACGAATTGCAATGCGCTTGCATATTGACCTATTATAGGTCTCAACTTCGACTCTACTAAAGGCCAGGATTCACTATCATACACAGTCGTGCGATTTACTCACATAAAAAGCTGACAGAATTCTGTTCTTTTTTAAAAATCGTTTCAAATTGGCGTCGTAGATGCCACACTATTATACAAAAAAGATGCAAAACACAGATGCTTTTAATATTCTGATGTTTTTCTTCAAAAAAATCAACCCTGATCGCATAGAAGAAAGAATTTTATGAATTATTTCAAAAGATTATAAAATCGTACAGATCTGTCAAAAAGTCTGTCATATACATACACTTTTAATCCACACTATCATACTTTTAGAGCACACATGCAATTTTTGACAGATCGTACGACTGAGTTTAATAGTCAATCCTGGCCTTAAGAGTGAATTAATTAATGTAACAGATAAACAAAAACACTAATGTCATTTAGTTTGAATTGTGCTATGTTCGGTTATGTTAAATGCGTGTAAATTGTGTTAAGAAAAATACAAAAAATGAATTAATAAAAAAATAAAATAAAAAGATATATGTAGCTGTAAGTAGACTTAATATCGTGTTTTGCATTCTACTTTTACAAATTTTTAAAACTTAAATTTTAGGTTTTGATAAAGCAGAACTTCGTTACTTTTAGAATTTACATATATATATATATATTCGATGCTGTTACAGACACCCTTTTTAAACATCTAACAGACACACATTCGACACTTCGAGAATTCTCAATTTTAATCACTTTTAGAGATGCTAAATAGTTTCCCATTAGTTGTATAACTGTAGTGGTATGTTTCTTCCCCACTGGAGATACTTATAAGATCAGAATTCGATATTATTTGCGGTGCATTTCAACCCCATGAAGTAGCGATGTAGTGACTTTTTCGATAGAAAATGCTTGCGGGACACAACATGTATAATAAATTCGAAATAATAATGGAAGGTTCTAGAAGCAAATAACACATCATGTGTCTAAAATTATAATGGAAAATTCTACTGATAGATGGCAGGAAACTTCTAGTAAATTCGAGAACGCCTTATAATAGGGTATATAAAACAACGGCCACACTTGCATATTGATTATGATTGTTGACGTCATCTAGTGATAAAATTGCCATCCCGTATTTTTGTGCATTAATCGAGAACAAGTAAATAATCGTCTAATTAAATTGTGTAATTTAGTTAAAGTAGTACGAAGTTGTGCGTAATTATTTTGCAATAAACTCAATAAAATAAACGTTTATACATTAAAATAAACCTAAAAACTGGTGTCAGAAGTCAAATGGCAATAATAAGCAAAATTTGACGAGCTAAAAGTTGAGCAGTTAAAAAGGACCTCTGATAGTTATCTGTGAGCATGCTAGCAAGATAAACATTCCGTGCTTTGACGGCAGCGCACCTTTTATTGTTTTAAGTTCCAGTTAGAAACAGTGCCCAGGAAAAATAGATGGGACAATAATGAAAAAGCTACAGATTTTATTTTGGCGTTAAAGGGAGCAGCAGCAGAGATACTCAAAAGCTTACCAACTGGATGTAGAAATAATTATGAGGATATGACAGATGCCTCACGACGTAAGTACGGAGGTAAGCACAAAAGAGAACTCTACAGAATGGATTTACAAAGCGGGGTTCAAAAGGCAAACGAGACGCTTTAAGACTTCCGGACGAAAATCATCCGTTTCTCGATCAGTTTAAAATTGAAGCGTTTGTGAATGGCATACGAGGTCCAGATATTAAATATGCGGCTTGTGCCATTCAAAAATCAACCTCACAAAAACCATCTCGTACGTGCTAGTACAGGAGACCGCAGAAGTCATCCCGCAGCTACAGGTGTACAAGGTGCGATGTCGTGAGACTGATCCTTATAAACACTGTGATGAAATGAGCGAGATAAGGGATGTGATGAAGTAAATGATGGAGGAAGAAAGGACTAAGTCTCGCGCCAAATCCTTCAACTACGGTAAAGTCGGCCACTTCCAGCGCAACTGCAGATCTACAAAAAAAAGGTCAAGATCAGCTTCGCCAGCGAGGGACAACAAGCGGGCAAATAACACTAAATCGCATGAGTCTCCGTTAAACTAAATCGAGCTAGCACTAAGGCGCTTTGCTCCTATCCAATAGCTGGATAGAAATTTATATTGAACACGGATGCAATCGGATATGGAATGAGACGAGTGCTTTTTCCGGAGGTTGATAAAACGGAAAAGGTAATTGGCTACTATAGCAGGGTGCTGTCCAAACCTGAAGAAAACTACTGCGTCACACGACGAGAGCTTTTGACAGCGCTGGAGTGTGTTAAACTACCACAAATACTTATATGGTCAACATTTCATCTTAAGGACGGACCATTCCGGATTACGTTAGTTGATGCAATCTAAGAAACCTGAATGGCAGCTCGCACGCTTAGTTGAACGTTTGCAGATCTATGCATAGAAAAGCAGAAAACACAATACTGCTGATTCCCTTTCAAGACGGCCATGCAATGTCGAGTGCAAGCACTGCACAAGTCTCGAGAAAAAAGAGTGCGTCATTGATGTGCGGCTTACTCAAATTAGGTCAAGCGAAGATTGGTCGAAGACCCAGAATGAGGACCAAATTTTGGCAAGAATTGTATTGACCAAGCAAATAACAGAAGAACGAACCATAATGAAATATCGGCTGAAAACCGCCTAGCAAAATCGTACTGGGCTGAGTGGAATAGCCGGAAAGTGGTAGATGGCTCCTTATATCGATCTTGGGAAAGTACAGATGGCAAAACTACAACGGACGTAATTGTCATGCCAACTTCTAAAAGAAACGAGGCAATGAAGCGTTTCCATAGTGGTACCAACGGGCGTGATATGGGTATAACAAAAACGCTGGCAAAGATAAGGCAACGATTTTACTGGGTAGACTGCCGACAATTCGTAATCGATTAAATAGCAAATTGCAAACAGTGCATTGTGGCCAAGGTTCCTGCAAGAAAAAGTCGTGGCAAGCTTCAGCTATCCCATATGTACTAGTGGTTATAGATGGTACTAGTGGTTATAGATTGTACTAGTGGTTATAGATTATTTTAGCATATGACCTGAAGTGTATGTTATTCTTATCCAAGAGTCCAAAACAGTAGTGGACGCTTTTGTTAACAATTGGGTTTTTGTCGATACGGTGTTCGACTAGAACTGCATTTAGACCAGGGACGAAATTTTGAATCGGCATTATGTGTGATGCATATGGTATCAAAAAGACGAGAACGACACCGCTGCATCCACAGTCTGATGGCATGGTAGTCCACTAAAAACCTTGTTCAGGACAGTACTAAAACTGCCAGCAGATTTAGAATTTTGTATTAAACCGGGACCTGCAGACGAGGACAATGGAAATGTTCCTCAAGCGCAAGAAGACCTGCATGAGCTTCATGAGTTTGTCTTAACCACATTAAAATGTCCAGCGGTAAAACGAAAGCCAGATATGATCGAGCAGGGAGGAGGGATTTACTGAAGGACAAATGGTTCTTCTATATAACCCACAACGCAACAAAAGACTGTATCCTAAACTGCAAACCCACTGGGAGGGACCATACAAGGTGATCAAGAAATTGAATGATGTGGTTTCCGGACACAGAGATACCATAATCCGAGGTCAAAAATGAAACTTGTTCACCTGGAACGGCTGGCCAAATATGGCAAAGGTAATGTTGAGCCTATTCGGGACGAAAAGACTTAAGTAGACGGCAGTGTTGCGAAGATGCTTTATTTAGGTCATAAAAAGAAATAAAATTAATTGTCACTAACAAAGTAAAACGAAATGACCTATTGTGTCTGTTTACAATGCTAGAAGTTCCTACAAAAACTTCTTAATCACAAAACAAAACAACTAACATAAAGAAATAAAAATAAACGCAACACAAACACCTACATAATGACTAATAAAAATAGACAGCATATATAAATAAATTCAAAATAATAATGGAAGGTTCTGGAATTAAATAACAATCATCATGTGCCTTAAATAATAAATGCGTAGTAAAGAAATATTCTACCAACAGATGGAGGAAATTCTGGTATATTCAAGAGCCTTAACATTGGATATGTAAAAGCAACGGACATACAGGCTGATTTCATTCTTAGTGAAAACGTCAACCAGTGAAGATCTTGTGGTAAAACAGATAAAACAGTGGTGAAGTTGCCATCGCGCAATTTTTTTACTTATCGCGAATAAGTAAATAATCGTCTAATTAAAGTGTAATTTAATTAAAGTAGTAAATAAATTGTGTGTATTAAATTTGCAATAAAAGAACTCAATTAAATAAACGTAACAATATTTTAATATGTTGTCTATAAAATATTTTGATATGTGGCTTCATATATGTTTAATTTTTCACTCTAATATACAGTGTTTTATTATATATGTTTAGTTAAACGTATATGCGCATATGTTATTTCTATTTGTTACTTTCTATCAAAAACTTAACATATACTGCCTTACGCATACAAATTAATTTTTATATCAAATTTGTTTGAAAATAAATTTTGCAGAATTTGTTTAAAATACATAGAAAAAGAACTTATATTTTTGAGTTTTTTTTTAATTTTACACGTTTACCACTTAATAATTTCTTCGTACAGTCTTTCAGAAAACAAGCTATGCCACGATCGATCCGTATTTTTATCCTCTTTCGATCTATATAGCGGTATATGTGCACGCCAAACAGTTTTCGAGATATAAGCGACTTGAGCGATTTTTTTAAATTTTAAAAGTTTGCCGTTTATAACATTTTTTGTACAGTCTTTCAGGAAACAAACTATACCACAATCGATTCGTATTTTTATCTTCTTTCGATCGTATATAGCGGTATATGTTCACGCGGAACAGTTTCCGAAATATAAGCGAAAAAAAATTGGCGGCAACCCTTAATTTCGGAGTTACGAAATAGTTTCCGAGCTATAAGTGAAAAACTAAACTTATATTTTTTAATGGAATTTTTTTACAATTGAAAAGTTTGCTGGCTTATAACTTTTTTCGTACAGTCTTTTAAAAAAATGAGCTATACCACGATCGATACGTATTTAGCCTCTATTGATTGGCGTCGGTGGCTATGATGCACACGTTTTACTTTGGTTTTTATAACTAAAAAACCATCACAATTAATGACTATATGCTTTAGGTGTAGCTCCTTCATTTCTAAAATGGCGAAAATGACAACCAGAAAATCAGATTCTGCAAGCCTAGACCTTTTTATTTCAAATTTTTATTTACAATATATTAAAAATTGACGAATTGTGACCGCTTCTGAAAACTCTTATTTTTTTGTCAAATTTTGTTTACATTTTTGTTATGAACAACAAAAACTCTGTTAAAAAAAGTTTAACGCTTCTCAGAGTTTGTTTTTTTCTCCTACGTGAGTTAGAAGCATCTTTGAAAGATGTTGGTTTTTACACATATGAACTAAACAAATAGACCACAGCGAGCTACAGTCTACAGTCGAAAGTAAAATACACAAGTTCATATGAAGGCGATTTTTTTTTGGAGGCATCTCAGCTACTTCTAGACTTTAACTGTCGCTGTCACCATTTAAATTAATTACAATTTTTGTTAGCGACAATAAACAGTTGAGTGGTGTCATTACTATAAACCATGTAAACTAATAAGTACTTAAAAACCTCTTATTCTGAAAAAAGACAACAAAAAATAAAAATAAAGAATTATTTATTTATTTTAAGATTTATATTAGTCATTTTTTTATTATTATTTTTAAGCTAATGAGGCCTAACTTCTTTTATGTTAATAAAATGCAAAATTTTTATTACATATTTTCCCGACGTTTCGTGAATTGTATGTTCACTTTATCAAGGGATTAGTCTATTTACATAAAATATAAAAACATCATTATAGTTAAAAATAAATAACAAATAGCTTACCAGTATTTACTTACAGTAATAAAATATTTTTATTTATAACATTAATTAAAAAGTATAAAACAAAAACCAAAAAGCATAACTACGCACACGTATATAAAAAACCACAAACATAAAGAAAAAATAAAATATTATTTCAAATGGCTATTTTCTATTACAACTCTGTAACTGGCGCTTAAGTTGTTAACGCGAATTAAATTCTATGTTTTTAAGTTAAATAAAAATATAATTTTTTGGTCGGCTACGCGATTTTTTATTTGTCTTAAAAACGAGTTCTGGTCAGTACTTATGCTAAATCTTAACTACTTTTTCAAATTCCAAAAATATCTTTTTAAATACTAATTTGTTACAAATAATATTTCTATTGTCTTAATAGATATTTGGAACAAAGATATAAAGAACATGTTTTGTACATACAGTTTGTAAAAAAAAGTGTTTTCAAAATCAAAGAAAATTAAAAACTTTAAGATAAACCTTTATTTTTAGGTCAAATATATAACATTTATTATTATTTTTTTTATTTACATTGTTTTAGATGTTTCTAAACACATTTCACAAGAAAAAACTAAATTTATTCCAATAACAACAAAAAATTGTAACTATAAAAAATACTTTACTTTGCACGCTGTAAAATAAATGTTTTCAAAATTATATAATAAGTAAAAAAATTGTTTCTATATGCCTAAAAAAAAGATTTTTTTCTGCTAATACTTTGTATGTCTTCCTTTAGCATCAGTTACAGCTCCTAATCGTTTACACATTGAATGTATCAGTTTTGGTATGTTGTAATCATCGGGTATTTTTTCCCACTCTTCTTTTATAAATCTTATTAATTCTGCTTTATTTTTCGGGGACCTTTTTCCGACTTTTTTCTTTAGGTGGACCCACAAATTTTCTATTGGATTTAGGTCGGGGCTTTGTGCCGGGGTATCAATTACTTTTCTTTAGTTATATAGCAACCAGGATCTGCAAACGTACGATTTATGTTTTGGGTCATTATCTTGGTAAAATTTATATTTTAATTTTGCGGGATTTTCTGGGTCAATAAAGCCGAATTTTTGAGCACTGGCAGTCAACTCGTTTCTTAAAATGTCCAGATAGACTTCCTTCGTCATTACATCTTCTAATATTTTTAGGTCGCCAACACCCTTGGATGAAATGCAACCCCACACCATTACAGTTAATTTACTAAATTTTACCGTGGGTATTATATTTTTGTTTTCTAAAGCCGCCAGGGGCTTGCGCCAAACTTTTTGAGGTCCATCATGATAGTAAAGCATCACCTTCGTCTCGTCGCAAAAAATTATATCATCCCAGTACTCCGGAGGAAAAGAAATATGCTCAATGGCAAATTTATATCGTTTTTCAATATTTAGCGCGGAGAGCAGAGGTTTTTTCCTGGCGACTCTTGAAGAGTATTTACGGCTCTGCAGAACGTTTCGGACCGTCTGATGGGAGATACTTATATCACATTCACGATTGATCTGAAGTGCAATTCCCCTAGTGCTGGAATGTGGATTGTCGTCAATAATTTTCAAAATTTTTCGTTCAATGCGCCGATCTACTTTTTTTGGTCTGCCTGGTATTGGTTGTGGTTCAAGCCTTCCTTCTTTTTCCGCACGGTTTATAACATTATATACTGTCCTTAGATTAAGGGAGAACATTTCCGCAATTTCTTTGTGAGACTTTTCTTTATAGTAATTGAAATACACTAGCTGTGTAATATCTTTGCTCAGTCGTTTTCCTGGCATTGTGTATTTTTAAATGTGTGATAACTTGTTGCTTGCATAGGCGTAATTTCAAGAATAAATGTAATCCACAATACTTACCATGCTTAAAAGGAACTTACATTCAATAAATGTGCAAAAAAATAACGGATCTTCTTTGCTTTTGGTTTTTTGAAAACATTTTTTTACACCATTCAAAGTAAGTAAAGTTATTTTGTAGCATTGTTGTTGTTATGTTTATTATTATTTCAAAGTGTCGGCGCCTTTTTGTCGCCAACGTACAGGAAAACAGTTACATAGAAAAAAATTCAAAGAAAATGATTTTGTTGTTGTTTTTCATTATTTATATAGAAATTCCTAAAATTTTCTAGCTTTAAAAACATTTTTTTACAAACTGTATGCTTACAATATTTATGATATTTTATGATCTTTACAATATTTGTATATTTATGATATTTTATGATCTTTACAATATTTGTATATTTATGATATTTTATGATCTTTAGAATATTTGTATATTTATATTTTATGTTCTTTACAATATTTGTATATTTATGATATTTGTTTGACCCTTTTTATCTTATTCCTTTGTTCAGTAGTTTAGATTATTTTACATGTTTAGTTAGGGTTGTTTAAGTGTGTTTACATAAATTGTTGTTTATGATATGTCTAGCTACTAATTACCCTCTTATCTTATCTTAAAAGAATATTAGGAAAATAACATGTATATGTTTATTAACATGTTTATGCATGAGCGTCGCTAACTTGCGTTCTTTTTTGTTGATTGGTTTGTTTATTTTTTGTTGAATTCTTAAGCTTTCTGTTGTGAATCGCTTTCTCTCATTGTTTACTTTATCTAGTATTTTTATGTTGTCAGAGTCTGGTTTATGATTTGTTTGTATTATATGTTGTGACAATGCAGTACTCTCTTTCCTTTTGTTGATGTCAGCTTTGTGTTCGTTCATTCATTCTTGTTTCCAAATTTCTTTTGGTCGTACCAATATAAACTAAGTTACAGTTGTTTTCTTCGTTACCTTTGCATGTTATTTCATAAACAACGATGTTTTAATGTACTTTGGGTGTTTTTGTGTTTGAGAATATTTTACTTAATGTTTTGTTGGGTTTGTAAGCAAATCTGATGTCATCTTTGTTTATTGTTGTTCCTTTGTTCTTTGTATCAGTGAGACCAGGTATGTATTTTACACCGAAAAAATGTTTCACGTTGTTGCCTGTGCTTTCACGGTTAATATTTCTTGTTGTTTCGTATGATGTAATTAACGATTTTATTAATTTTTGTGGAAAACTGTTAGTTATTAATATTTTCGTGATTTTCTGAACGTTGTGCTTGTGGTATTGTTTGTCGCTTATGCTTAGTTCTCTCGTGATGAAACTCTTGGCTGTGTTTATGATTTGGCTCTTTGGTTGAGTAGCATTGAAATTTATAATTCTACCTGACGAGGTATATTTAGCGTACCAATCACATGTTATTTTTTTGGCTTCTGTATGCAGGTATGCTATTTCTCTTACCTTTTCAACTTCCACTTTAAATTTGATTATAGGGTGATAATCGTTTAAAGTTTTCAAAATTTGATCTTTATCGTCCTTGTGAATTACAGCTAAAAAGTTATCTACGTATTTGGCTACGTATTTTATATGAATGTTTTTATTGTTAAGTTCAGTCAGTGCTACGTCAAGTAAATTATCAAGTACGATGTCGGCGATTGTAGGAGATAGCGGGTTCCCCATTGGCATGCCAAAGATTTGATTGTAAACTGTATCGTTGTGGACGAAGTAGTTGTTGTTATACAAACAGAATTTTAATATATCTAGGAATTTAGATTTTGAGATTGTAGTGTTTGTTTTTATTGTATTCCACTTATTCAATGTTATTGATTGCTGTGTGAATGGGAATGTTGGTAAATAAAGAGACTACGTCAAATGACACTAAATAATCTTGACTATCAATGTTTAAGTTTTTAATTTGTGTTTTTGAATCCAGTGAGTTCTTAACTATGAAACTATGTTTCTAAGTATTGTACCCACACAATTGCTTAGTTGATAGTATGGGACTTGGACGGATGAAGCTATAGGCCGTAAAGGTACATTTTCCTTGTGGATTTTTGGTAGTCCATAGATTCTTGGGGCAGCTGCTGCAGAACAAAGGAGTGTGCGTTTTTTCCAGCAATCAATATGTTATTTTTTTAAAAGGTCCATAATTATTTTGTTATTCGTTTTGGGGTAGGGTCTATCCTTGTTACCCAAGAAGTGTTTTTATCCTCTAATAGTTTCTCCATTTTGCTATCATACTCCTGTTTATAAATGGCAACTGTTTTATTGCCTTTGTCAGATTGGGTTATTATTATATTCCTACGTCTCTTTAAAATTTTTTTGTTGTTTTAAGACGCCGCAAGAATAAGTTTTTCTTTCTTATTGTTTTTTATGTTTCGTTTGAATTGTGTTATTCTGTTTGCCAGTTTATTTCTACATACCTCTTTTTCCACACTGTCATTATCGTCAATTTTTTGAATACACTGTTCAACGTGTTTGGTGTTTGGCAAAAATTTCGATGTCATCAAGTGTAATTAAATTTTTCAGTCCTGATTTAAGGTGATATAGCTTTCTATTTACGATTTTCAAATCGGTGTTTGTTTGAGAAATTTCAAGGTTCAAAATCTTTTAATGAAAATTATTTTCAATATAATCTAATTTTCCTTGAATGGTCCGACATTCAAAAAGTTTTTTTACTTGTGTTGTAGTGTTCTTTGTGTGCTTAGGAATTATACCATAGCTCCTACATGATTAAAGAAACTTTAGTCTTTGCTGTTTTAACGCCCGTCTCTTGATCTCGTTACAATAATCCTTCATACATCTGCAAGTTTCTCCATCGTATTTGAGAACTATGTGTTGAAAAAATCTCTTCATATTTGTGTGTGCGTGTAGTCTGTATAAAAGTTGGATAAAGATGTTTTTAAATTCTAAATAAATAAAGATGATTTTTTTCGGAAAGTTTCCGACTTTCGGTTGCGTTGTACGTATTTTTGGCCCAGTCATTTTATTATTGAAAAATTTTTAGTTTTGATGTATGCATATGTATTTTCAAGTATATTTTTAATAAAAAGTACTTCACTCGTTATGGGGAAAATATACAAATAATAACTCTAAACATTTCAAAGAAATGTTTTGTGTTGGCAACATTTAGTAAGATATGTATTTACTCTTTTATTATGATAAATTCAATGTGTCAATCAGCCCAATTATAAGCAGAAATTCCGTTCGAGTTTTCTCACTTTTCCCTTTTCTCCTGTTATTACTTTTTTCCTCTTTTTATTGCCTGCGGAATTACGAATTAATGAAATTTTATGTAATAAAGAAAAAGTAGCTTCCTTCAATTTACGGTGATGTTACTTTTTTATTTTTTGTTTTTGGGTGAGAAAGAAATTCCGTGCGAATATTAATGGTTGGGCAGTATGTTTATAAGTAGGTTTCTTGTATAGGACATCTGTTAATTTTTGACACATGTTTTGTGTTTTTTTGTAGATATCATAGAATTGTATAGCTTTCAACATTTTGTTATTTTTAGTATTTTTTTATTGCAGTGGACTAGTAACTTCTTTTCAATTTAGGGAAAATAGTTCAATATATTTTCAATTTTAAAGACAAGCAAAACAAAAAATCGACGTACTCTTAAAAAATTTCGTTTTAGCCTTCTAAAAGCGTCTTACACAATAATCTAAATATTTATGTATCTAATCAAAAAACAAAGCTGCTTCTTTAAAAACACAAAAAATAATAATAAAGCGACATTACTGAAATACATTAAAATCATATTTTGATTATATAGCTGCTGTGCTTAAAATAATTGTGTAGCTGGCTATATGACCGTGCTGCCGTGTGATCGTGTAGGCAGCTGATATAAGATGAGAGAAAACGACGTCTTAATATGGTACAAGGGGAACACGTATTTTTCTTAATCTTA
Organism: Cistogaster globosa; assembly: GCA_937654795.1. NCBI lineage: Eukaryota > Metazoa > Arthropoda > Insecta > Diptera > Tachinidae > Cistogaster > Cistogaster globosa. The sequence continues at coordinate 83,452,452 of OW569403.1, forward strand.
TAAGAATTCATAAATCACTGATAGCCGCGTAGAAAACGCTTGCTTACAACTAATTGAAATTATTCTGATATATACATGAGTATATTGTGACAAGAAATAATTAATTTGTTATATGTAAACAAAATCATTTTATATAAAATTGTAATCTTGAGACAGATATATTTAATAATTTGAGCATCAGATTTGTAATGGCGGCATCTTGTTTACAAAAATATAGTTGTTCTGTTTTTTTTTTTTTTTTTTTGATATTTGACGGTTCATCTCATAAGATTGCTCTTATGAGATATCGCATAACAACGCTCTCATAAGAATTCTTATAAGATTGCAATAACAATAATTTAAAGTCTACACGTAACAGAATTCAGCAATGGAATTTGACGTTCTCATCTCAGATGTTATCTCTAAAGGCCGTGTCAGATAGAACTTTTTCGCTCTGCGTGACATTTCAAACTTTGAAAAAAAAGTGTAAAACGCAAGAGGTATGTCACAATAAAAACTTTGACAGCGCTTAATTATTGTTTGTTTACGTTAAAAGTGCATAGTAGTTTTTATATTTTCATTAAAATAATATTAAAAAATGTTATTGGAGGACATATTGGAATTGGTTCTAATCCTAATCTTAATGAATGAAGCATTTTTATATAACTACATGTATACATAAGAATATTAAAATAAACTATTTCCTTTAGTTAAAATAATTTGTTACAAATTAATACTAGAAGCCTTTTTCAAAAATAATAAAGGAATAATATTTAATAAAAAAATTACATTTTAAAATACTTACCTCTTTTACTTTAGATTTTGCAAAAAATAATATACAAATGTATAGCAGCTAATTGTCAAAGCGCGCCAAAAGATGAGTGTTGACCAACTTTGCGCTTTGCTTTGCGTTAAAAGTGCTTTATGTGACATGTTTCATATAAGTTCATACATTTTATCTTAAATGTCAAAGCGAATTTGCAACGCAACGCAAAGCAAAAGTTTTATCTGACACGGCCTTAAAGGCCAGGATTGACTATCATACTTAGTCGTACGATCTGTCATAAATTGCATGTGTGCTCAAAAATTATGATAGTGTGGATTAAAAGTTTATGTGTATGACAGACTTTTTGACAGATCTGTACGATTTTATAATCTTTTGAAATAATTCATAAAATTGATTTTTATGCGATCAGAGATTTTTTTTGAAAATAAGGAGAAGGGAACAAAAAATATTAAAAGCGTCTGTACGACGCTATTTTGAAACAATTTTTAAAGTAGGACAGAATTGTGTGATTAAATTGTACGATTGTGTATAATAGTGAATCTTGGCCTTAAAGAAGATTCTGTGTTAGCCCCGTGTATTTCTTATGGGAAGATGTTAACATCTTCGCAAATTGATGTTAGATGTTGATCAGTGTAAAAAGTCTATTACGTGGACAATAATAATCATCTACAATCAACCCAGCTGTCAAAAACATATATGTAATTAAACGACGCATAAATTTTAGTAGCAAAATTAAGATTTAAAGAAATTGGTTTCAAGGACACATTAATAAAGCTGTCATAAATAAATAAAAAATAAATGAAAAATACTTTTTTTATAATTTGATATTTAATTCACTGTTTTTATTTGAATAAAAATGCTTAATTTTCCAATCTCAAGGTCACCAAGTAATACATAGTTTTTTTACTGTTTTTGTTTTGTTAGGACTTTGGTACATCTTAGGAAAGATTCTTTAGAAAATAGGAAAATGTATTGTTTTTATTTAAACTTTTTCCAAACAAGTATTTATAAACTTTAAAATTATTTTATTATTAACAATATCCTTTTTATGTTTTCTAAAAAATCTACCCAAAGATCTAGATATTAAGAAAACACCACCATTTAAGGCAGGGGCTGCCTTTTTTCTTTACAAAAAACCCAAATACATTAATTTATTTTTATTCCAATTTAAAAACAAAAACTTCCGTGTGCCGCTTGTGTTCATGTCATTTATCAGCGATGCCACAAGAATATCGAAATACTACGATTTTTTTAACGATGACACTTGTGCCTTGGCAAAGTTAATTTAACACCGACGGACACCGCTCAACCGACTTCCCTATGCATAAGATTTCAGAATATATATACTTTATGCGGTCGGAAATGGATATTGTAGAAATTACAAACGGAATGACAAACTTATATACACCCTTTCTTCGCCTGTAATAAATGGTATTCAAAAATTTACGATTTTTTTTTAATTTCTATCTATCAACTAAGTAAACTGTATGCTATTTATTACTATTTTTCATCTTTCCCAGTTTTCTTGAGAGGGATTTAATAAAAATAAATAATAATGACTACTTTATTTACTACCTACAATACTTTTTTTCTTAGTACGAATTGCTATTTTATGCAGCTCTGTAAAAAAGTATGTTATAATAGCCTTTTTCTACTTGCTCACATCTTTCATCAAATTGCCAAGATGTAACATCAAATTGCCTTGATGTAACATCTTCCTCATAATAGATAATAGGCTTTTTCACTGACTAACATCTCGGCGAAACGCATGGAAGATGTAGAATATGTGAAACATTCGTTTACATTGACAACACTAAACATCTACCATCAACCCAGCTGTCAAAAACATATAATTAAACGACGCATAGTTTTTAGTAGTAAAAATAAGATTGAAAAAATTGATTTCGAGGACATATTAATACATATAAGAACAAAACATATAAGAACAAAACGCTTATAAGAAACATTTTCAAAAACACCATGTCTTTTTAGTGATTTTTCTAACAAAAAAGGTTTTATATAAGAAAAACGCTGTTAAAAGAACATTTTTCTTAAACACCAAAGCCACAAAATGTATAGGAAAATAATTTATATAAGAAACTTCCAACGGCAACACAGAATATTTTGTTTGTATGGGCAACTCTGTTTTCTGACACTTTTCCAACAAGAACAAACAGTTTTTTATTATTAGTTTCAGAAGACCGAGCTTGTACTTTTGAGAAGCTTTGTATTTTTTGCCTTGTAAACAAATTAATTAACGTTAGCCATCGTCCATTCATTTGTTCGTGTTAAAGATGGATGTAAACAAAAAAAGAAATACATTACCAATAAAAACAAAAGTTACAATTTTAAAAGAAATACAAAACGGAATAAAAAGAAGTGAAATTGCGAAAAAATACAATATTGGACTTTCAACGTTATCTAAAATAGTGAAAAATGCAAAAGACATAGAAAATAATTATTTGAAAGTTAGAAAACCAAATTATGAAAATCTCAATAAAACTATGTCATTATGGTTTGAGCAAATGATTCAAAAGGGAGCCGTTGTGACTGGGCCCATTCTTATGGAAAAGGCTGAGCAGTTTGCCATACAATTGGATATTCCTGATTTTAAAGCCAATGTTGGATGGCTTCAACGTTGGAAGAAAAGTCAAAATATATATTTTAAAAAATTTCATGGTGAATCTGCTTCTGCTGATACAGATTCAGCTGAAAGCTTCAAAAAAAATGTGTTGCCTGCATTATTAGAAAAATACGCGTTAAATGAAATTTATAATGCAGATGAAACGGCTCTCTTTCATAAGGCACTGCCGAATGGAACTTATGGATACGATAGAAGTCAACAGAGTGGACCTAAGTCACCAAAAGACAGAATAACATTACTCTTCATAACCAATGCGACGGGTTCCGATAAGTATGTATATTCTATAGGAAAATATAAACAACCAAGATGTTTCCGTGGAAAAAAAGTTCCGATTCCATACAAATATAATAAAAAGGCCTGGATGACCAGTACCATATGGAGCGAAATTATTAGGGGATAAGATGAAAAATTAAAAAACAGGGGACAGAAAATATTGCTTTTAGTCGACAACGCTTCGTGTCACAAACTTGACTTTTTACCAGAAAGTATTAAAATAATATTCCTACCACTATGCACAACTAGCATTATTAAACCGCTGGACCGCTGAAATGTATTTTTAACACTTTTTTGCTCAAGCGTCTGTATGTACTTTTCTCACTATAGGAAAAACTTAATACGGGAACAAATACTAGCTGTAGAAGGTGACTACATGGAACAGTTTTTAGAGAGTGTTAATATTTTAAGAGCTTTGTATATAGCAAAGCGGTCTTGGTGGCTTGTAACACCAGAAACTATTCGTAATTGTTTCAAAAAGAGTGGGATTTCCAAAGATGACCTAAGTAATGAGATTGATGAAAATGTATCGGATGAGAAAGAGATTGTGTTAGACAAGGAGTACGACCCATTCCTAAAAGAGTTGGATGAAATAGAAAAATACGACTGTTTTGGTTCATTAGTTGACACCGATATATTAAATAAAGTGCAAGAAGAGGTTCCAGTAGAAGTCTCTGAAGATGACGAAGCTGCGGATGAGGTGCAGACAATTGCAGTACCTAAGCCAACCAAAAAAGAAGCCATTAAAGCATTATTTGTCTTAAAGCAATACTTAAGTTCAGAGAACAATATTGACCTTATAAGTATAGAAAACCTACTTTTTAAGCAACGTGATAAAGATCTTGTCCAAAAAAAATTGAAAATTATTTTAAATCTTAATTATAACATGTTAAACATGAATTACATATTTTTAAGTTCCTTCTTTAATGTTATGAGCAAAGTACAAAATACTATGTAGTATACAAATATGTAGTAAAAATTAATTACATACAATACATATTTATTATTTTTTCAAATAGAAGTTGTTTACGTTTTTTATGTTTATTTACCTTATGAGTTAATAAAATAATAATCAACTACTGATCACGATTTGATTTATTTTTATATTTACATACATATGTACATATGTACATCTAGGTACATAAAAAGGTAAAGAAACTCTTACATATATTCATATAAGAAATAAATATCTTATAGCCATAACTACCTATATAAGAAATAAGTTTCTTATATAAAATAATTGTATATAAGAAAGAAACGCTTATAAGAAACTTTTTTTGTGGATTTTTTAAGTTTCTTATATCCGATAAATACTGTAATTGGTTTAATTGTGACTTTGAAAGAACAAACTCGGTTATTAATGCGATGGATTGAAATAATGAAAAACCATCCTGGGAGAAGAAGATGACGACATTAGACTGTTTTTAGGCCACAATGTAATGGATGAAACATTTTGGAGAAAGACGTCCAAAATAAATATAATATATAATCAATTTTTTTTATTATTTCATTTTTAATTTACCGTTTTTATTTAATTAATAATTCTCAATTTTTGCAAGCTCAAGATCACCAAATAATAAATATTACTTTTATTGTTTTTTTTTTCAATACATCAAAATGTATCATAATTTATTTATATTTAAATTTAAACACAAAAAATTTGTGTGCCGCTTATTTTTGCCTAAAAATATTTATTCATGTTTTCAACGCCATTTTATCAGTGATGGCATCAGAATATCGAAATTATTGTAATTTTCTTAGTGATGACACTAATAATTGTTCTTCGTCGTCGAAAGCAATAATTAACCCAATTATTTACTTATTTATTTATCATAAAATTAAATTATAATTACAAATTAATATGATTGGAGCAATAGCAATAAATTTTTCTATATTTGTTTTATTAAATTCCTTAATTTCTTAATATTCGCGTAACAATATTTTTACCAAAGATGAAAGATGTTGCAAGTGTAAAGAACCTGTTTTCAATTTTAACATCATCCACGCGTTCCTCATAGATGTATGCAAGCGTAAAAAATATGAGAATATGATTTCTTCACGCCGATACAATATCAGGGACAAGGCGAATTGACAACAGGTGTCTGCATTAGCTTTTATGTGTAATTTGTATTTTAAAATCTTGTTGAGCTGTCAAAAACGTCTGGCAATATGTGTGTATATATTTCAACTTATTTATTATATAAATATTATAAATATAAATATTATATATAGGTGTAGTCAATGCAATGCATTGTGACTTAGGCACATTGACAAAAATTCAAAACGATGCTCTAGATCATTTCCCTTCAAGGAAATTTATACATACCAAAAAGCTCATAATAGATTTAGCTCAAGAAAATGATCGGTTAGATGCATAGAGATAACATAATATATGTTAAGAAAGCAAATACTATAGAAAACTAAGGAATCCAGCAATCGGCCCATCACCAATTTCAGATTTTCCTTGACATATAAATTTGTTTAGCCAATCACCAACTTAGATTCTTTCTTTCCAAAAGAATCTTAGTGATTGCTTAGTAAACCGGCAGTTATAGTTTCAAAATTAGACGATCTGAATTTTTGTTAAATGACAACGTCAAGACCCTTACAAATGAACTATTCATTTTATGTTCAAAATTTTAAATGTAGTAAGTCAGTGGGGAGCCTAGGGGGAAGGTTGTATATTATATTTAAGTTTTTGTTCTTGACGATTTGAAGCTTCTTTGTATGAGTTTAAGCAGTTTTGCCACCAGACTTGTCACCCATAAGTCAAGATCGGTCTTATGTTTTTTTAAGTTAAGACTTGATCTTCTGCTTAGTAAAGGATACAATGCGTAAACAAACCTTATAAAATTGTCCCACATGTATTTAACATGTTTAAACAAAAGTTTATTATATTTTTACCAGTCAGAATTTGAACCGTTAATAACAAAAATGAATTTTTAGTTTTTTCCTACTTTTGAAAGCAAAGCATTTTTTCGTTGTTATCTCTGCAACTCGCCTTGTACATTTGTTCTTGCTTCGTACTAACCTTCGGTATGCCCACCAAATGCAAGTATTGTTCTTTAAAAATAAAAAAAATACCCAAAGCACATCACAGCAGTACATACATACTGAAACAGCATCTATAATGTTGTGTGGAAACAAGTATAAATGAATTAAAAACAAAAATTGCATTTCGTGGCCATACCGAAGATTGGTACGAGTACGAGTTGCAAAGAGAACAACGAAAAAAATGTTTTGAGTTGTGTGTGGACTTTGTCCAACCAAATTAATATTGATAAGTTGGGTAAATAGATGATGTTTACAATGTACACAATCTAAGGTAGATAGATGCGAAGAATACTGATGAAGGATTCAGCGATCCAGAAAATGCTTCATTACATTTTGCTAGTGTTTAATTTTTTTGTTTTCTTTAGAAAATGTCTGCATACGTTTGTAAAAAAGTTTTTTTTTTCTAAAAATTTTAGAAATTAAATAAAAAAATGTGTTGAAATGTGGAAGTTTATACTGGTATTGTACATTTAAGTTTGTATTTTTTTTTTCTTTATTAACTATATTATACTTCTAAAACTACATTTTGAATTTTTTAAGATAAATGGATTATGTCATTGTAGTTTATAGTCTTAAGATTAAATTAAAATATATTCATCTCTGAATTATTGTGAATTGGTTTATGTCCATTTTTTCAATTGGTAAAATTCGCCTGACTTTTCCAATGGCTTATAAAAAAGATCCGCGTCTTTTTAGAGTCCTCTCAAAACCTTTGTACAAGCAACATCTAGAGCCTGTGATTCTTTAGTCGAAACCCTGTCACGCGGGTTTTTATGTAATACAAATTTCATAAGTAAAGACCAAGGTATAATTACACAAGGTAGTCCCGTTAGTACAACAACTACAACCACATGCATTTTGTTTGTATAAAAAAAGTTGAAATGTCATAAACAGTTGAATTAAGGTGAATTAAAAATGAAGAAAAATAATGTAAAACAAAAATAAGAAATATTTTAAAAAAGTGCTTGTTTTTATTTTTATAAAATATTTTTATATTTCGAAGCCAAATAATTGTTGTATCATGTGTGCCGCACTTTATAGTTCCTAAAGAACGAACTCATATGCTAATGCCAAGTTTATGTGTCCTGGCGGTAGGATGACCAAATTACCTGTATTGCAAGCTGAGTATTTATTTGCTGAATATAAATTATTGTAGATCATAAAAATAAAGCTCTTGATCGATATCTAGATGAATATGAGAAAAACGAAACGGGTACTTATGTGTCGTTAACGGAAAACATATTTAATACTTACCTACGTACAAATATCCGAACTGTATTGTATATAATTTTCGTTGAAGATGGTGGTGGTAAAGTGTATTCCTGGAATAACACTACTTAAGAGCCACATCATAAAAATACAAAAAGTAACATAGTGCGTGTAAAATGAAGTGACTAAATAAAAACAACTATTTAGTTTTGGAGTTACGGCCCGCCAAAGTTTCCATGAACAGTATGGATATACCATCTAACATTTTATTAATGAAATTGGTAATATGGGTATAACAGAAATGATAATTAAGAGAAGTATATACCTAAATTCAAATGAATGTAAAAAAAATAAATAACAAGTGATCAGCAAAATAACATTCTTAATTATTTTTGTCTGGCAACCTTATGCCACGTTCACTTGTTTTTTTCTTGGCAGTAATTTTTTTCTTAACTACCAGCTAAATAGTTTTATTTTGGTACAGTGAAACTTCGCCAGTTCGGACATGTGCCAGTCGGGTCACTCCAATAATTCGGACGCTTCTATATTCCAGACAATTTAAAATTTTTACCTCTATAATTCGAACAATGTTTTTTTAAGTAGGAAAAATAAATTAAAATCCGGGGGTTTTCGTCTTAAGCTCGCATGTGTTGCTATTCATGCTTTAATTTACATTTTGCGCTTTCATTACTTTAGTTTCGGTTCATTCTTTCGCAAGTTTGGTTATTTGATCCCAGTTCAAGTGCTATGCTTTCAAATAATAAACGCAAACATAAAACTCTTACCTTAAAGGAAAAACGTAACATTTTACATAGTTTTGATGAGGGAAAAACTATAAGGCAGGTTGCCGAAAAATTTCATGTTCCTAAATCAACGATTTGCGACATTAAAAAAATAAGGAGAAGATAAAACAATTTATTTCAAATACCTATAATGGACCTAGGAAATAGAAAAGTTATGAAAAAGCAGAAAATCCTGAGTTAGAGGAAGCCCTTTACACATGGTTTTTGCAGCAAAGAAGCAAGCACATACCGATTTGCTCGGAAATTCTAAAAGTAAAGTCCAAATTTTTTTTATGAAAAGATAACGGGGAAGGACGATTTTTCAGCGATTTCTGGCTGGTTAGATAAATTAAAGTCACGTCATGGTATTCGTTATCTAAAAATTTTTGTGGTGAAAAAATTTCCAGTGTTGAAAGCGCCGTAGAGCCCTTTAAAAAAGAGTTTGTTAATATTGTTGCTAAGATGGATTTGGGTGATGAGCAAGTTTATAACGCAGACGAATCTGCAGCTTTCTGAAAGTTGTTGCCTGGTAACACATGGGTGCACACAAATGAAAAGTCAGCCCCAGGGAGAAAAATGTCCAAAGATCGTGTGACAATTATGCCATGTTCAAATGATGCAGGAACAAATAAACTGCCTCTTTGGTTATTGGCAAATCTGCTAATCCAAGAGCCTTTAAAGGTTATAAGATTCCAGTTGTAAATAAGGCAACAAATAAAAAATGGATGTCAACGTCCCTTTTTCTTGACTGGTTCAAAAACCACTTTATTCCAGAAGTAAAAAAGTTTCTAACACAGGTTAACAGACCACTTAATGGATTTTTCCGATGAAGAGATAATACAACACGCTGAAAGAAATGAATCTTCAGTGCTGCTTACGGATTCTGAAGAGGACTTTGTAGTGATGGATGCAAAAACTAATATTTCTAATGCAGAAGCAAAGAAATCATTTCAATTTGCGTTCAGTGGGATGAGGAAAATAATTTGGATATGCAGGATATTTTATTGTTAAAGAGACTAGAGCAAAAAGCATATATCAACCAGCTCAACAAAGTTAGCCAGCTTATATAAATAACCTCTCCTCAGTAGCTGACCCAAAAAACTGTACTCCTTTCGTCTTTGCTAATGATATTTTTCTTTTGTATAAAGATTGTAGAATGAGTAATGAATCCTTTGGGCGGGACATGAGCTCATCTCTTGGACGGGTCTTAGCTTGGACTCAAGATAATTCCCTGGTTGTTAATTCAGCTAAGACAAAAGCAATAAAATTTGGGCTCGCTCTGCGCCTTAATTTTCTTATTGATTTATTTCTTGGAAATGATAGAATCCAAATCTTTGATCGCCATAAATGGCTGGGCATTGCTCTAAATAATAAGTTATCTTTTTGTAGCCACATTGATGTTTTATCGGGCAGAATTTGGTCTTCGCTACGCCAACTTTACTGCACAAATATATACATGCCCTTACATGTTAGGAAAAGATTGGCTCATGCAATTTTAATGTCACAAATTATCTATGGTTTGGAAGTCATTTCTGGGACGGCTGCATTTCTTATTGCAAGAATTAAACGTTTAATTAATTCTATTGTTAGGTTTGTTTATAAAGTAAATACATATTTCAGGATTTGTTAAAAGCTTTCTAGGTTGTTCATTTAAATATTTTATTCAATTTCGTTGTCTACTTACTTTTTATAAAATTATAAATAGTGGGAAACCCCCAACAATTTGCAATGCTTTTCTATTCTCGCCTCGCAGTAGAAACCCTCACCTGATATTTCCCTGAGTTTTTAAATCTAGCTTTTCCAGATCTTTTCTTATTAGAATTATTCGTAACTGGAATACGTTACCATTGGAGTAACGTAGTTTTACCCATTCTAATAATGTTTTTAGACTTAAACTCATTAAGCATTTCACCTACGATGGAAATTAATCAATTAGAATAATTATTGTATTCTCCCTAACTTGGACCTTCTATACTATTCCTTCTTAATGATTGCTGCCTCTATGTAACTTTAATTTGTAACATTGCGAGTGGAGTAGGGATATGCTAGGAATTCATTTATATATTTTTTTATAGTTCTATAATTAATTTTAGTTTTTAATTTTTTAACTCACGTCAAACTGTGAGCTATACTGTTATTGAAAATACTGAGGTGTTATAACATTAAATATTTGATTGACCATGAAGGCTTTTTTATTACAAACTTTGTAATAAATAAATAAATTATAACTCTGCACCCCGCTATCCCGGAGGCCTGTAGTGCGATTCACTACTCTTTTTTAACGACTATTGTTTGGTTTAATTGACTTAACAACAAAATCGTCGATTTTGCTATTCAGTAATACTTTTAACGATGCTCGTTGTTGCTTAAAACCATTTGTTATAGTTAGCGAGTTGCTCATAGTTAATAAACCGACTATAATTTTTGCGTTGTTAAATTTGTCGACGAAACGAACGACCTACAACATGTGTATGTACATTTATACATATGTACATACATATAAGCATAAGCGTAGAAAATACATATTCGAATACAAAATAAATATGTAAATAAAAAAAATACAGTTTGCTTTTAATTTAATTAAATTTAACTTTATTGTTTTATTAAGTTTAATTAAGAGCATTAAAAATTTATTTTAAAAATAGATATCTTGTTATACAAAAAATTTACAGATAAGCATACTTATGTTTCGACTGTATTCAAAAAGAGGTAACCGTAACTCTTCAACGAAAACAATTATTATGCTTTTCTTAATGTCAAACTCCATACATGCATATTAGATAACACGTATTCATGTGTGTAAATTGACATTAAAGAAATAAACACATGCATGTGCCTTGCTTGAATTCACATGTTTTTATTCTTCTCTTTCGTATTTTTCGTATATTTGCTGACGGAGATGCCACTCAATTTCAATTTGTCTTATAAGAAAATTAAAAATGTCTAAAATTGTTAAAATAAAGTTAGTGAATCACATAATCGTTACTGCAAACAACAGCAAATGATGACTAATATAACAATTGTCGTATTGTTTAAGGTTAGTTAATCGCACTACTGTAGTTTTATTTATATGCCTCTTTTATTAAATAAAACCCTTTTTTAATGATTATGTGAAATAAACCAACTTTATTCATTTATTTATCTATTATTGAAAAAAAAAATTGTACACTGGCAGTGGATAACGTTAAAAAATAAAAACTAAACAAAAAGGTACAGCATTCAATGAAAAAAAAAAAATAAATAAAAATGATAAGGTGCAAAGCAAAAAATTCACTAAAAAATAATTAAAATGAAAAAGCCACTGGTTGACCGCTTTAACCGCCCCACCAAGACTATTTAGCTTTTTGGACAATTCGCTCCACTTCGTGTCGCACTCCAATTTTCCATGGAGCTTTTTAAATTTACCGCCAGCAAGTCCCATTCTACTTGAAAATTTAAAAGCATTTACTAAATGAATAAAATATATTGTAATTTTCTACTTACTTTGCACAAAACTATTTAAAATTTATTAATCACAAGGTTTTTGTTTTGTTTTTTTGCTTTGTATTCTTCTTTGTTATTTTCTCCTATTTTAACACTTCGCTTGGCAGAGTTGCCATGTAATATCAATTTGAATAGAGAGAAATATAAAACTGTTTACCATAGTTATAAATATGTTAGTGAATCACATAGTGGTTAGTGCAAACAATTAAATATGTGATTAAAGTTAACACCTTTTAAAGTGTTAAAAGTTAGTGAATCGCACTACTGGGTTCGTAACTCCGAAACTAAGAGTAGTTCCTAATGGGCTCACTTAACATTTGTTGCTTAAAATTGCATTTTACACACACACGTTACTTTTTAAAATTTTTACGGTGTGGCCGTAAAGTAGACTTAAGTCCAATGAAAGGATACTTTTTACTTTTACCATCGAATGAATATTGTTACTTAAATATGTTCGTTTAGTTATTTTTATATTATTTTATGGAAATCGTTAAAAGCTTATTGCTTTATATGTACCTATGTACACTTTGAGATAAATAAAATAAATAATGTAACATCAGCCATACCAGCAGAATTTTTATTTCATTTCAGTATATATTTATTGAGTATATCAGTTATATAAAAATGTGAAATACAACAGTACAGAAAAGTCAAGTAACAGCCCTGCAAAATTCGTTTTACAAAACCAATAGTATTTATTTAATTTAATATTTATAGTTTAATTTAATATTTATAGTATTTATAGTATTTATTTAATTTAATATATATATATATATATATATATATATATATATATATATATATATATATATATATATATATATATATATATATATATATATATATATATATATATAAATCTGAAATTCTTTATTCAGCCTTCATTATTAATTTTTACTTATAAAAACTTAGCAATAAGTAGTAATAATATTAAGTTATAGTTACAATGGAGTATTCACCAGATATTTATTAACAAAAAAAGGCAAAAATAACTATTTGGAATTATTAAAAAAAAACATACTATGACAACAGTTACTAAATCTTATAATGTTAAAAAAAGTAAAGACTAACAAAAAGGCACAATCAAAAATTAAAGTGAAATTCAAATGAATTTTAAATTATAATTCAGATAATATAAGTAGATAAGCTTTACTGACCTTGTAATTACAAACAATATAAAAAACATAAAACTCTAAATAATTGACATTGACATTTATTTAGTCTCAATATTCACAGAGGCCAAAGGTTGGTTTTTTTTTGGAAGAAAGCTAATTCTTGTGAGGATTAAACTGAAAAATAACACTGAAATTCCAAACAATACCAAGACCATTTGGATATATTATATACAGAACAGTATATAGGAACTGGGAATTCTAATTCACTTCCGGCCAAAAAGTGTATAAAATGTATGGAAATCATGCAAAAGCCATAAATCATTCATTCAGAAGCCATTAATGTCATGCAAAAGTAATTAATGTCATTATTAATGGGTAATAAATTAGGGGGAGTGTAAAAAAGGGTCTAGCACGTGTCTCATTAACATAAGGAAGTCATTAATGTGTGCACGTGCAGGTGCAGTTGTGAAGTGCAGGTGTTCATTGATCTTGTGTATATAGGTGGGAAAAAGAAAATATGTTGGTTTCTGTTTAATTTTAAGGTTTGATTGAAATGATCGAGATTTGAATAATTAAAAAGGGACAATAGTAGTACAGGGAAGTAGAAAATCTTTATTGAATAATTAATGAATATCTAAGCACGTGTGTCATTATAGAATGACGAGGGTTAAAAATGTAAGATGAGTGCAGGTGTTAAGGTCATTGAATTAAGAATCTTGGTTTTCATTAAGCGGAAGCGATATACGACAGGAATGCTTAAGAATAATTTTGTTTAGTGTAAAAGAGGTAAGATAAGTGCAGGTGTGCATTGATCTTGAATACGTGGAAGGAATGTAAAGGTAGTGATCTTGTGTTATACTTTGATTTCTGTTTAATTTTAAGGTTTGATTGAAATGATTGTGATTTGAATAATTAAAAAGTGTAAATAGTAATATTGGGGAAGTAGAAAATTTTCTTGTTTTCAAGTGTATTTTTGTTTTTATGCGTGGATGCAATAGTATGGTGGTATGTACTGATCTTGTGTATAGGGATTTGGTGAGAAAAATAAATGTGTTTAAAAAGTTTAATCACGTGGGCCATTGAAGAATGACAAGGGTAGGAAATGTAAGATGAATGCAGGTGTTAAGGTTATTGAATTTTGAATTTGGTTTTCAATAAGCAGAAGCGACATGAAAGAAAAAAAAGTACAAGAAAAATTTTGTTTTTTAAAAAACTAAAAACTAAGGATTGTATTATTTTTAAAGGGTAATAAATTCTTGCAACTAATTGCTTAAATGTGAAGTGCTAGATGACGTGGGTTGGTATATTAATAAGTGTGTGTTTAGACACAGTTATGTTGAAAAATGTAAAACATGTAAACAAGTGTAATTAGAGATAGCTAAAAAAATATATTATTTGTTTTTTTTTTTCATAGGAAAAACAAACAATAAGGTAAAGGTCACGTAACGTTACAAACGTAAAATAAATGCAGGTGTTAAGGCTCTTGAACTTTGATTTTTTGTTTTTTTTTTGTTTTCATTAAGCAGAAGCGATATGTTGTAAGAATGTAGACAAACAATAAAAATAGGAATTTGACTGTATTGAATTTTTTAAAACAATATAGATATAGATACTGAGTAAAGGTAATGATCTTGTGTGTGTGTGTGTGTTTGTTTGTTTATGGTCAATTCATGACGAGGGTTGAAAATGTAAGATGAATATATGTAAACTTTGATTTTTTTTTTGTTTTCATTATACGTAAGCGATACGGGATAAGAATACTAAGGAAAAATTTTATATAAATGAAGAAAAATTGTATCTTTATAAACGAACTATGAAGACGATTAATTTTCAGTGTGTATTCAGCTTAACTCTAAATACCTCAAATATCTTAAAAATTGCAATGAAAAGTGGAAAAAGCAAGATAAGCAAATTACTTTCAAGTCCAATTTTAATTTCACTGGACAGTGTGGAAGAAGAACTCCCAATAAGCCCTTTCTCTTTCGAAGTTGAGGAAGGCGATATATTCATATCGACTGGCTCACTATTGAGCTGTAATAGTTGTAACAGTGAAGATAATGTCGATATTCCCAACAACCAATTGGAATATCACAGGAACTATTTTGATGACGAAGTTTTCGAGTTCCTTTACGACTACGATGGAGATGATGTATTGCTTAATATAAAGGAGTAGCGGTTTTTTTTTTTTTTAAGTTTCAGTTAATATATTATCCTTATATAAAAAAATAAATATAAAACAAAACTAAAAATACTTAGTCTTTTTTTTATTTTTATTAAACAAAATTTGGGCTACATAATTATTATTTCCTTTTAGTATGCAAAATTATCACGTTGTTGTTTTAGTTGTTATTTATTTATTATTTTCGTTATAATTAATTTTTATATAAATTCGGTAAAAATTCAATAAAGTTTGACAGTTTATTATAAATTATACAACGATGAACAGCAACACGGAATTAATTACATCTTTTAATAAGTTAAATGCAAGGCAGAGACTTAGTATCAGGGATATGATAGATTTGGAAGACTATCACATAACTGGAGCAGAGCGAATAACAACAAAATATGGAGAATCTGTTGTGCTAGAGTTGGGAACAAGTATATTTTACCTACCTAAGAGGTTTAATTCGTTGAGCGACAAAGATGTTGAACTCTTATCTACAGGCGCTTATATGATTACAAAATGTCCTCCGAGTGATAATAGGCATAGCTCACTCTGCAGGTTGGAGTTAAAACCACTTCCTCCAATGAGAGACTATTATCCTTTCAATACATTTAAATGAAAATTTTTTAAATAAAGCAATCATTATTATAACAAAAAGAAAAAAAATTGTTTTGTTTTTTTATTTACAATTAATTCAATTTAGGCTATAAGAGTTCTCTATAATTAATCTATTTACTCAGTATTAAATAAAATTTTAACCTAGAAAGATGAATACTATTGAAGACTTTCTACAGAAATTTGGAAACGAAATTTTCGAAGAACATTTAGAAGAAATACAAGCGTTTAAAAACCAATATACGGATTATAGTATTTATAATGTAGCTTGCGCACACGATATTTCAAACGGAGATGTTGTTGGTATGTGTGGATGTTATTTCTTTCATAAGAGAAAACTAAAAGTGTTGAAAATTATCGAGAAGTATAAAAAATTATTCAACCTATTGTCATCAACTTCCATAAATCAAAAAGAAGAGTAATAGAGATAAGTTTTTTACTCCGGAACTTTATAATAAATAAAACAACATTCGAAAATATTTTTTCAAAATAGAAAATAAAATATATATTTATCATTTCATTCTATATTTACATAGAATTATTATAATTTAGTTTAACAACTTTTACATGTATTATTATTATTAATAGTAGTAGTAGTAGTAGTAGTAGATAAGTATTAGAAATCTTCTTTAAAAGGCGACCTTTGAAATGAAAAAATCAACAGTTAACAACTAACCTTCAAAGAGAATGAATAGCATAATCAAAAATGCCTTGCAGTGTAAGGAGCGTCAACCTAAAATATACGACGTTGTGTTTGAGATGGAGTACTTTCTCAACTTAAAATTAAAAGTTTCCTGCGGATTTTCAACCCTCCATGGATTTAAGCCGATGATATGGTTCCATTATAAGAACAAGCATTTTATTGGATTTGGACAAGAAGAATGGCTACACCTAATGAGTTACAAGGACTACATTAGCAGCACACTTTCTCAGCGAGAACTTTTATATTCAGTAAACTTGATTGAAAATACAAGCGAGGAAACTACTGAGTATACCTTCAAACATAAAAGGGGTGTTTGGTATTTAATAATCCGACAAGAAAAATTTCACATAAAAATTAACCTTCAAATATGGAAATCGATAATTAGGATAGGAGTATTTTTAACATCAATACTTTGCTGGAATGGTATTCTAAGGAAGCAAATATTACATTTTTATTATAACTATTACATACCAACGTGCTCGAAGCTGAAAAAGACTCAAATCCTATTGAGTGATATTGACGGATTAAATGAAAGGGACATCGAAATAGATCTAATGCGCCTCCGTTATGAGATTGGAAAAAAAATGGAGAGAAAAATAATAACCGATGTAAAAATTCATAGATTATATTTAAGGATGGAAAATAAATAAAAAATAAAATTGTATAAACAAATTGTATGAGTTTTTATTTCATTTTATTTCTTACTTTAAAATTAAGTAGAAACTGTAAACATAAGTGACCGCAGTTAAAAGAATTACTTTTCTGATATCTTTTATAGTTGTATTTTATATTATATCCTAAATATCTTAATACTTCTAAAGGTGGTTGAAGATTTCCATAACTATCGAAATATTCCACATAATCGTTATCTTTGTAGTAGGCTACCTAATGTGTGCCATTTCCTCTATGAGAGTCTAAATTGATTATTCCGCATTCTGTTTGGCGTGGAGTTTTAGGGAGTGTGTCTCTCATATAAACACCCCTAAAACAAGGAATATACTTTTTTCCAAACCTTTTCAAATCCACATCAGTAAGCGGTCTATTGGGTAGCTGCTGTATTAGTTTTTTAATGTTCTCGTTTTATTATAAAATATTCCATATCCCTTTTTATAAGGTTTGAGATAGAGACCTTTTCCCATTGCTATTGCCTCTAATGTTCTATTATGACGCTTATTCTCCTCGAACTGCTGCTTACCATTGCTAGCTGTAGTAATAGCCTTTGCAATCGACGAGCCACCAGAAGCTAAAGCACCCAGTGCTCCAAGTGCTGTAAGTATAGGTACAAGCGGTAGAACACCCCCAATTTTAGGAACGGTAATAACTCTTGGAATTTTCACTTCTGATTTTTTGCCAAGAAATGATTCATCAATAATTTTTTTTGCAGTTTTTATTGCCTTTTTAACATTTGTTGGTTTTTCTTTTCTTAAGACCAAAGTTGCTGATTTAATTGCATTGCGAAAAAGGTTTCGTTTGCAAGTTTTTTTGGGATTATTCATTTTAACACCTAAACCAAATTTAACTTTAGGCTTCATTGCGTTAGTAACAAGGTATGCATTTAGTTTTTCTCCAAGTGTACTATCGTTAGCCTTGACTCTCTTCCAAGCTTTATCGGCTAGTTCTCTATCAGCTTGATGTTGTTTATTAATATCAGAGTTCTGTGAATAAGCAATATCATGAATTTTACAAGCAGCATCCAAGGGATTGATTCCTTTATCTTCCCTTTGGATACGTTTATCTAATTTCGTTCCAGGTCCGCAAAATTGATAACCAGGTAGGTGAACCTCAACGGGTAGCGAATTAATTAGCTTATTTAGTAGTCCTTCTCCACTAACTACCTGTTTACCACTAACACTTTTCTTTGTGTACACCTTCATTTATAACATATAGTTTCTGAAAATATGTATGTAAGTAGTAATTAATATAAAGAAAAAGATGTTCACTTGCTTTAACTTTTCATTTGTAAAGATGCGTTTGATTAAACAACATTCAAATATTTTAGTAAGAAATTTAGATTTCAGTGAAAAAAATAATGTAACTAAACATAGTTGCCTTTTACCAAACTCTATAAGAGCATTAATAGTGGAACCGTCCAATTGCGGAAAAACTAACGTTATGCTTAGTTTGATTGAAAGCCCTAATGGATTGAAATTCAGAAATATTTACCTTTATTCTAAATCTTTACATCAACCCAAATATCAGTATCTGCGAAAGCTAATATCCTCGGTAAGGGTATGGGTATATATACATTTTTAGAAAACGAAGATGTTTTATCACCTAATGATGCTAAAGCAAATTCTGTAATGATATTTGATGATGTTGCATGTGAAAAGCAAAACAATATCAGATCATATTTTTGCATGGGGAGACATAAAGATATCGATGCATTTTATTTATGTCAAACATATACACATATTCCAAAACATTTAGTACGTGATAATGCAAACTTAATTATAATGTTTAAGCAAGATGAACTAAACCTTAAACATATATATAAAGATCATGTTGGAAGTGACATGAGCTTCGAAATGTTTCAAAACATATGTAGAGAATGTTGGAGGGATAAATATGGATTTCTTGTAATAAACAAAGATGATGAAATAAGTAATGGTCGTTATAGAAAAGGTTTCGATATATTCATTCAAGCTTAGTCATAACTGATTGTTAAACTGCTTCAGACGTATAAGAATTTATGTTGATGCTATTTATTTATCACACATTAAGAGCTATTTTTACTATTAATATAATCTGTTTAGCTGTTAAAGAAGCTGTTTAGCTGTTCAAAGAAGTTGTTTAGCTGTTCAAAGAAGCTGTTTACCTGTTTAAAGAAGCTGTTTACCTGTTTAAAGAAGCTGTTTATCTGTTCAAAGAAGCTGTTTAGGTGTTTAAAGAAGCTGTTTAGCTGTTCACAGAAGCTGTTGAGCTGTTCACAGAAGCTGTTGAGCTGTTCAAAGAAGCTATTAAGCTATTTTAGATATCATAAACTTTTTTAATAATTAAGTCTCTTACACAATAACATGGAGGAAAATGTTTTAAAAGAGTTGGTAAAATCCAGAAAAATTTTAAAACAGATATTTGAAGCTGTTAAGCGCGGGGAAGCAGAAACAATAAACAAGTTAGAAAATACATTTAAACCTCTAACAGAACCGTTAAAAAAATTAGTCAAGTTATCTAGCGAAAGAACATTTAAACCAAACGAGGTTACAAGTCCAAAAACTACGTTTAAACATGATAATATAACTAAGAACAGTGATAATGGTATTATGACTAGCACCCCGAAGAAAAAAGAACATTTGGATTGGTCCTCAAAATCAAGTGGCGTAAAAGAAGAAGAAGAAGAAGATGTTGACTTAGATAATGAATCCTTTTATTCACAATCTGATGATTGGCAATTTGATTTAACAGACCTATATAAAAACAAAAAGCTTGATACAATATTTGGACCTTACAAAAATCAAAATGGTGACTGGAAATTTGGAAATTCGGATCTAAAGATAAGTGATGAAAAAATAACGATAGGAAATAAACCTTGGGCGTTAACTCCTGGTCTATACTCATTACTCTTTCGTAAAAGACCAGAGCACTATGACTCATCAGAATTAAATATATATAAACGAATTTTGATGGATACAAGTGCACACAGAAGAAACTTTGATCCTAATAATCAACTAAAAGGAAATAGAGGTTATAAATATAAGGAAATAATTAATAAGCTATTTGCTACTACTCACATTGGTGAAGGTTTAATGAAAGTAAACCTTAATAAACCAAACTATATATACTGGGATGATCCTAATGAAATAGTAGACCGGTTAAAGCTGTTGGTGGCATCACAACAAGCTGGTAACAAAAACCATTCTAATGAGATAATATCAATAATTGAGGAACTAAAGGAATCAAACATAATTGAGTAGTTGTAGTAATAATAAGAATGACTGTTGATAAATTTGGCCATTACTTCAAAAAGCATAGTAGTGATTTGAAAACTAAAAATCTTTTAAAAAAATTTAGTTTTATCCTCGATGGGAGCAATATAATCGTAGAAAATAGAAGAATTATAAATATAGCCTCACCGTTGAACGAATTTGATGCTGTTAATAAAACTTATATGAGTTTAGAAATCAAGCGTATACAAGAAGATTTGAAAAATTATATAAGCGAAGCATTGAAATATTCAAACACAAACTTTATAAACAAGTTCGAAGAAAGAATTAATAAAATTGAACAATACATTTCCAATAATAATGAAACGGAAAAACTTAAAGAGGAGTATGATTCCCAGTTGAATATAATTAAGAATAACATAAAATTATTACAAGATTCGTTGACAAAGGATATTGATAATGATGTTAAAATCATTGAAAAAGCTGTGAATGATCAGATATACAGTGCAAATAAAGACTTTATAAACAGTATCGAAGAGAGATTTAAAAGATTGAGGATTATATTTTCAAGTGGATTAATAACAACTCTATTAAAGTGGATGTTGTAAAAAAACAAAAGCTGGAACCACCACCTCCAATTAAATTATCATAATATAAGCAAGCATATTTAATATTCAAAAGTAACACAACGCACATGTACTCTATACAGACATGAATACTGATAAGAGAGAAATAGTTAATGAACTACATTCACGAGCGCGGAAAAAGTTCTTACGACGTCGAGTTGTAATGAAGGGAATAGACGATCTCTGGCAAGCTGATTTGGTAGAAATGGGGAATTATTCATCTAAAAACAATGGATTTAAATATATGCTAACAGTCATTGATACATTTTCAAAATATGCTTGGGCCGAATCACTCAAGTCAAAAACTGCAGCAGAAGTTTGTAAGGCATTTCACAAAATATTTCGTATGGGGCGTATACCTAGAAATTTACAGACAGATGATGGCAAAGAATTTTTTAATAAGGAGTTTGAAGCATTAATGAGAAAACATTCAATAAATCAATACTCTACATATAGTGTTATGAAAGCTTCAATTGTTGAACGCTTCAAAAGGACATTGAAAGAAATGATGTGGAAAGAGTTTAGTAACAATGGATCTTATAGATAGATTAGCATTTATAAAAGTTTAATTAATCAATATAATAAAAGAAATACACGGAACGATCAAAATGGCTCCTATTCATGTAACTCATGAACACGAAAAACATTTACTGAATACTGTATACAATCATTTAAAACTGTTTAAAGCTTCACGGTTTAAGGTTGGAGACTATGTACGTATTAGTAAATATAAGCACGTCTTTGAAAAGGGGTATACACCAAATTGGACAACAGAAATATTTAAAATTAGATCGGTACAAAATACTTACCCAGTCACATTCATACTCGAAGACTATGAAGGAAATGATATAAAAGGTGGATTTTACAAGGAGGAGTTACTACGCACTCGTTTTCCTAATACCTTCTTAGTTGAAAAAGTATTAAAAACTAAGGGTGATAAAGCATATGTTAAATGGTTGGGATTTCCAAGTCAGCATAATTCTTGGATAAGTAAAAATGAAATATTGTAAAACTAGCAATAAGTTAAAATAAATGCATGTATTAAATAAAAACAAACTGTAAATAGCGTTTTTTATTTATTTACATTCAATCATTCGTTATGTCAATAACCTTAGAACTGAGCGGGAATTCTTCAATTTTAACGGCAAATTTCTTTCCGCCAATAGAGTTAGCGGCAGATTATGAATGTTCTCTAATTGATTTTCATTCATATAATTCGATTCCCAACGTAGACTATGATAATAATCTTTTCCATATTGGAGATCAAATAATTGAAATTCCTATAGGTTCTTATGAGTTGCAAGACATAGCTGATTATATAATCGCAGAATATAAAGAAAAAAATGATAATAAATCAATTGTGGTTGAAGCCAATAATAATACTCTACAAATTGAAATAACATCCTCACATGATACAATTTTCTTTGATCGAAAAAGATCTGTTGGTAGATTACTTGATTTTAGTAGTGGTGTTTTAAAGCCTGGTATAAAACATTTGTCGAATCAGCCAGTAAATATTTTAAAAGTTAATGCTGTGCAAGTTAAATGTAATATAATACGAGGAGCATATATGAATAATTTTCCAGCACACATACTTCATGAGTTTGCAGTGAATGTTCCTCCAGGTTATAAATTAGACGTTATCCCAAATAATCTAATCTATTTACCAGTGAATGTGAAAGAAATATCATATCTCAAAGTTTGGATTGTTGACCAAGAGGATCGCTTAATAAACTTTAGAGGAGAAGAAATAACAATTAGATTGCATTTGAGACCAAGGGAAATATGATTATTTACAATAAAACGGCGGAAATAAAAGTTAGCGAAAACATTCCACTATAAACTGTTAAAGCTAAAAGACCTAAATTAACAGAAGAAAATAAAAGGTTTCTAAGATTACTTAATTTGAAAGTAAAGAAAAATGTCTGATATACTAAATGTTATGGAAACTCCTACTTCGGATGAGAATATAATAAAAAAGGATTATCATAGTTACGTACCATACATTCAATCATTTAAAAATAATGATGAGATACGAATTACTCTGCAAAATCAAGACTTGTATGTTCTTCCTAGTGAAAGCTACTTGTATGTAGAGGGAAATATAAAAAACTCTAACGGGGAGAACTCTCCAAATACCAGACTAAGAAATAATTGTGTTGCGTACTTATTTGATGAAATACGTTATGAAATTAATGGTGTTGAAATTGATCGTACACGATACTTGGGAATGTCTAGCACAATTAAAAACTATGTTTCTCTTAATGAATTTTAAAGCAATATGATGAGAAATGCTGGATGGAGTGTTTCTAGAGACTTAGATATGCAAATATTTAATTTTTATATACCCCTTAAACTATTTTTGGGATTTGCCGAGGATTTCAATAAAATAATATTAAATAGCAAACATGAACTCATTCTTTTACGGAGTTCAAATGATGAGAACGTTTATTACTCAACAAATGATAAAGAAAATCTTACTTTATTGATTACGAATATTACGTGAAGAATTCCACACGTACAAGTCTCAGACTCTAAAAAACTGCAAATAGTGAAGATTATTAAGGATGGTATCTCTTTACCCATAGCATTTCGGAGTTGGGACTGTTATTTTAATCCTACATTCTCTGGCGGAAGAAACCATATTTGGAATGTTAAGCTATCAATTAACCGAGAGAGGCCTAGATTTCTGTTATTCGTGTTAGAAAACAATAAGAAATATATTCACTCTGATTTAAAAAATATAAAAGTACATTTAAATTCAGATTCTTATCCGTATGATGATTTAAATTTAAAGATTGCAGAGAATCGTTATGCTATTTTATATGATATGTATGCGAAATTTCAACAAAATTACTATATGAAGCCTGCACAACCACTTCTTTCCTGTGAGAAGTTTAAGGAAAATCCAATTGTCGTTATTGATCTAAGCTATCAAAATTAAATGATTAAGAGCGGGCCTATTGATGTGAAGATTGAGTTTGAGACTACCATCCCGATTCCTACAAACACAAATGCTTATTGTTTAATTCTCTACGATCGCTTGATGAAGTACACTCCATTAAATGGAATTGTCTAGAAAGTTATTTAATCTTTAATTAGTAATGAATTTATATTACTTACTTTTTCTTTTTTTTTTTTTTTTTTCTTTCCAATAAAATAAACACATAATAAAATTTTCATTATAACTTAAAACAATGGCATTTTTATTTTTTTTAAATAACTATATACATATATACATATTATTTAATTTAATTTTTCTTATTATTTAGTTTTATAAATATTTTAATAATTTATACAATTTGTTATTCCTTTGGTATGTCTTCAATTTCCTTAATTAACATATTCAATTCATCTTCACCATTACCACTATCTAATTGGTAATAATGCCAAGCATATGTATTTATATTATTATTTGTAATTTTACGCTTAGTATCATTAAAACTAAAAGCTACTTTATTAATTTCATTAGTTAACATATTATGTAATTTTGATGTAAATGTATACATATACGCCATAACTGTTTCTTTAGAAAATAAAACATTTTTATAAATATCTATATTATATTTATCTACTATACACTTTTTAACTCCCTTTGCCTTTTTTACATCTTTTTCATTTTCAACTGTGAATGCGTAAACTTTAGGAGCTAAACCAACAAACTCTGTAATAAATTTACCCTCCGTTTCATCCTTCATCATACCTAATACTTTCTTATTTAAAAGAGGAAAACCAAACGGATTATTTTCAGGGTATGATGAAGTATCAAACCGATCTTTCAAATCATTTTTTATATCACTATAAAAATCATCTGTTTGAATAGAGTATATGAATGAGTCTGTATCCATATAAATCAAACTTATTTTATCCTCATATTTAGGTTTCATGTATCCGTAGTGAAAATCATACGTTTTCCATTTTGATAACTCCAGAACACAAAAACCTAAATAGATTGGTTTGGAGTAATAAGTTGTGGTTTTATTCATTTGCACAGCCCACATTGTTTCAGTGAATTGTGATATGCTATGGAAATTTGGTTTTGAAATCAATTCTCCTATTCCTATATGATTGCAGTTAGTGCGACCCCATTCACTTAGCAATCGCAAATCTTTCCTGTTATCTACATTTTCCATGGTTTTTCCGTACACTGCATTATTTAAGAGCTTGTAAAAGTCTTTTTCAAAAGTGTTTTTAGATTTTTTTCTATACTCTGTATTTAAATCAATATACGTTTTTAACCACGGTTTCTGATTGAATTGGAGAATTCTATAAACCTTTTCTAAAACCAATCCACTATTTAAACATTGTTCTAATGTTTTATAATGTATTACATATCTCTGCTTATTTGAAAGATCGGCTACTAATTTTTCATGCTTACTTCCACCAATAACCTTGTTTTCAGCACAAAACGGTAAGTCATTGTGGCGATCATGACACTCAACAGGGTAAGATAAATCAACCTCATATATATAACCTACTTCCGAATTAGGCGAAATATCCCTTGGATGAATGAAATCATTTGTCCAAGTAAAACCACCATGTGGAAGATATTCAGACATTGCCCAACCATAGAGGTTATTCGCATCTAGATATAAAATATATTCAGAAGGCTTTGTCTTATCATAGTTACTTAAGTACTTATGATTTGATTTACTATATCTCTTACTACACTGTGTGCGGCCGCCTCGAATTCCACGTTTAATAAAATTATACATTTCAAGATCAGTTAGTAATTCTAATTCAATTTTTGTATATTTTAGCATAGCGTCCCATTAAAGACCTGGGATTGTGTAGTAGTGACATGGGTCAAGATTATATATTCTCTTGCAAACTCTTCGAAAATTTTCAAAAATATCCGTTAGCAAGAGAACATCAGTCTTTAAATACACCTTCATGTAATCCCGTAAAGAACCGCAATTGAATTTCTGCCATACCTTTTGAGCATGCACATAATCTTCTTCCGAGCAGTTTTTGTCATTCAATTTGCTATAAGACAAGTCAGCTGATGGAAGTTTGTTTTCATTGAGTTTTTCGAATGTGTTAACATACTCATAAGGAAAAACACCCTTTCGCCTCATGAGAATAAACTCTTAAGAATTTGAAAAATTTCTTCGAACGGACATCAAGTCATCGTCAGATAAATTAGAAGCTAAAACATCTAAGCTTGATGCCATGAATCTATAAGAATCTAAAAATCTTAGCTTGATTTTCTGCTGTTCTTTTTCTTTTCGAAATTCATCGAGTTCTTTTGCTATAACAGCGTACGGAATTTTTTTAGAAATTTTTTCTTTACGCAATTCATCTACTAAAATCTCAATTTCTTCATCCGAATAAATACGGATTTTATGGGATAATGAAATGTACTGCTCTTTGTTTAAAGGAATAACGTTTGTTTCACCTTTAAAATTTAATAAATCTTTCACAAACAAGTGGCAATCGTAAGATGAAAAATTGTGAAAAAATATCGGTATAAATTTAGGTATTTTGTAATTTAAATTACATGAGTTATGTGCCGCTCCTCTATATTTTCCCGACATATGGCAGTGATCCCTTACAGTTGGTTCATTACCTAAAGTATTACCACATATGTGACAATATATAGCACTATTGAAATTTTCACTTTCTAGGGGAGTTAGAGATTGCATAGGAACAATTTTTTCGAAATAATTTTTATAAATGTCTTTACATTCCCTAATTAAACTACTTACAAAGTGTTTACCTACATTTACATCCCTATCACTATCTACAAATATTTTAAACCTATTTAAATTTTGATTAAAACTACAACTAATATTAAAGGCATATGCGCATGGTATATGCTTCTTAACAAAATTGGAATTATTTACACTATTACTACTTACAGCTATTTCCTCCAGCACACATTCAAAATCGGCATACACTGCGAAGGGGACATCCATCTGCCTCTCAAAATTTTTGTAGTTTAAAAGAGCCTTTTCCCCTTGCGGCATCCCTCTAAGTAAGTTTCAACATTTAAATTATTGTCACCTTTAGGGAAACGGTATGCCAGAAGCCGCGATTGAAATTTGCTCTTCAGCAGCTTTACTTTGTTTTCCACCGCTCTAGCGACATTCGACTTGTGCATTGCTCCTGCACAATGGTTAAACCATTTTATTCTTTCAATGCTTATATTGCAATCTTCACATTGCATTATAGGTTTTTTCTCTATTTGCCGAATTTTTAAAGGAGTGTGTGGTGCCAGCGGCTCTTCATCATGTTGTCGCTTCCTTGATCCAGTTGGCGTTATATCCCGATGCTGTAGAGGCTGCTGTTCTTCAATGCAGGTTTCATGCAATTTTGCATGATTTTTTTTCTCCATGTATGTTAGGGATACATGGGAGCAGAAAACACAGGGATTGTGTATTTCCATATGTTTTTTTAAATATTGATTACTTTTATAATTATTTTCACAAATTTCACATATAAACTTATTGCACGACATTTTTTTCACCGAAAATTATTATTTTCTTTTTTATGTTTTGTTTGTGATAACGGACACAGTAAAACTTTGTATAGTGGCCGACACGATATACTAAGTATAACTTCCTATCGCTACACACTTTATATAATGTTAAGAACTAACTCTGTCTAAGTTTGTATGTATGTATGTATGCTCAACCACACCCTTATTAATTATTCAATAAACATTTTCTATTCCCTAATATTACTATTTACACTTATTAAATATTCAAATCACGATCATTTCAAACAAACCTAAAACGTAAATTGACCACAAACACACACACACACACACACACACACAAACCCATATAAAAACATACATGCCCATAGAAAAGATCATTACCTCTACTCAGTATCTGTCTATCTCTGCAGTGTTTTATTAGAAAATTCAACACACCCAAATTCTTATTTTTATTGTCTGTCCAAGAACCAAAACACCTGCATTTATCTTACGTTTGGAACGTTACGTGACCTTTACCTTGATTGTTTATTTTTTCCTATGAAAAAAAAAAAAATATATATATATATATATATTGTCACACTTGTAAATATGTCAACCCACGTCATTCAGCACTTCACATTTAGGCAATTAGTTGGAAGAATTTATTAGTCTTTTTGAAAAAAAAAAAATAAATACAATCCTTATTGTATAGAAGTTTTAGTTTTTAAGTATTTAAAAACAAAATTTTTCTTATACTTTTTTTCTTTCATGTCGCTTCTGCTTATTGAAAACCAAATTCAAAATTCAATAACCTTAACACCTGCATTCATCTTACATTTCCAACCCTCATCACTCTTCAATGGCCCACGTGATTAAACTTTTTAAACACATTTAATTATTTTTCAATACAAATATTCTACTCCCAAATATTATTCTTATTAAACAGAAATCAACACATTTTTCTTTTTTCTCACCAAATCCCTATACACAAGATCAGTACATACCACCATACTATTACATCCACGCATAAAAACAAAAATACACTTGAAAACAAGAAAACCTTTATTAATCATTCAATAAATATTTTCTACTTCCCCAATATTACTATTTACCCTTTTTAATTATTCAAATCACAATCATTTCAATCAAACCTTAAAATTAAACAGAAATCAAAGTATAACACAAGATCACTACCTTTACATTCCTTCCACGTATTCAAGATCAATGCACACCTGCACTTATCTTACCTCTTTTACACTAAACAAAATTATTCTTAAGCATTCCTGTCATATATCGCTTCCGCTTAATGAAAACCAAGATTCTTAATTCAATGACCTTAACACCTGCACTCATCTTACATTTTTAACCCTCGTCATTCTATAATGACACACGTGCTTAGCTATTCATTAATTATTCAATAAAAATTTTCTACTCCCCTGTACTACTATTGACCCTTTTTAATTATTCAAATCACGATCATTTCAATCAAACCTTAAACAGAAATTAACATACTTTCTTTTTCTCACCAAATCCCTATACACAAGATCAATGCACACCTGCACTTCACAACTGCACCTGCACGTGCACACATTAATGACTTCCTTATGTTAATGAGACACGTGCTAGACCCTTTTTTACACTCCCCCTAATTTATTACCCATTAATAATGACATTAATTACTTTTGCATGACATTAATGGCTTCTGCATGAATGATTTATGGCTTTTGCATGAATTAGAATTGGAATTCCCAGTTCCTATATACTCAGAACACAACATCGATAAAATTTTAAGTAAACTTTTACTTTTGATTTAAAGTGCACATATATTTTATTTAAATGTATTAATAAAAATTTATACTAAAATTAGAAACAAATTATAACCTTTAAACTAGTATTAATTAAACAATATTAGTAAAAATTTCTTCCAAATAGCTTTGATTTTCATTTTGCAGTAGTTGTTTAGCTTCTTCATCTAACTCTTATGAGGTTGATTTCCATTTTTGTTGAATACTGGACATATATGGGTCTGATGTGCACAACAAAATATTAATAAGATCTTCATTAGTACAATATCTGGAAATTTTTGTGCTCGCGAAAGAATCATGTAGTCTTTGTTCCTTTTTTCTTGCGCTTCTTCTGAGAGATCTCCAATTGGAAGC
This sequence comes from Cistogaster globosa, assembly GCA_937654795.1. Classification (NCBI taxonomy): domain Eukaryota; kingdom Metazoa; phylum Arthropoda; class Insecta; order Diptera; family Tachinidae; genus Cistogaster; species Cistogaster globosa. The sequence continues at coordinate 83,482,347 of OW569403.1, forward strand.
ATATTGTGCCGAATTATTTGTTCCCCATGAAACAAAATTTTGTGAACTATGGTTGGCATATGTCTCCAAGAATATTTTTGGTTATAAAGGGTTGCTGTCTCATTAGCATACTGACCAAATTTTTTTGCATCATCGCCATTTAGAAATTAAAGTCATGATTTTTAAACTTCTTTAAATAGTATCAAATGTCTTTAATAATCGTTCTGCAGTGTGTTCACGAAGATCCTGCAATTTTATTTCTGCTGAACTTGAGTTACACTAATAGCAGTTGGTGAAGGTAAGAAATCTTTTTTGGCAGAAACTATATCTCGATATGATGGAAAATTCCACAATTTTTTTCATTGGTTCTCTTCCTCAATTCTGTATATTGTTTTTAGTCATTTTCAAATCCAAAAATAGTGCAAATGCTTCTTCTGGAGTAAATTTATTTTTTTCAGTTGGTGTCGGCATACTTTCTAAAATCCTTGTTGTGCGTCTGGGGCTTGCTTCCACTATTTTTTCAATGATAGCAATTTTACTCTTTTTAGTTTTCGATGGTTGAATTTGATGCAGAAATGAATCCTTTATGATGCTACAAGAAATTTCTTCATTGAAATGTTTAAGCTTGCGTCTTCGTGATCTTTCACTACAATTATCAATTGGCTTTGCTGATTGACCACCTTTTCCAGTTTCCGTGGTAGTTACTTATGGCATTTTAAAAATATGTTTATATCTTAGCCATTCTTAGTTGCGTGAGAAAAACAATTTCTTGTTTCTGGAACATTGATTGTACCGTTTTCTTAAAGTATTTAAAAAGTTTTTTATTTTTAAGTTATTATTTTTTTGGTTTGTCGCATATTTTGAAGAATGGATTATTCATTATATGTAAAATAATGTAGTTTTCATCTTTCCATTCTAAATATATATATTTCAAATGGAACACTATAACTGAATTTAGCCATTGTTTAAACAATAATGAAGAAAAAAAAATGAATGCATGGATTAATATACAATTGCTCGAAGTTTCAACATGATCTTTTTTACCTCTTTGAAACATAATATAACAGGTACTTGGTTTTACCAGTTATTTCCATTGGTTTTAAATTTATTTGCAATTTTCAGGTATTGAAGTTATGTAATATTAGATGGCAATAAAATCATTTTTTACCTTTTCCAAATGAATTGCCAGATACCACATAATTTGATACACCCTTCTATGTGGACTAGGTCCAAATATGGGCCAACTTCTCTTAATTTTAACAGAATTATTTTTTGGATCAATAAGAACTCTTGTACAAAATTTAATCAAAATATATGCATAATAGCCACTTTCACATACAAATAACTTCTCAAAAAATATGACGTGTATTTGTACCGAATATCTTACCTTGGGTCAGAAAAATTGCTGTAGCTCAAAAAGTGCAGTCCCGATGCCTGGACATGTGTATATAGGAATATAGGGGAGAGTTAGGACTACAAAATAGTAAATTTGTGTTTTGACTCAGCTTGACTCACAGGAGTTGTGCTCTATAAAGTAGGAAATTTCCGAGAAATATGACCTTTTTTAAAAAAAATATTTAAATTGTTCTGAAAACAGTAGAGCTTCAATTTTTTTTACCAGTAATGGGAAATAAGTTAAGTTACAACACAAAATTTATTTCTTTCAAAAATCTTGAAAAACAAAAAAGTTATGATCATTTAAACTTTAAAAATTAACTAAAAATATCATAAATTTACTAAATTCTGAAAAAGCCCATTTTGGACCCTGTTCTCAGTGAAATAGTTGAAATAGAGTTCTAATTTTTTGGCTCCCGAGGTTTACTACTGTCTACTTTCATACGAGTCTAATAACTTTAAAATCGGAGAACAAAAAGCAAAAGGAGTTTTGGCCGCTATCTCAAAATATTGACCACAGTGCGACGCAGGTTTTGGCAGTGTAATATTTCGTTTCCATTAATTTGATGAAATACGGCATCTAATTTTTTCACTTTTTCTACGAAACTGGCGTTTGATTTTTTCAAAAATCCCTTCGACACTTAATCCACGCATGATATTAATGATATTCGTATTGTTCAAGATTAAGCTTTTTAACAATGTAACCACTAACATATTCCAAAGCATCCTCTTGAAGAATACCAATATCATCATAGTTCGTCCCATCGAGGTCATCAAATTCTCTTTCTTCAGTTAACTCAGGAGATAGTTTTTCTAAATTTTCTGAATCTTGCATTTCAGCGTCTTCTATATTTTGCGACTCTACCACTGGCGTTCCGACAGCAGAACTAAGCTAGTCCGTTTCGTCCTCTTCAACATTCCCTTGGCCGTTAAGGTGTTTTGTATTTCTAGCTAAAAAAAATTTAATAAAAAATAAATTAATCTTATTTTATGCCCTTATCCAAAATGTACTTTCGCAGCCTATATTTAAAATCTTTTGGAGTTGTATGGTCATTAAGACCCCCTTTACTCCTAATGGCACTAGAAAAATGTTATAATACAACTTGATTAAGTCGGTTGGTTACTATGTACTTCATATTGTACTCCTCAACATATTTTAGTAACATTAGCAGAGCAGTATTTGTCATAATAATACCCTCTTGAAAGTGCTCTAAACTTTCTTTCTCGGGTATGATTGGCAATGACATGACTTCATTAACTTTTTTTAATATTTGATTCTGGCTCTCAATTGCAAGGCCGTATGGCTCCTAAATAAAAAATGTTTCTAACTAAATTTGGCATAAAATCAATTTATTGAATTACCTTTCCAGGGTACTTGAATGTATTTAATTTAGAGTTCAGTACATCGAACCAGTCATTTAATAGCTGGAAAAAAAGCTGTCTTAGTAGGATAGTATAAATCCATACCAAGGGATTAATACCTTCTAATACCATTGGCTGTTGTGCTTGAGAAAAGTTGAGCTGCTAACTTAACTTTTTGTCTTCCTGAAATTTTTTGGTGTAATATATTAATGACTTTTTTAAAGCTAAATAAAGCTTTACCTGCACCTTTCTCCAAAATATGTTCTTTAGTTAATTTAAAAGCAATTGACATATCAGACTCTGATGTTAGTCTTAACAGTTTGAGGCGACAACAGTGAGTTTTCAAAAACTAAACCACTATCTAAGAAATGATTTCGCACCAACTTCAGTAAGTGTGGTACATCGGCAAAACAGAAAACCTTATCTTCTGCACACACAGGGTTTGTAAACCTAGGTTTATCTAATTCAAATATACAGGAATATTACAAAATATCTGTAAAGGTTGTTTTGGTAAATCTTTGTGTTAAAAATAAACCACGAATCGTACTAACGTATGTAGCAGAAAATATTACAAATAAAGAGTAACTCTAGTTTTACATTATTTATTATTGTTATTCATCGTTGATTAATGGTCATATGTCCATTGTACTGTTTATTTTTTGACGACGTATATTTTTTGAGAAGGGCGGTTAATTGTTTTTTGTTAGAAAGTATACGGTTTGGAAAAATTGAGCACGATTGACAATTATAATTAATAATTTAAAACGATTAAAAACGTTAATATTTAAAGTTATAAAACAAATGGTTACATTATTGGTTACCTATTATATCCGATTTCTTCCCGTTGGGACTAAGTAAAACAAATGCCATCGTCCTCGAAGTTGTATGGTGTGTAGAGTTGTATGACGTTTGAAGTTATATGATGTGATAATTTGTTTAGTATTTAAATAGTTCATTGAATTACCTGTAGTAACACCTAAATCTTTCCATAACTTACGATTGGTTGGTCCCAAATTGCAGTTTGTGGCCACTACTGGAAATCCTGCATTGTGAAGCTGCCGTATTAAATTGCTCAAGAGGTCTTTAGTAATTTTGCAATCAAAGCCATAAAAAACTGACTTTCTTAAACCTCGAGCCATTACAACCTGCACATAGTTTGCCGGCAAAATCACTTATTGGGTCATACTCATATGTTTCCGCCACCTTCATTTCATCAAACACGAAAACACAAATTTTTTCATGGAGCTCCATATCGTTTGTGTGTCGCATGAAATCAATGGACGTGTTCAATATGCCTTCACTTATTTTTATTTTTGAACACCAACGTTGCAGAGTAGATTTATGAGGCAGCGGAAATCCTTACTTGTATAAACGATTGTATGCCCTGGGTCCAGATGCGTGTAAACATATTGCACTGGAAATGTCTTTCCAGTAAACTCCTGCAGATGATATCAGCTTTCTAATTTGACCGTCCGTAAATATTTGGCGCATTGCATCAACAGCCGCATTTGCCTGTATAAGTTCATTCCTTAAATGGATATTTTCAGCTTCTAGTTCACGATTTTTTTATAAATATTCCTTTGCGAAACATGGTGGACTAAACATTTTTTAGAACAGATAACATTTGTTTAAAAAAGGATCGTGTTTGTGTTATTTAGTTGTTTTATTTATATCGTTAAGTGCTGGTAAAAAACTCCATATTTATTTCAAATGATTTTGAAAATATGCTTATTAAAGTGTTAAAAGGGAAAACCTTTATTGCAAAAAATCTCGAGTTCAAAAACAGAATGTTAAAAATGCCAATATTTATCTAAAAGGACTTATTTTCCTTAAGATAAAATAAAATAGGACAACGAACGAAATGTCTAAATTAGAACTTAAACTGTCACGGAGCTTAAGGGGTCGTTTATTTTTTCATTGCAAGGGGTTGTACTAATTCCAGTCGACATGCTCGCTTCTTGGCTTACCCAGTAACTTTAAAGAAATAAATGTGTTAATTTATATTTAATATATTTTACAGATTAACAAACTCTTTTACTGAAATTTTGTTTAAATTATATGCTGGAGATTCTAAAAAATGATGTTAAACATCTGGGTCTATGCTGTTATATCTTATGTAAGCATGTTAAAAAACACAGACGTGTATATATCGTTGCTCCTAACTCGAATTTTAACAAAATTCGATTTTTCGTCATTCCAATAGATTTTAAAAATACACCTATTCTCAAAAGTTTAAAGCAATAGTACCAACAATAACGGTTTTATACAGTACGTTCATAAATAATAGCACATTTGCTAATCTGTAAATTAATAATTCATAAAATTTTAACAGGGCATGCTATAATTTTCATCTCTTTGTGTAAACTTTTTAATTTGTTCTCTTTTCAAAATTGAGCTCATTTTACACAAAACTCTCAGGAATTACAAATACCGTTATCAAAATTGCTTACATTTATATATTTCCCATATTTAAGCGTTCAAATTGTATAGCACAAATGCAAAAAATTCTTTGTATAACAAAGACTTAACAACAACTTCATTTATTTATTTAACAAAAACAATAAAAGAAAACCTTTTAATAATTTATTAGACCACCTTTCGATTTAATGCAATTAAATATTCTATTTTTCATAGAACTTGTTAATTTTTTCAGAAGAGCCTGATCCAGTGCCTCCCATTCCTTGAAAATTGAGTTTTTGAGCTCATTAACACTCATGAATTGACGATTGCCATCATAAATTCTCCTGACGAGAATTCCCCATATGTTGTCTATAGGGTTCATATCTGGAGAGCAAGAAGGCCATTCCAAAACATCGACATTATTTGAGCTTAACCATACTTTTGTAAATTTGCTGGCATGGCAGGCTGCATTGTCTTGCTGGAAAATATATTTCTTATTTATATTATTATGTAAAAATGGCAATAAACTGCACTTAAGCAATTCACAATATTTTTCACTATTCATTTTGGTTGGTGCGATTTGCAACTCCAAACAGCATTCTTCAGTAAATGCACCCCAAATCATAACAGAACCACCACCAAAGCTTCCTCGTGAGAGACATTGGGGTTCTTTTCGTAAGTCACGCCAGTAACTATTATTGCCGTCAGGGCCATCTAAATTAAATTTTTTTTCATCTGAAAAAATTATCTTTAAAAAGAAATAAATAAGTTAACCATTTTATAACTCAAAGGTGTTAAATAACTTACATTTGACCAATTTGTATTCATGTTATTTTTGCAAAACTCCAAACGTGCATTGATATGACGTTTCAAAAGGCGAGGAGCTTTTTTCATTCTCTGTCTTTGAATATGTTTGGAAGAGTTTAGAACATTCCAAATGGTCGTTTTGAACACTTTGTTGGAAACGCATGCAGCAAGTTGGTTACAGCTTTTGGTACTGTTGCTTGCTGTCCTTAGAATAAGACTGCGCTCGCGTTCATTCAACTTTTTTTTCTACCACTGCTTTTATTTTTGCCATAATTTTCAATATTTGCCAAATAATTATAAACAACCTTTCGACTTCTGCAGATTTGAATTGCAATTTCAGCTTTTGACGCACCAATTTATGTCAATTTTAAAATTTGACCTTTTTCAAATTCGCTAAGTACTTTTCCGCGTGGCATTTTGCTTATAACTAATATTTTTAATAAAACTGAATGCAATATGTTGTTTTAAAACGATAGTTTTTTTATACGAAGAATTTTTTGCATTTGTGCTATACAATTTGAACGCTTAAATATGCTAAATATATAAATGTAAGCAATTTTGATAACGGTATTTGTAATTCTTGAGAGTTTTGTGTAAAATGAGATCAATTTTGAAAAGAGAACATATTAATAAAGTTTACACAAAGAGATGAAAATTATAGCATGCCCTGTTAAAATTTTATGAATTATTAATTTACAGATTAGCAAATGTGCTATTATTTATGAACGTACTGTAGATATTATCATTTTAAATTTTACATCATGATAAATGCAGTTTCTTTTACGTTTTTACCTTTTTCTGTGATGTTATAGTTATGCGAGTTAGGATCTTTGTACATGAGACCAACGATATCCATTTATAATTAAGATACTTACCCATTCAATTGGTTCACGAATGGCTCAGCATTGGAAATAAGAAATGAATACACAATACTCGAAGGCAAAAAGTGCTCAGCACAAATCAAAGCACTGGCTGTAAAATTTATGCCACAAATTTGGACCCACTTTACTCTTACGCTTAAAGGCCGGGGTACATAGAATCCGTCTTACGTTAAACTTTGACAAATTCAACTGACAAGTCAGTTAAAATACATGTTTTCTTATGAGCTATGTCACAATCAATACGTGTCCGTCAACGCAAAGTACGAAAGTTTTTTGACGTATGTTGAATACTTTGACAACTATCAACTGCTTCTTCTGTGTTTTCTTTTAAATATTGCTGTGTTTCATTTGTGTTTTGTGATTTTAATAAAACAATTTGGGTGGCAAGCAATAAAAAACAAATTAAATTTAAAAGTGAATAAAAATAGCGAACAAACTTTGATTTAACATCCGCCAGCAAAGTATTCATTGTGCCAACCTCATCCGTCGTTACTTTGACTTTAGTTGAATTTGTCAAAGTACAACGTAAGACGGATTCTATGTGCCCCGGCCTTAAGTCCTTGGGTAAATTTATTATATTTTTTTTTTGCATACGTAACACATCCGCATTTTATATTATTAGTTTTTACTCACAAATTTTTTAATAATGTACCACTTTTTTGCGTTTCAAAACTTAATATTTAATTTTATTTAATGTGTTAGATTTTCCACACAATTTTTTTTTTGTTGTTTTTCCACTTTTTTGCACTTCTTCAGTTTAAAAATTGTAAATATTTGAATTTAAAATTATTCCTTTCTGTTCTTTACAAACCTTAAAAACTAAACAAAATAGCAAAAAGAGGAGTAAAAATTTGACATATTAAATTTGGCTTAAATCTAGTTTACGGGCACCGCTCCAAAATAAAAAATAAGTTACCTATAGGGTGCAAAATGCAATTTTAAGCAAAAAATGTAAAGTGAAAAATTTGGCGGCAACCCTTAGTTTCGGAGTTACGGCCCTCCGAAATTTTTGCATCGAATAGGGCATATATCGAGTAGTCGATGGCGGAATGGGACAATATGGGTATCATTGGAAAGGGAATTTAAGAGCCTATTTATTGAAGCATGAAAAATTAAAAAAAAAAAAAAATATGAAATCTGGTAAGGAAAAATATTTTTTTTTTTACAAAATAAATTAAGTTATTCGGAATACTTCATTAAAAAAGTTTTATAAAGGTGTAAAATGTAATTTTAAGTAAAAAAATGTCAACAGGTAATATCTGGGGAAACCCTTTGTTTCCTAGTTATGAACCTCGAAAGTTTTTATGAATAATGTGGTCTAAAACGGGTATTTTATGGTGGAATGAGCCAATATGGGTGGCATCGGAAAGGTGATTAGAATTATTTTTCGAATGCTGTGGTGTTTCGCCATGATTTTAATATATTTCAAACGCAGGAAACCTTTAGAAAGCGAAGCCGCTGTTTTAGGCAAAGTTATATTTATATAGAAAAAATCGTTTTTTGGAGCCTTACCTGATTTCTTTATTTCATTTTTACATTTTTCCTATTTAATTGAAAAGGCCCTTGAATTCCCTTTCAAATGATACCCATATTGTCCCATTTTACCATCGAATGCTCGATATATGCCCTCTTAGGTACAAAAACTTCGGAGGTCCGTAACTCCGAAACTAAGGGTTGCCGCCAATTTTTTCACTTCAAATTTTTTGCTTAAAATTGCATTTTACACCCCGTAGGCAACTTTTTTTATTTTGGAGCGGTGCCCGTAAACTAAATTTGTTCCTTAAATTTTTACAGCTGACGCCATTGCGTTTACCTGGTATCAATTTGCCTTAAGTAAAGACTTAAAAAATTATAATAAATACATACATACCTCATGTAAGTAATGCAAAATTGTCTTCAACTATTTGGTAATTCGCAGAAAATCAGGTAATTCCCTCAACGGGGTAGTTAACTGGTAATTACTTGTTATTATCCCTTTAGGTCGCCATTTCCCTCCGAAGCCCCCTTATGGTATCTGATGGTAATTTCCCTACAATAAACTTCAAATCTATTAATTTGTTTTAAAATACTTTAAATGTGCAAATTTTTAAACCACATTTAAACAAAATGAACCTAAGCCGAAAAAAATTTTTAATTCATTTACAAAAGCTTTTTTCTCGGATTATACTTAAGTTTATAATATTTTCACTAATAGGAATGATATTTTTGTGGTAGTACAAGCTTTGTAAAGGAATTCGCTGTGGAAATTCGTTGTACGAAAATATGATAGCCTGTATTTTATTATTGTTAACATTAATATTATATTTATTGAAGTATTTTTGGCTTGAGTTTAAAGTCTGTTACATTCTCCTGACTATAGCGTTTGATGCCTTACCGCAACATATGAAATAAAGCCCTGAAACTTGTATGATCGAGCCTTCTTGTTCATAGTAGTTGAATTTTAAGAACGACACGAACAAGTATTACATCAATTTAGTATTTCTTGCTTTTTATACAAGAACAGAAAATGCAACAACAAGTGTAAATCATTTTCAATATTAAACTTGAAAAGATTTGTATTGAAACAAAGTCTCATTTACAAAAAGATATTTTTTTGCACATCGGTTTTGTTGTACATTATCTGATCTATTTAACATATTAGCATTTTTTATTTCTAGCTAACAATGAAAAAATTTTTCGTAGGTATAAGAAACACTTTAAAGGTGAAAACAAAGTTTTATAAAAAATATTTTACATGTAAACATGTACATAAATGTAGAACTATATATTTTTATAATTTTTTTCTCCAAATATAAATAATGAAATCCAAAGTATATAATTTGTTTTTTTTTAATTTTCAGTCTTTATTTTCCAAGAAATAAAAATTATTTATGTATATTATATAACTAAAAAAGTAACATTTTAGTAAAAACAAATACATTTTCATGCAAAAATTCTTAATTCAAAAAGAACAACAAAAACCAATATAAAAAAGAAGAAAAAAACAAAATTAAGTAGCAATTTATGGTAGAAAACAAGAACAAGTTCAACACTATATTTTACGTGCATTCAAAAATGTTTGGATATTAAACACAAAAAAAAAAACATCGAGTAGAAAACTATTATACAACTGAATAAAAAACTTGTTTCGCTAACAACACTGTCAGAACATTCATGTTCGCACAAAACAAGTACATAAACTGAATGTTCTAAACAAACGCTTGTTTCAACAACTGTTTTTTGTTTTTGAACAAAAAGGATTCAAGTCATAAGAAACTAAGTGCTTGCTTAAGTAGATCCGATAATTACGCAGCCGAAACCGATCTCCGAGATGAAAGCACTGTCATCAGCATAAAAAGCTGAATCTTGATGTCTGCGAATACTTATATCCGAGATATGTTACGAATACACGAATAGAATAATTTCTATCGACGCAGACTATTTTTGTTTAAACTAAATAAAAAATGAAAACTATTAAATGCCTTTTCAATACCAAGAAAGATCATTCCAGAATTTCTGCGCTGACTTATTATTTTTAATAAACTTAATTACCCATTTTTCCTTACCCCTCGTCCAGATTAGAAATAAATTTGTAAGCAATAAGGCAATAACGTCGGCAGAGTAATGTGTCAAAATTGCTTATTGCTTTGGGTATGGAAACACGTTTTTATGTTAACTCATAATTTCAAAATAATCAAGTGCAAAGGTTGTAAGCAAAGAGCATCATTGTAAAGAAAACAAATTTTCTTACAATTCTTATTACTATATTACTATTATTTTAAAAACTTCCTCTATACTCTAATCCTTGTTTTACGATAGAAAATCTTAAATCACAGCAAATTTAGTAGAATTAATCACTTAATTTTATGTTCGTGCTTTTACTTGTAAATCAAAACACAAATGACAACTGAATTTGACGTTTTATGTTCGCAATAATTGTCAACGAAAATTGGCTGACAATTATTGCCACATAAATTGCTATCAATAAATATGTACAAAAAGTGATGTCTACATTAGAGATAACATAATTTTGACATTTGCTGCAATATATGTTAACATATTAATTGCTAATCTAGACGGGGTTTACGGAATCTAAACTGTTGGTCGATAATAATGCAGTTTACGTTTGAAAAATCTACTAATATTTTGTGAATGAATTTTTTAAATATTTTGTCCAATATGCTTAGAATGCTGATTGGTCTGTAACTGGTTGGCATTTTAGAATCTTTTTCAGCTTTGTGTACTAAAAATTCTTTAGCCTTTTTGAAGCTTTGGGGAAAATAGCAAATACTTATACGAACATTAAGAACGATGGTATTAATTTCTTGTCTTGGCGCCTAGCTTTATTCTCTTCCCAGTATCTAATTACTGGCCAATAAGCTTGATTGTATAAAGTACCAGGAATTATGTTAAACTGAATATGTCTATTGATAAAACACGAAATTTTAACATGGTCGAAATTAAAAATATTTGGTTGGGATCCCAAGGCGGAAAAAGGTATAAGAAAATTCGATAGCAAAATGTCTATTGTAAAAGGTTAAACAGGTAACAAGTTTTGGCCAAACCGGTTGAATGAATTTGTATAATATATATGTATATAACAATTAGACAGTATTGATAAAGTACTTTACCAACATAGTTGTTTAAACACAGTTCTAGTATGTGTGATGAGCGCTTAAGTCGCCAAATACAAAAAAGTCATTAAAACCAAACAAAAAGTTTGTAGTGTACATTGAATTATACACAGAAGTAAAAATAACTGATCGTCTAGTAATAAAAAAAGTGTATAGAAGTATTCTCAATACTATGTGTTTTAATTTTTGGCAATAATTTAAATTCTAATTTACTTTTTGCAGCTATGTGTACACTTCCTCCGAGAGTAAGCCGGTCTTCTCTTTATATTTTTGTAGTTTAAGTTTATGTTGCGGTTTAAAAATGTTTCGTTAAGTAAATGAATATTAATATTTTTGTCATGGAAAACTAGTTCGAGCTGTGAAGCTGCTGAATCTGTCGCTATGCCTTGAGCATTCTAGTGCATATCATGAATATTTTGGGTACCTTTACTTTTACTTATATGGCTTGTTTTAGGATCATACCAATACGTATAATTTTTCAAACTTATTATCACATTTTTGAAGTGCATCAACAAGATTGAAGAATATTTCCAGTAGCTCTTTTAAGCTTCAGAGTACAGTTTTTCGACGCGAAAGCGGAATCGCGAATATTTCCTTGATGTTCATAACTTGATAACTGACGAAAGTTTGCGTTATTAACTTTAAAACTTTTATAATTCTGTCGCTTGTTAGACATTCCAGTTTTGGTCGTTAAACGCTGACGTATTTCTAAATACTCTTCGCGACAACGGCGGTTTATTAATATATTAAGGAAATTAAAGGAATCTTCTGAGTACGTAACCACAATTTCTTCTGGTTATCTTATGCTTTGACCATTAACCATTCCGGATGGAGTTGATTTCAAAACTTCTTTAAGAAATGATCTGGGATCGAGCAAAGCTACCGGAAGAACATCGTACCAATTCTCTAAATTCTCACTTTCCAGAATTGTTGCCTTAAATACTTGATGACCTTTTTTCTTCCGGTACTATTTCATCCTGCTCTTCAATATATTTGGCCAGTTTTTTAAGACCTTTAGATATAATGCATGCGATACATGTTGCGACATGCTGTACAACTTTGCTAGTATTCAAGTTAGGTGTTTTTTCTACAAATTATACAACTTGCATACAGTTGCGCAGCACAAGTTTATTTTATATAGAAGCCATTAGAGTAAAGATGTTTTCCGATATTGTTGCGTATGTTGTAATCGATGAAGTGTTTGACCAAGAAGAAAAGGAATGCAAACAAAAGTTAGGAAGGAAGCGAAAGTGGTCAAAGAATTGGTTAATAAAAAAGAAAAACTATTCTAACAACATACTTTTTAAAACCTTGCACGCATTTCATCTAAATACTCCATTTTAATTCATATTGTTACGTTTATTTAAATTTATAAACGTCTATTTTATTGAGTTCTTTTATTGCAAAATAAATGAATACAATTTAATTACTACTTTAATTAAATTACACTTTGATTAGGCGATTACTTACTTATTCACGATTAGTACACAAAAAAAACGCGATGGCAACTTCACCACTGTTTAACACACGATCTTCACTGGTTGATGTTTTCACTAAGAATGAAATCAGCATGTATGGCCGTTTCTTTTATATACCCAATGTTAAGGCTCTTGAATATACTAGAACTTGCTCCATCTGTTGGTAGAATATTTCCTTACTTAGCATTTATTATTTGAGACACATGGTGATTGTTATTTGATTCCAGAACCTTCCATTATTATTTTTAATTTATTTATACATGCTGCCTATTTTTATTAGTAGTAGTTGTGTGTTGCGTTTATTTTTATTGCTTTATGTTAGTTGTTTTTGTTTTGTGATTAAGAAGTTTTTGTAGAAACTTCTGGCGTTGTAAACATTCACAATAGGTTATTTCGCTTTACTTTGTTGGTGACAATTATTTTCATTTCTTTTTATGACCTAATTAAAGCAGCTTCGCAACAATATATAAATTTTCTTTAAATGTGTAGAATAGCTTTGCAGTGTGTTTTGCTATGTTGTCACTACGAAAATAAAAAGTAAAATAGAATAATGTTGTGCGACATGTCCACTAACGTTGCGACCGAGTTGTACAACTTGCGAAAAAATCAAAACTTCTTGACCTTTCGTACATCCAACATGCAACTTCATACAACTACACCACAAATATTGCAATCTGTTGTACATGCTTCTCAAGTTGTATAACAGGTCGCAACGTGCATTTCTTGCATAATGCATCACCGCCGAATTGTAGTAAAAAAATTAAAAAAAAATTAATTTTTTCCAATTTCTTATGTTTGTTGTTTTTTTAATTTTTTTGACAACATACATAAATTTTGTAGCAACAAATTCTCCGTTATTTTTGTGCTGTTGCATTGTTGTAGCCGTGCAATCACCTGTATTAATTTGCCTTGGCTCGAACTAAATCAATTTTAAAAAATATATTTTTGTTTGCTAAGTTTAAATTAAAGTCATACATATATGGCAAGGAATACCTGTCAAGAACTGTAATAAAATTTAACCGTCTGAAATCTCCACAAGGACGCTAATCATTCAGATCTTTCTTTGGGACTAAATGTAACGTTGGAGCTTCACATTAATTGGAAGGTCTACAAATGCCGGATTTGACCAAAAATTCATATTCAGCTTTAGCTACTTTATATTTAACAGAGTAAAAACGCCTTAAATTAGAGAACGGTAAAGAACCATTTGTAACTCATCTATCTACCCTTGAGTTCTCTACCCATTATTTTGTAATTCGATTCCGTTATAAATACCCATGCTTTAACAAATCTGTGTACTGATAATTTAAAGTAAAGATTTTTGGTAGAGCTACTTCAAAAAATTTATATAAAGTATCAATAGACATCTAAGTTAATGAGTTAATTAATATTTTATGTTTAATTTAATTAAAAGCCCGCACTTGTGCAAGAAATCAGCGCCAAGTATTGGCTTCACTATATTTGCTATAAAAAATGCAAATGGAATGACATGATGTAATTCTAAATTTACAATCAGCATCTTCTAACCAAAAGTTGAATTTTTGAACCAGAAACCTTTTTATAATCCTTAATTTTTGAAGGCGGAAGAACGGAGATATCTGCTCCATTGTCGATTAAAAATTTTATTTATTTTGTCATAAATAAAAAGGCGACGTGTCCATAAACTTTCACTACTATTATCCTTCGCTTTTATAATGGGTCGAACCGATTGTTGAATTCTCTTTTTAAGCATGATAAGAACAAGGTTTCTCACACTGTCTAGCTTTAATACCTTTTTTTCAAAATAAAAATAATAAATTTTTTTATTTAAATTAAGTTTTGTTTTGAGCTGATACTGTTTTGTTGATAAAATTTGTTTGACGTTATGATCAACAAATTTCAGAAAATGGTTGTATTAAAACTGTGTTTTACTTGAATATTATGTTTTATTTAATAATGAAATTATATAACAAACGATCAGAATAAGAATAAAATATTTTTTCTACCAAAGAAAAAATGTATAGAATACAATTTCAAAACATACTAAAATTAAATATAATATTTGTTTAAGCATGAGCAAGTGGAAAACAAAGTATATTCTTAACACTCCTCCTCAATTGTGCATGCCTTTAGATTTGCCTTACTTCGTAATGTTTCTTTCTATTTTTAAGTTTGATGAAGGTTTTGTTAAAATATCTGCAATCATTTCTTAAGAGGGGCAGTATATGCATTCGATGATTTTCTTGTCAACATAGTCTTTCACAAAATGGAATTTGATGTCAATATGTTTTGATGTATTACTTAGTTTCTCTACTTTGATTAGTTTTAGACAGCTTCTATTGTCTTCAAAAATTACAGTTGGTTCTTTTTGTTTGCAGTTTAAATCATTTAAAACATTTCTAATCCAAACAGCTTGCTTAGCAGCTTCGGATAGTGCATTAAATTCTGCTTCGGTTGTCGATAACGAAACAGTTGTTTGTTTCTTGCAAGCCCAACTTACTGTACTATTATTAAGTAAGAAAATGTATCCAGAATTTGATTTTCTATTAATTCTGCACTCGGCCCAATTAGCATCAGCATAACTAATAAGGACATTTTGATTAGCTGTACTTTCATTGAGACTTAAAAACAAAGATTTTGTTCCTTTTAAATACTTTGCAGCACGTTTTCATTGCAATCTTCTTGATTTGGATTACACGTTTTTGTGGCTAGAATGGAAACACTAGCACAAATATCTATATCGATCATCTTGAATCTTGTAAACCAAATTTGATAAAAAAATTTTTAATATACTGCATTTGACGTTTTTTAAATTGATTTTCTTTCGATTTTAATATTTCCAGCCCAAGATAATAGGATATTTCACCTAAACTATTAACTTCAAATTGGGTGTTAAGCAGCTTTAGTACATGTTTAATTAAAACTTTATTCATATTAGCAACTTCCAATTCATCAACATATATAAGAATATAAATATCTTCCCCACTGATGACTTTGCTGTACAAATATGGATCTGATTTACTTGGTTTGAATTCACCACTTACAAGCACATCATTTAAAGCTTTGTTTCAAACATTTGCTGATTGCTTAAGCCCATACAAACCACGTCTTAGCTTGCACACTTTGCTTTCATCACCATCATTAAAACCAGACGGTTGTTTCATGTGTTTAATTTCTTTAATGTAACTATTTAAGAAAGCACACTTTACATCCATGTGTTCCACATGCAATTTTCTAACACTAGAAATGGATATAAGTATAGGAAATGTAGCTTGACGTACCACAGGTGCAAATATCTCATTGTAGTCACAATCATATTTTTGATTAAAACTTTGAGCGACTGAACGCGCTTTCAAACGTTTAATCTTACCATTAGCGTCTCTTTTTGCCTTGAATGTCCATTTACAACTAATTACATTAGCACCTGGTGGCGCTGGAACCAAATCCCATGTATGGTTTTTCGTAAGAGATTCCATCTCCTCCTTCATTGCAGATTCCCATTCATATTTTTCTTTTGACATTTTCAATGTCATTTGAATGGATTAAATGAGCTGAGTATTTTAAAGGAGGCACACCCTTGGTTATTCTTGACGATCTTCGAAGTGTTGGTTCGATTTCTTGAATTTCTAATACAGATGGGTTAGTAGTCGCTTCAGAATTGGTAAAATATTCAAGGTCATCTGTATTACTGCAATAAGAATCATCATCAGATTCATAGTCGTTATCAATAGCCTTAGACGACGCAGAAGCTTCTAAATATTTATCAGTGTCTAATATATTGCTATCACTCTTTGAATTACATATTATTTTTAAAGAAACGAATTTAAAATCTCTGCTAATAGTTACTCCGTTAAAAATGCCTTTTCTTTCCTGGACTTATATTTTACATGGGAAGGAACCAGCTCAAGAACTGCTTTAGATTTATGTAACGATTTCTTTGGAAACGGATTCTTTGTAAGTTTGCATTTAGCACAAACGTTGCAAGTTGTTCGAACGCCACAGTCTATAATTGTAAAATCTTTATTTAGTTTACCAGATTGCATGCCTTTTATAACGTTAATGTCTCTGTGCCCAAAAAGCTTGTGATAATAATGTTAACATTTAATCAGATTACATACAACTTTTTTAGTTGATATAAACTGTTGAAACAATCAGCAAAACCGACTTCAATATTATTTATATCAAGAATTTTACATATTGTTCCCAAAAATAAAAACTTTTCAAGTTTTTGCTGATAACTGCTTTACTGACAGTAAGTTTCCTTTACACGATGGGATATATAGAACATCTTCGACAATTCTAATTTTTTCATCACCTTGTTGATTTAGCATTTTCAATCTGCAGTCACCTTTTCCATTTGAATAAACTCCATCACCATTTGCCACAGTTACACTTTGTGCCATGATTTATCTAGATTTACAAACTCATTTTCATTGCTGCAAATATGACAAATGGCACCAGAGTCAACTGCCCAAATATCATTTTCACTATTAAGAACAAAACACAAATTATTATCTTTGTTTTTAGCAACTTTAGCTTTTTGATGCTTTTCATTTTTAAATTTTCAGCAATCTTTACGTATATGACCTACTCCACGGCAATAGTGACACACAAAAGCTTTGATATTATTTTTTTTAAATTTATTTGTAGTTTTCAATATTGTGTCTTCAACGGAATTTCTCCTTTTTCAAAAGCTTATTCAAATAAAAAAAATTAAGATTAATAAAGTTACATTACACTGTGATAGTCGAAAAAATGAACTTCGATGAATCCTTTTTGAACTTTAAGGGGTAGTCTTCTTAGTGCGAAAGTACATTTGAAAGTGTCAGATTGGCTCCAATTTTTGAAAAATCGGTATATATCCATTTTTCAGGGATATAGGTAAGACTACGCTATTTAAAAAAATTTTCGACTGTATTAGTTTTTTTGCCTTTTTAACTTTCTTTTACGGAATGTTTTGACTTTTTTCAAAATTTCACGTAATTTAAACCATTAATGTAGATCAAAAGTAATGATTTTCGACCATATTCTTAGGTGTTTTAGCCAACTTAGCATTGGAATAGCAGAAAAAGAATAAATTCTCTTTTAGGAGACCTTTGCTGGAATTTGAATCCGAGTTGGATGATGAAGATTGGCATGATATGTAACGGTTGTTTTTAAACAGTAAAAATTTTTGATCACAAAGTAGCTTGAGTATTTGGCTTTAGTATACACTTAAACAATTTTGTGTACTGATTTAATTTAAACAAATAAATATTACCGTTATTGTACAAAGATATTTTATTAAAGTTGTTTTATTTTAATTAACTAACTTAAGAAAAAAACAAACAAATAAATAAAAATCGAGTATTTTATTTTTTAAACTTAACTTGAGGACCATGCTAGAAAATCTATATAAGGATAACAAACCTAAAAATATGGTCAAAAATCATTACTTTTGATCGAAATGAATGGTTTTAATTACGTGAAATTTTGAAAAAAAAACTCAAAACATTCCGTAAAAGAAAGTTAAGAAGGCAAAAAAACTAATACAGCCGAATAATAATTTTTAAATAGCGCAGACTTACCTATATCCATAAAAAATATATACTGATTTCTCAAAAACTGGAGCCAATCTGACACTTCCAAATGTACTTTCGCATTCAGGGGACTCCTCCCTAATAGTTTGAAAAGGATTCATCGAAGTTCATTTTTTTCGGGTCAAAAACTATTACAGTGTTATTATTATTATTATTATTATTAATTAATGATTATTATTAGTATTAAAATACTTTTATATACATTATGTACAATTTTCCACTAATTGATTTAAATTTAATTGTAAAGCTATAATTTACATAATATTTTACAAAATATGAGATTTTTTTAAATATATTTTGGTTATTTTCAGCTTTTTTACAATTTAATAACGTGTTGCAAAGTTGTAATTCTTAGTAAAAAAGATTTCGCTGCATTGCAGTTGAAGGAACTCTTTCAATTCTAAAGTTGTGCATATCTCTTAACTGGTATAGATGTGGTTCTCTGTTCTGTTAAATATTCTGGTGCCTCGCCGCGTTTAACTTTCTGTATAAAATTAGGAGTGTTGAGTGTTAGACTTTGTCTAATATTCATCCATTTTAACGATTCAAGCATAAAGTTAATTGGAGTGTATCTATTACATTTTATAATGATTCGCATTGCTCTGCTTGAAGTTTTTGAAGTCAATCTATCTGTTGTGTACATGTGGTTTGATTATAGTTTTTATTGCCGTTATAAGAAAACAAATATTAGTAATAACAAATATCAGTAATATTTGTTTTCTTATTCTTTTGAAAAAGCCAATTTTTTTTACAAATTTTTCTGCAAATATAGTCAATATGTAAGTTAAATTTAAATTATTTATTAATAATAAATCCCAAATATTTAACTTTATCCAATTTTTCTATCACATGGTTATTTATTTTAAAAACTTGGTTACTATTTTTGTTAATTTCTTATATTTTCGTTTAGTTAAAGTTTGTTCATTTGACCACCCATAAATGCAAATGTAATAGTTTTTTCTCCCCCGCGTATCTTCTGTTATGTAGGCGATAAATAATACGATGTGCATAAAATTTTGTTTATAAGTATAAACCGGCCAGGCCCCTCGCACATTAGTGGCAAAAATCGTCTTATAAAGCTGCTAAAAAGATGTCTGGCTTACTTTATCAAAAACTTTCAAGACAAAAGGTTTTCGCGATTTAGTGACATAAAATTTTTAGCCTACAACAGACAATTTGGAGGTTTTTTGCGGCTCAATTCGAAATTTGCTTTTTAAGTCTTCACTTTATTTGTAAATTAAACTATTTATATAGAATCAAATGGACCTTTATTTAATTGTAAGGCTGACACGTTATGATTGTACACAAGTTCAATATGTAACAATAAAACTTGAGGTGTCAACATAACCACAAAACAATGTACAAGTGTTGCCACTATGTGTTAATAAAAAAGCAATTTAATACACAACAATTCTTCCCGTTGGTGTATTTCTCTCTACGCCTGGAGCTTGAATTAAACGTGTAGGTGAAAACTCTCTTTCTGTGGAACTTTCTTTTTCTCTCGAGGGAGAAGTAACTTCAAGATACGAGTGAAGTCTTCCTTCCTTTCTTGGTTGATACTTGACTAAATTTTCTTTGGTACATTGCGGCTTTTCTCTCGGTACTCAGTTTTTGATTTGGTCAATATGTCACTTTTATCGTTTACCTTGGAACACGATTTCACAGTGTAGAACTCCTAGTCTTCTATCAACTACCCCGCCTAACCATTTATCTGTTGTTATTTAAAAGAAACCAAATATTGTGACCCTAAGTAAAAGAAAGAAAATTTGGGTGAGTTTTCAAAAATTGTTATTCAGCAAAAGTAGATGTAATATCGCGAGGAAAAGCCAGGTCGAGTCTTGTGCGGGGTTTTGTCCGAAAAAGAGTAGATAGGGTGATTGTCCTGTTATTGAATGAGGCACTTGTCTGTATTAACGAAGAAATTCATTTATGTTTCCCTGAAGCGAGGATTTTGTTGTTTCCATTGTCTTTAGTGGATTTTTAGTTGTCTGAACTGATCTTTCGGCCTGTCCGTTAGTGACAGGGTAATAAGATACCGTCAGCTTATAAAATTTTACTCCGACTCTGTCTAGAAAATTTTTGAACTCCTGGGAGGAAAATTTTGTACCATTACCCGAAACAAGTTTTGGTGGCACACCATACGATGCGTAAGAGTTTGTAGAATTGGTGGGTCGAACTTTTAACCGTACGCATCGGAAACTACAAGGAGCATCATACCTGCAACTGGTCCAGCGTAGTAAATATGAACTCTCTCCCATGGTCTTTTGGTGGTTTTTGCATTTAGGAGGATTATTTGATTTTTTTGCACATTTTTCGCAACTAAGAGCCGTATGCTATATATCGGCTAAGTCTTTCATTTTAACAATGCCTAAGTGCCCGGCATGTAAATCTTTAAGTATTCTCCGTCGAAGAGCTTCTGAAATAACCACTCGGTGCTCGAATAACAAGCATCTATCCATAAGTTTGTAATTACTTTCTGGGGATCTCTACCCAATCTCTGTAAGTTCTTACCTACTTCTAACTGCTTCTCAATCGTTTTTAGAATACTATCCATTTACCGTTATTTTGCTATTATCTTTGCTCTTACTGGAAGTTGTTGAATTTGTGTAACAATAAATTTATCGAATTCATCATAAATCCAAAAATCGTTATGTGTGGAAAAGTTGACTTGATTTATTTTTCTTTTTAATTGCGCGAGAGCAGAAATCGGCATTGGCATTAGCTTTTGTAGGTTTACAGATTACCTCGTAATCGGAACTCGCCATGCGACTGATGCACAATATTGGCAGTGATTTGTGTGGGATTACAATTTGCAACAATGTGGTCAGTAATAAGGGTCTAGTGCCTCGCGTACAAATAAAGGAAAAAGTTTTGCAGAGCCCAAATAATTGCTAACGCTTCACAGTCCATTTGAGGGTATTTTTGTTCTGTTGATGTTAACGTACGACTGGATTATGCTATAGGTCTTTCTAATCCGTTTTCCAATCGATGTGATAGAACAGCAACGAGGCCAAATTTACTAGCATCAGTGGCCAAAATTAAAGTTTTAAATTGTATTGTACTATTACTTTTGGTGAGATGAGGGAACTTTTTAAATCTTCATTTGATTTATTGGTATCAGGCGTTCATTTAAATGGTTCACTTTTAAGAATTTCTCTTAAAGGTGTGCTCCGCGATGATAAGTTTGACATAAAAGAATTGTAGGAACAAGCCTTACCAAGAAATAACTGTAGTTTCTCAGCCGAAGAGGGCTTTGGGGCTTCTTTAATAGCTTTAATGTGTGCATTTGATTTATGGATTCCGTTGAAGTAAATTTTATGTCCTAAAAATTCTACCGATGGGGCAGCGAAAATGCACATTACTTTGTTGAGACGCAGGCCATGTTATTTAAGAAGTCCCGGTCATATATCAATATATCATCATAGAAGCTGCAAACATTGGTTACCCCGAGCAAAACACTTTCCACACGTCATTGCCAAATGGCTGGAATGTTCGCAGCGCCGTATTCGGCTCTTTTGGGCCTGATTAGTCCATGCGTAGGTGTATTTAAAGTAAGGGCATGAGCGAATTCCTCGTCGACTCTGAGGTTTATATAAGCGTCTGTAATATCTAAGTGACAAAAAAGTTTCGAATCAATAATTTGGTTAAGTAACATTTCTGCTTTACCGATAAGATGCTTTTCGATTATCACTTTAGAATTTAGTGTGGGTTTATAGTTACCTGCAATACGGAATTTACCATTCTTTTTTGACACTACGTGGGTTAGTGATGCCCATTCGGAGTAGTCTACTTTTTCGTAGAGTCCTGCAGCTATTTTTGAGCCTGTCTCAGCTGCATATAAATCCTTAAGAGCGAAAAGAATTTCTCTGGCCTTGACAAGAATCGGTTTCGCATCGGGTTTAAGGTGGAGTTTTGCTGGAGGCTGCTAGTGTACCAGCATGTTCGCAAAACATATCTTGGTATTTATATAATGCTTCTTGCAATTTCTGTTGTTGTGATACATTAAGTGATGGTGATGCCATTTTAATAGAATTGACTTGATTTGATGGTGAGAATAATTCTGACCAATTAATTTCATTTTTCATTTATTATGTAAAATTTGTAATAGCAAAAACCATAAAATAATATTACAATAGAAGCTTATATTAGTGATATAACAATATAACAAATACCTATTATATGTATATGTAATACGGCATCAACCTATAACATTTTAAATATTAAATGAGCAACCATTCAGCAAATATTTAAAGTCCAACGTTAGCGACGTTCTATAATAAAAACTTTCAATTTTTAAAGATTATTAAAATGCTCTGTTAATTTTTTATAATAAGCTTTGAAAGAAAAAATAAAGTGTCTCAATGCAGAAGGCAACCGATTCCATATTTGTGCTATTTTTATAACATAAGATTTTTCATAAATAGAAGTATATATCATGGGTATTTATATTTGTATATTTCTAGAGGAGTGTATAAATGTGATGTGACGAACTAACTAACTGGGCTTTGCATTTATAATTAGTTTTTAAAAACTCATCAGAAGTCTAATAGACATAAAATTTGAAAAGGAACATTTTAAAAATCGATTAACATATACCGATACATGGTCTCTGAGCCGAAATACGAATCGTACTACCTTGTTGATTAAGATTTCTATAAATCTTACGTTATCTACTGATGTACAAGAATAGATTTCCAAACAATATGATATTGAGACATTAATAGTGCATGTGCTATTTTGCATCTAACATGAGATGGTAAATGTATATTAAGAGAGTATAAACGTCGGATAGTAAAATTAACACCTGAAGATACTTTATTTATATGAGATGAATAATTTAGTTTATTGTCAAGAAATACATCCAAATCCCTCATTCTGCCCACCCACTCAATGCATTCTCCGCGAATTTTAAGAAAAAAACCTTGTGTACTTAGACCAGCGAACCCCATAGCTTTGGTTTTTGATAAATTAATCTGAAGACAATTTGATTCCATCCAGGTATATTAACTTTAAAAAGAGTATTATTGACCATAGTCTGGAAGTCATCAGATGGTTGTTTCTCTAAAAACAGAAGCTGAATATCATCAGCAAATGCATAGGTTTCACATGAATTTGTTTTAATTTTATTAAAAAGGTCATTAATATACATTGTGAAAAGAAGTGGACCAAGTATTGAACCCTGCGCAACCCCTGAACTTACCGGTCTTAAGCGCGATTGCTTCCCATTATATAAAACATATTGTTATCGTTCACATAGATAAGATGACATCAGCATACAAGTTGTTCGATTGAATTTGAAAAATGAATTTAATTTCCTTATCATCATAGAATGATTTACACGATCAAATGCCTTAGATAAATCCAATGAAACCAAGACACATGCTTCATTAAAATTCATTCGCTCTCTAATAGTTTCGCTTAACCCCAGTAATGCCAACGAAGTGCTACTTTTTTTCCTAAATCCGGTTTGTTTATCATTTAGTAATGAATGCCGTGAAATATAATCAGAAATTTGAGATTTAATAGTATGCTCAAAAACTCTAGATAGTGCAGGCAAAATAGTGATTGGTCTTAAGTCAGTTAATTCGAAATCTGATCCAGTTTTTGGTAATGGAATTACTTTTCCATAATTCCATTTTTCAGGAAAAATCGACATAGTTATTATAGAGCTAAATAAGTGTAGGATGTAACTAGACATAAAGGGAAAAAAATTTTTATAAAATTTAAACGGAATGCCATCTACTCCGGCAGAATTAGTTTTAATTTTATGGAATGCAATGATTAAATCACATATTTCAATCCGGGAAAAAGAAAAACTCTGGTGATGATTCAAAAATACTTCGATTTCTAGATCAGATTCATTATCCTGATTTATCTCCAGTACATCACAAAAATGGTCATTAATAATATTTACATCAATGTCATCTTTCCCAAAATGAGATTTTCCCAGTCCTACAGACCGTAGTTGATTCCACAATTCTTTTGAGGTGTTGTCATCAAATATTTTCGAGAAATAAGCTTTTCTTATATTACGTATAACCTTTTTAGCTTTATTTCTGAGTCTACAAAAAGTCCTCCAATTGGAAACATTTTGATCTCTCATGTAAGCTCTAAACGCAATGTCCCTCATAGATCTAGCAAAAATTATTTTCCTCGAATTCATCCACTCTGCATTTCTTTTAACTTTTATTCTCGAGACTGGTACATTTACAAACATTCTAGATATTATAGCATCCAGTTCTGATACCTGATAGTTAACATCAATTGTGCCATAAAATGTAGAAAAATCATGTTCCGCTAAGCAAGAGATTGCATCGTTTATATTAAATAAAGAATAGTTGCGATATTCCCTATACAAATTATCATTTTTTATATTTAGTAGACCACCGAAATTAAAAGTCGAGTAAATTAAAGAGTGGTGGGAAAAAAATAGACATTGAACTTGACCCTGTCTGTTTATTATTGATACATTGCTTACGAGAAAAAAAAACAAAAAGCGATGTCGAGTTGTGATGGACATCAAAGTAAGTTGGTAAGAGTTATGGGCTACAGATAAGTTAACACGATCACAAAAGGATCTATGTAAGTCTTATCGATTTTGTGGGATTAAATAAGTTGTTGTTTAAGTCCCCAACGATTATAATATTTTTATATATTTCTCAAAAATATCACCTACGGTATTCTCAAAAATATCTAAGTTTCCTTTCGGTAAATACGTGACCCCAAATAAAATAATACTTGTTCCAATTTTTATTTCAATGAATAAAGGTTCACATTCCCCATAATAACATCTGAAATTTATTGGTTTATAACGAATTTTATTAGACAAATATATTCCAACACCACCGCTTCTCCCTTCCGGTCGATCATTTCTACAAAAAATGTAACCTGGTATGGACATTGAGGCGTTTGGTACAAGTAGTTTTAGCCAAGTCTCCGTTACAGCAAAAATGTCAAATGATGAACATTGGAGAAAACTACTCAGTTCATTAAATTTTATAGAATAAATTGCTGGCTTTATGCTTTGGCAGTTACAATGGCCAATAGAAAGATTAGACAAGCGATCATTTAAACGTTGTGTAAGTTCATGATCATCGTTAACAAAAGGACCCAAATTTACACTAACGGAAATCATCAATATCAGTCATAAATTGAAGCCGCATTACTAATACTATATTTAAATATTTAATCACATATATTATTTTATAGAGTTTCATCCAAATAATTTCTATTTAACTATTTGTCGATAATAATTTCAACAAAAAAAAAATTAAATACATACAAAAAAAAAAAAAAATATATATATATATATATATATATATATATATATACGGAAACACATATATATGCATACATATATACATCTATATAATATAATCAATTTGAATACATGTTATTCTTATATATTTTACAAAGGAACTTATTACTCAATAAAAAGAAAATAATCTGGTAACAATATTTAAGCGGCAGAAAAAGAGAACAGTAAATTAAAAATACAATAAAGTGCTATATAAACAATTTATCAGAGCGAATTTGTTTTATCAGGTAAATATTTGTTGTTGTAAAACAAACATTACAAATTTCGACAAAATTCTTGTGCAAAAAGAAGATTAATAATAATAATAAGCTGCTCAGTCGCGTCTCCCTGATTAATTAACTTCGCCTGCTTAATTTGCTTGAAAACATCTTAGTAAAGTATTAATCAGAGAACTTAATATCATTAAACTGAAATGCCATATATTTTAACAAGTTAGTGTTGACAATTTAATTTGGTTCTGCCTTTATAAAGCAGAATATAAATTACTATTTTGAAATAAAATTTTAAATTTTGCTATTTTAGATTTAATATTAATTGTTTAAAGAGATTAAGAAGGTTATACGCATAAAAAAGCGTTATAATACTGAAAAAAAATAAACTATCCATCTCTGATCATGCTGAAATAACAAATATATTAGGTCAGTTTAGTGTCTAAAAATTGTTACTAATTGTTTTTAGAATATGTTCACTTATTCGAAAAAAACTTTCAAGGTAAGAGTAAAAACAAAGCGTAAAAATGTGAGAAAGCAGGAATTAGTTAGTTAGAATTTTTTTTTTTAAATCTTGTATACAAATGATTTGCTAAAAAAATTTTGAAAAAAATAAATTTTTTTAACATTAAGAAAAAGTCCACTTGCATTGAATAAAAAAATAATAAAATTTGGTTGTTTTGTTTTTACTTCCTTAATTAACTAGTGGAGAGTACAGCAAAAGAATTTAAAACATCAGAAATTTGGTTTGCAATCTTCAAGATTTGCAGGTGCAGCCAGCAAAGAATCACTGTATGCAATATACTTTATTTCGATGATTTTTATGTATATATTAAACACATATATGATATATATATATATATATATATATATATAAGCAAGAAAATTTGTGCATCAGAATCAGAATAAAAATTGACACTCAATAGATCACGTCTTTTCATTTTTAATAGAATTAAGAATCACGGTTTAAGTGCCGGCGGTTCAATAGTAGTATCAAAACAACAAGAGTCACGGTTCAAGTGCCGGCGGCTCACAATAGTGTAAATACAACGAGTATTAACATTTGGTGACCCCGACGTGATCTTTGTCAATTTTTAGGACCAAAATCACAAACAAAAAAAGACTAGCGAAAAATGGACTTTGAGGAGCTAGTACGCACCCAGCGCCAACTGGGGAACCAGATCGAGACGTTGGCAAGGAACTTTACGAAGGATCCCAAGGATCGTAAAACCCCAGCATATTTTGCAAGAAGACTGGAAACATTAACGGAGCTAGCTGAGGAGTTCCACAGAAACCATGAGGTGATCATTGTAATGAAGGACAAGCCCCTCGAGGATGACTACCTGGTGGCAGACTATTACAACCAAATAACACAAATCATAATCAAATATACCAAACTGTTTGAGCAGGGATCAATGCAGCTATTGAATTTAGGCGACGAGACACATACGTCACGTGAACGTAAAAGCCCATTAATCCAGCAGCCGCAGACATCAGCTGAAAGGCCGCAGACATCAGGTGAAATTCGGAAAATCCTTCGGAATCAGCGAGCTTTGATGAAAGCACTCATCCGAAATATTGATGAAGTTTTTTCAGAACGCCATCAGGAACATCACTCATCATATTACAACATTAAAGCTAGTATCATTGAAAAATACATGGTGGATCTTGCAAACAATAATGCAGCTTTATAGGCATCAACAGAGGATGACCAAATCGAAGACTACAACATACAGACATTTTATGAACTTGCAGAGAGGGCAGAAGCAGCCGTGATTGAACTTCAACAACACATGCATTTGGATCCACCAATCCCTCCTCACCGGACTGCCACAGCAGGGGACATCGATGTAGTACTTCCAAAAATCACATTGCCAATTTTTGATGGAAATTACCAACGATGGATGGAATTCAAGGACATCTTTCCAGAACTTGTCCACAACACAACCATAAGCGAAACAAAAAAAATGCACTATTTAACAACTTCGTTGCAAGGAGAACCTAAAAATCTCATCAAACATCTGCCTGCAACCGGAATAAATTACGCTGCTGCCTGGTCACTTATCAGTAGCAGATATGATAACAAAAGGCTTCTGGTGTCCACTTTACTAAACAAGTTACTGTCTCAGCCATCCATCAAACGGGAGTCTGCAGCATCGTTGAAATCACTCCACGATGTTACCAAAGAATGCATTCAGGGTCTTAAAGCGCAAGAAATACGAGTACAGCATTGGGATGTTATTCTAGTCCATATTTTGCTACATAAAATGGATGAAGAAACCCAAACAGCATTCGAACAGAGTCTAACGGATAATAGGCGTCTGATCGGGATTGATGAGCTACTAAGGTTTTTGGAGCGAAGATTTCAATCTTTGGAGACGCGAGGAAAGGGTGACAGGGCAACAACACGTACATGCGCTGCGGTAACCGCAGCAGAAAAATGTAAAATATGCAAGGGAGAGGCACATAAAATTTACATGTGCAAAAAATTCATTAATGCTGAATTAAATCAAAGGTGGAAGTGGGTAAGAGACTTGCAGCTCTGTATAAACTGTCTAAAAGCAGGGCATCGAGTAAACGAATGCAAATCACGGCATTGCAACAAATGCATGAAAACTCACAACACATTACTTCACAGTGCCAAGCCTAACACATTGCACAGCAAAGCCACTTTCCCAGACAAGTCAATTCCTCAGCCATCAACTCCTTCACAGGGAGAAATACCTCAAAATCAAACAGGTACAAAAATTAGCCTACTAACAAATCGCACGAACAAGGACCCTCATTATGTGTTACTTGGAACTGCTCGCATACAATTAACATCTGAAACTGGTCAAAATATCCTATGCCGTGCCATCTTGGACTCTGGGTCACAAGTGAACCTAATCACTGAACGTTTGTGGAAAAGGCTTGGCGGCAGAGCCAGACAAATATCCCTAAATGTGGAAGGCATTGGATATAACAAAACGAAGATGCTCCATCAGGCAAGCATTCAGTTCAAATCAACAACGAATGATTATGTTGCAGAGGTAGATGTTCACATTTTGCCAAAAATTGTATCCGATCAGCCAGTTCATAGCCTTAACATAGAAGGCTGGGGAATTCCGCAAAATATTCGATTGGCGGACCCAGAATTCAATAATCCTGGTCGAATCGATTGCTTACTGGGAGCGGACACCATTTTTGAACTACTCATAAATAGACAAATAAGATTGGCAGACAATCTCCCAATACTACAAAACACCGTCCTTGGGTGGGTAGCAGCTGGTAAGGTTGAATCATCGGATCCGAAAAATGTAGTCTGCGGAATATGTACGACAAAGGAATTGGAAGCAGCAGTTTCTCAATTTTGGGAAGCTAAGGAAGCACCAGACAACCAAACAAAGCTCACTGAAGACGAACTGCGTTGTGAGTCACACTTTGTTCAAACAACACTCCGAGCAGAAGATGGTCGATTCATCGTAAGGCTGCCATTGAACAACCATCCAACAATGTTGGCAGAATCAAAGGAAATAGCATATAAAAGATTCAGCTCAATTGAAAGACGCTTAAAGGGCAATCCTGCGCTGAAGGATCAATATGTTTCATTCATGAGAGAGTATGAATTGCTAGGTCACATGACAAAAATTGATTTTGACAAAGTTAGCTCTCCATATTATTTCATACCCCATCATTGCGTTCTCCGACCAGAAAGTTCATCAACCAAATTAAGAGTCGTTTTTGATGCATCAGCACACAATTCATCGGGGGCGTCTCTGAACGACATAATGCACAACGGTCCTACTGTTCAGAGTGAACTTTTTTCAATATTGCTACGTTTTAGAATGCACAAGTATACGTTTAAAACTGATATTGAAAAAATGTACCGGCAGATATGGGTTAATCAGGAAGATCGAAACCTACAACTAATCCTGTGGAGAGAAAACGAGGATCAACCAATAAACGTTTACCAATTAAACACAGTAACATACGGCACTAGAGCTGCTCCATATCTGGCAACGCGCTGTCTGGTAAAACTTGCAGGTGAATACCAGACTCAATACCCATATGGAGCATCATCTCTTCGAAAAGATTTTTATGTTGATGATGGCCCAATAGGAGCCGATTCAATTCCTGAAGCTTTAATAATTCAAAAACAATTAATAACTATTTTAGGCGAATCTGGAATGAAACTCAAGAAATGGTGTTCAAATCACAAGGCTTTATTAAGTGAAATTGCAGCAGAAGATCAAGAAGTTAACCTCAACTTTGATTCCAAAGAAATGCAATCAACCAAAACATTAGGGCTCTTATGGCTTCCAAAGTCGGATGTATTTTGCATAAGGGTGAATAGTCAAGAACATAAACATGTAACAAAGCGAACCATGAGCTCCGACTTGGCCCACATATATGATCCTCTGGGGCTACTTGGCCCAGTATTAGTAACTGGAAAAATTCAACTGCAAAAAACATGGCAATCCAAACTTGAGTGGGACGACCAGCTTCCTACGGAAATAGCAAAGGAATGGTCAAGTTACAAGGAAGATCTAATATCTTTGGACAACATTACATTTCCGAGACATATATTCTGCAATCGAGATGCAAACGTTGAGATACATGTTTTTTCAGATGCATCAGAAAGAGCTTATGGTGCTGCAGTTTATATCCGAACAGTAAAAAAGGACAAAACAGTGATGGTCAATCTTTTATGTTCAAAATCACGCGTAGCACCTATAAAATTACAAACAATACCACGCCTTGAACTATGCGCAGCACTTTTGGCAGCTGAGTTGATGGCAAGAGTCAAGGCTGATCTGGGCGTAGAAAATAAGAAATCATTTTGCTGGACAGACTCCCAAATCGTGCTTTCCTGGCTACAGAATCAAACAGGTAGATTACCGGCATATGTGGCTCATCGCGTTTTAAAAATTCTTCGGGTAACAATTCCACAACAATGGCAACATGTGCCATCAAAACAAAATCCTGCGGATATCTTATCAAGGGGCATAAAACCCCGTGAGTTATCATCAAGTGCTATGTGGCTCTACGAGCCATTATTCCTCTATCAACCTAAGACGTTATGGCCAAACCAAACTAAACTAGAATCAACAATTGATAAAAACTACACAGCAACTGTTCTATCAACCCAGGGTGCAGCCGAAGAAAACGCATTGGTTTACACAATACCATCAAAAAATTCCTTTTTACATGTCCAAAGAGTCATCGGTTATATTCTTCGGTTTGTGAGGAACTGTAAAAGGCCAAAAAAAATCTCGACCAGAACATACACAGCTTTCGCCTGTGGAACTTGACGCAGCACTTAAGATAATTGTGCGTCAAATAAAAGCATCCGACTTCAATGACATTAAGACAGCACTCATCAGAGATAAATTTGTACCCAAAACAAATTCCTATAGCTCACTAACTCCGTTTTTGGACGAAGAAGGTATAATTAGAGTGGGCGGACGTTTAAGTTCCTCAACACAGCAGTTCGATGCTACTCATCAAATGATGCTGCCGAGCAATGATCCGCTTGTGAAACTCCTTGTGGAAAAAATACATAAGGAACATTATCATTGTGGCCCTCAAGCATTACTTGCGCAAATCAGACAGCGCTTTTGGCCCATTAAAGGAAAAAGCCTTGCAAGAGCAGTCGTCCAACGGTGCGTACGATGCACAAGAGCAAAGCCAAAAATGTATACCCAAATAATGGGAGATCTTCCGAAACATCGGGTACAACCAGCTAGACCGTTTCTTCATTCGGGAGTAGACTATTGTGGACCATTTTTTGTACATTTTAAAACAAGGGGGAAGCGACCTCAAAAGGCATACCTTGCAGTTTTTTGCTGTTTTGCTACGAAAGCTGTGCATTTAGAACTTGTCACTGAATTAACAGCAGAGGCTTTTATTGGAGCATTGAAAAGGTTTATAGCGAGGCGAGGCCACTGCGAAGCTTTGTACTGTGATAATGCAACAAATTTTGTTGGTGCCCGAAACAAACTAAACGAACTCACTGATGTCGTCTATGCAAAACCAGCCCAAGAATCAATAATTGCGGCTTGTAGCATAAAGGGGATTAATTTCCAGTTCATACCACCAAGGTCACCACACTTTGGGGGACTATGGGAGGCAGCAGTGAAATCTGCAAAGCATATGTTAATAAAGAACGTCTCAACGGCGTCACTCACATACGAAGAGCTCGAAACTGTGACAACCGAAATTGAAGCTATTTTGAACTCTCGCCCGCTCATCCCAAGTTCATCAGACGCCAATGATCTTAATGCTATCACTCCGGGTCATTTTCTCATTGGTGAACCATTAACATCAAGCGTTGACGTACAGTCAGAAATTCCTAAATGTGGCTTTCAAATTAGATGGCAACTTGTCTCACAACTCAAGCACAATTTCTGGGAACGATGGAGTAAAGAATACCTTAACGAGCTACAACAGCGACGCAAATGGAAAGGCCCAATCAGTGATATTCAACAAGGTACTATGGTAATAATTAAAGAAGACAACATTCCAGTTCTACAATGGCCTCTTGGGCGAATAATGAAGGTTTATAAGGGAGATGATGGTTTAGTAAGGGTGTGCGATGTAATGACAAAAAGGGGGATATTTAAACGTCCGATCCACAAATTGGCTCCTCTATTTCATGAAACATCCGAAGAGCAAAAAATCCAATTGGATGAAACATCAAACTCAGCCCCAATAACACCAACAAGCAGAAGTAAAGCATCCAGATCATTTACCGCCGAAGAAACTCCAACAAAACGTTCACGTTTAAACTCAACATTGCTGCTCTCCATCTTGGCACTATTCTTTATCCCAATAGTTCTTGGAAACCAAATAAACATAACAAAATTCAAAAACAAGCCTGGTATTATTTTGAACACATAAGCCTTGTAAAACTCAAGTCTGTTAACTGGAAGATGATAGTCTACTTTGACCTCGAACCATATCAACATCAAATAAACATTTTAAATGACGGGACAAAGATGCTTCAAGGTCTGTGCGAAACCACGATGAGCAACCCGACATGTAAAATGTTGCTAAACTACTTCGAGCACGTCAGGGATGATTTACAGGCAGACTTTGATCTATTCTCTATAAAAAGAAAGAAAAGAAGCGCAATCGACGTAGATGGAAATATCGCGTACTCACTCTTTGGCGTTTTGGACTCAAACTATGAAGCCCAAATATCAACGACAATTAAGAAGCTAACAAAAAATGACGAATACTTAGAAAGGCTTCTAAAAAATCAAACTTCAGTTATCGACTCTACTATCAACATTATCAAGAAAGCTCAACTAGAAGTGCAAGCTAAATTTGAAGAAACCGGCAATATGCTTCATAATGTCAAGGTTGAACAACAAATGCTCATGCTTTCAACGCAGCTGCTTATAGTCACTAATAGCGTACAACGAATTCACTCCGCAATTATGGATGTACTTGTTGATAGCCACCATGACAAAATTAACCTTCTTTTGCTCACTCCTCAACAGCTCAATGATGAAATCAAGAAAATAAGGGGTCATTTGCCAGCACACCTTCAGTTACCAATTCATCAAAACAACTTACTCGAAGTATATAAGCTTATCAAGGTCAACGGGATCATTGCTCAAGACCACGTAATATTCAGCATCGATCTACCTCTTGCTCAACCACAAGAGTTCCAGCTAATGCATATTACTCCAATCATCGCTACAATAAATAAAACACTTACAGTCGTCAAGACATCAACCAAATTTCTCGCCATAACCTTACATAAGGACGAATTCTTCCCAATGACACAACATGAAGTTGACGCTTGTTTGGGTTTGAGCGATAACGATCTTCTTTGCCCAAATATACCAGCAACATATCAAGCAACACGTCATCCTATGGTCCATAAATGCGAATTAGATTTACTGAATGACCAACCCAAACCAAGATGTAATTTTCAACAACTGGAAGACACTACTATATGGCAGCATCTATACCATTCAAATCAATATATGTTCGCTACAACAGATACAATAAAATTGAATGCAGTATGCGGCAACGATATTCTACACATTACATTAGAAGGCAGCGGTTTAGTTACTTTGCGTCCAGAGTGCGTCATTAAAAATGATCTTATCACGATACAAGGTCGTCAACAAATTATAACTTCATTACAAACATCACCTACTCTCTTCATACCCGCAATTGGTTGGACGAAACAATACGCCAGTATGAACTTCAGCGCAAAGGAATTCAAACCCTCAATACATGAACTTGAAGAAATGCAACAAGAGTTAGCTGAAATTTTGAACGCCACACTCCCTGCTAACGAAATCGATGTTACTACACATGGACTAATTATCGGATACATAGCCGGTGCATTATTGTTAGTAACCATTGTCATTTTCATCTTCAAATATAAAAGGTTCAAAAATAATTTCAATCCAACTCCTCAACAACAAACTACCGAATGTTAAGAAGACCAACCGCCAGTTATCATAGACCTGTTACATACATGAAGATCGTCAACGAATTATCGACCACTGGTCAACATGGGGGAGCATGTTGACACTTATGTCAACACATTAGTTTTTATATTTATATTTTTTTTGTTTGTAAATTAAGTTAAATGAACCTTTAATTTTATTTTGTCCACAATTAATGCATTCTTGCTGATTCAACATAACTAAACATTTAAAATAAGTTAAATGAACCTTTATTTTTATTTTGTCCACAATTAATGCATTCTTGCTGATTCAACATAACTAAACATTTAAAATAAGTTAAATGAACCTTTATTTTTATTTTGTCCACAATTAATGCATTCTTGCTGATTCAACATAACTAAACATTTAAAATAAGTTAAATGAACCTTTATTTTTATTTTGTCCACATTTAATGCATTCTTGCTGATTCAACATAACTAAACATTTAAAATAAGTTAAATGAACCTTTATTTTTATTTTCCACAATTAATGCATTCTTGCTGATTTAACATATGTAACTAAACACCTTTTATTATTAAGTTAAATGAACTTGCATTCTTGCTTATTAATTAATTAATTTGTTTGTAACATATTTTATATTATTGCTTGTTATACACTATTTACAAAATTAAAATGTATATAAGCAAGAAAATTTGTGCATCAGAATCAGAATAAAAATTGACACTCAATAGATCACGTCTTTTCATTTTTAATAGAATTAAGAATCACGGTTCAAGTGCCGGCGGTTCAATAGTAGTATCAAAACCACAAGAGTCACGGTTCAAGTGCCGGCGGCTCACAATAGTGTAAATACAACAAGTATTAACATATATATATATATATATATATATATATATTTACATCATAAATGCGCTTTAATATCAAACACATACATATATTTGGTTAGAGTATTATTTTCAATTTTACTTTGCTGGCTAATAGTGGTCTATTGTTTTATAAATTTTTTCCATTCTAGTACAATTACATAAAAAATTATACTATTTAATGGTCATACCGTACAATTGTTAAGTCTTACTTAACATTCCCAAAGCCATAACGATTTTCTTTGCTTATTTTTTGCTAGTAACGCATTTATTTACTTTTACATTAGAAAGAATAATTTTGAAAAACTTTCTGTTTTACTCTCTCGTTGCTTGTTTTTACTAGTGTAGTTAATGAACAGACCTATTGAAAAGATGATACAGCAGAAGAAATAAAATAAAAATGCATATAAAAATAATTATGTAAGCCATTTTCAAAGTAGTTGGACTATTTTTAAATTATTTCAACGCATGATGTTCGGGACTGGATACCAAAAATGAATTGTTTAATTTACATACGGTCAATATACTCACCATACTCACAATAGACTGCTGCTTGCCTAAAATGAAGTGCGAAGCTAGTTAAAGAACACTACAACCTCAAGGCTGTTAAAACAAAGATACAAACATAATTTAAGCTAAAGCAAGATCAAGCATGTTAAACTAAAACAAAGATACAAAACATACTTTAAGACACAAACATTAGCTGTAATAAAACAAAGATTATTTGTAATAAAACAAAACCAAGGTTATTTGTAATAACATGCTAAATTGTAATCGAAATAAAGATACAAACACTTTAGGACAAAGACATTCATTTTAGGGAAATATCAAATGTAAACATATTCTAGAGATAAGAAAATATCAAACATATTTTTAGTACACACAATTTACAAACAAACAACCCAAGAAAAGGGTATGTTAATAAAAATAAGATAAAGAATGTACATTTTCATAACTAACCCTAGTTTAAGCAAACAGGTACTAAAACTCAACATTATATGAAAAGATTATTTTTAGACATGAGGGCAGTCTAAATTTAACACGAGTCTCAATCGAACATCAGTATTAAACATAAGTGTAGTTTAGATTTATTTTTTAAAGGAATAAATAAAGAAAGCGCATAGCCGCTTAATAAATTAATTTTTTTTAAATCTAAAAAGAGAAATCTTTAACTAGCTTGCAATTAATTCCCCTTTATTTTGTGTCAGTTGTCAGAACTTCACATTCTCTACGTATTTGTTTCTTTTCTTATCAAAGTGTCCAATCAATATTTCATTTTTTCAGCATAAGAGCAGCTCGTCAGTTCCTGTGGGTGAACAAAAAATTCAGAAGCCTCATTTAAATGCAATCCCATATGTACTCGTGTGTAGCTACAGTGATCCGCTTCTAGAACTTTGCTCAAATTAAGTGCTAAATCAAAGCGCGCAAAATAATTTTCAACTGACGATATATATCTTTCGTTTTATTCCGCAATGCTGAATGGGGGAACTTTTAATTGCCGGTATGTGGCCAATGTATTCCCCTCTAGAGGATCATTGCAGAGATAGCCAATTGTGTAGCTTGTGACACAGCCTCTCTTAAGGCATATGCAAGTGCTGAAGTAATTTGTTTTGTTTCTTCTTGATTTTGTGACACTACTTTTGAGTCTTTACTTCATTTGTAAATGAAACTATTTATATAGAATTAACTGGACGTTTATTTAATTGTAACGCTGACACGTTATGATTGTACAAAAGTTCAATATGTAATAATAAAGCATGAGGTGTTAACATAACCAGCAACCTTAAAACGGAACTTCGAGTTGCTCCCCTTAAAATTTTAGGGCTTATAAGTGCACATATTTTTCATCATACGATAGAAAATTTTGTTTTCATTTATAATGTGTATATATTTTATTCAATATTTCCTCTATTTTATGACTAAATGACCAAAACCTTACTCAGGTCTATAATCATTTCTTTAAATTTTACTTATTTTATTTTATTTATTTCAATCATATAATACAAAGCCTTAAGGCCAAATAACGTATTATTAATTAATCTATTAATAACAATTATTAATAAAAATATCTGTATGAGTAAACATAAGTAAAATCAAATATAAATTTCCTAAGAAAGTGATTATTACAAGCAAATAAATATTATTCTACAACAGCCATATACCATCAAAAAAGTAGATAGAAAAAACAGTTCAATTTAAATTTAAAAAAAAATCCCTAATTCTCCAGCTATACAAAGATAAAAAGTAAAAGCGATAAGTAATGTCAAAATCAAAAACAAGGTCCGGAATGATGGTAAGTTAACACAAATTTGGAGTGGGGGGAAAAAGATTAAACTAGAGTAAATGTCAAATAGACATCGATCGCAATTTTAGACGGAAAACATTATTACTATGTGAAAAAATACGTAGCTCAAGAGGTAGTCCATCCAACTACGTGCAACTCTGACCATAAAGGATCTTTCAAAAAATAAACATCTGAGCCTAGGAATAACCAGCTGCTTGTTCCTATTCGATCTCGAGAATACAAATTCATAATACACAAGACGAGGTAAACCTCTTTTAATGACATTGTAGAAAAATATCAAGTTACGGTCTCTAACATAGTGGTCAAAAGAGCACCCAAGAAGACTCCTAATGTGGTCGGAAATGTGATCACGCCTGCGCACATTGAACAGGAACCTAGCAATAGAATTCACAGCACGGCAAAGAATCCCAAAGTTAGTCACTCCGGCACCAGAAATAACCTCCAGGCCATACAACACATGAGGCATCATAAGAGAAAAAGGAAGTCTCCCCTTAACATTGATAGGCAAAAAGATACTCAAAGAATAAATCTCCCGCAACGTATTAGAAATTTTACCATATATACTATTTAAGTGTGGCTCAAAACCAAGAGTACTATCAATAATAACGCCCAAACACATCTGCTGGACAACAAACTTAATAGAAAAATTACGAATTGAAATACTCAAAACAGGAGACTTTGCTCTACCAGGAGTAAAGAACATGGCCTTAGATTTATAGGGGTTCACAGAAAGGGAATGTCCATCCAGCCAGGAAGTAACCATATTAAGACAACAATTTATATTAGATTCTCACACATCATGACAATCCTGATCTGCATAAAATAAAAGCAAGATGTCATCTGCAAATAGAAATGGCATACAAACTTTACAACCAATAATAGAGAGCAACTCATTCATATATAACAAAAAAAGTAGCGGACCAAGCACAGAACCCTGAGGGACTCCAGCCTCCGACGGTAATAAACCAGATTGCTTGCCATTCATATCAACAAATTGCCATCTATCAGATAAATAAGACATGATAAGTTTACACGCAGACCTGGAGAAACCAAACTTATCCCTGAGTATTGTCAATAAGGTAGAGAAACACAAGGAGTTAAAAGCTTTCGTCAAGTCCAACGACACTAATACAGACTCCTTCCCCTCATTAGCACAATTTCTGACAGAGTCAGTTAAGCCAACAAGAAGCGATGTGGTACTATGACCCCGCCTAAACGCAAATTGAAAATCACTAATCCGGTTCCCAATGGACGAGATAATTTGGTCCTTACCTATATGTTTAACCACTTTCGACAGAGCAGGCAAAATGGAAATAGGCCTCAAATCAGATGGACCAGCAACATATTTAGTCTTGGGTATAGGTACCACCCTACCCACCTTCCATACAGCTGGAAAAATAGACGTGGTCAATATAGTGTTAGTTAGATGACAAACAACATCCGCAATATGTGGATAAATGAGTTTTATAAAATCAACCACAATACCATCCACGCCAGTAGCCTTAGGCTTCACTTTTTCTAATGACTAAAAATATCCAACACTGAAAAGAAAAACCATTCACAGGATCCACAAATTGATCAAAGTCCAACCTCTGCGTAGCACTAAGGTGCGGGGAAGAAGCAAAAAATTCATTAATGTGATCAACATTTCTATCAAATTCCAAATCATCCGAATCACAACAATCAGCGTTTCTTAAAAACCTCCACATACCAGACGAATCCAATCTGCTAAATAATCTGGTGAAATATAATCTTTTTTCCTTCCTAATCACAGACTTAGCCCTGTTTCTGTACTTGCAAAAAAAAAGACCATCTATCCCTAGTCGGATTCAACCGATAAGCCCTAAATGCCACGGTACGAAGGAGCTAAGGCAACCGAATTAGACTTCATCCAGACATCCCTTTCCTCAAGAAATCTAATCCGTCTAATAGGAACAAATTCATAAAGCTCATGAATCAATTCAGAAAACTTACAAAATTTCATATCAAAAAATAAAAGACAAGTCAAAACTTGACAAAAAATTAAGCAAGCTATGCCACTCAATCCTCTTCAGGTCACGGAACTCAAAAAATGAATCAACATAACGTCTCCTCACTTCAAGGGATAAAAATATGAGAGCATGATGTGAAATGGAGGGACATTGAACCTGGCCAGAAATATTCAGTCCCATGTTCCTACTGAATAAGACGTAGTCGATTAACGAGGTAGAACCATAATGCACATCAAAGTGAGAGGGAATAGAATTATGAAATCCAATCTATCACATAACGAGCGCACCATAGTACACTTGATATGATCAAACAAATTAACATTAAAATCCCCAATTACAAGAACATTAGGATAGGTCAAGAAAATTTCCTGATGAATATCAAGAAAACCAGCAAAATTAGAAGGTGGTGGTAAGTACACCACACCAACTAGGGTACTACAAGAATCAGTAGTAATCTTCACAAACAAGGTTTCACAAATATCAGGAGACGAGTATTTAAAAACAATTTTATATTTAAGATTCCTCCGAATATATAACCCGACACCACCACCTCTCATACCGACTCTATCTCATTACGGATAAATTTAAAACCAGAAATACTCACCGCCCTACTAGTGACACTCGGCGACAACCAGGTTTCGGAAACAGCAATAATATCCAAGCCAACCCCTACAAAAATATTACTTAACTCATCAATTTTAGAAGACCTAACCGAAGGCCTGAAGCTACAGCAATTCATATGAGCAATATTCAGTTGATCACGAAATGGACTAAGCTTTTTCCTCAGGTATGTATTATCACTTACCACAGGACCAAGATTAATATCAGATAACATAATAGATAACGAATTGAAGTATAGCCGGGAGAAGCAAGGAGTAGAAACAATACAGTAAAAGGCTGTAAAAAAATAATACCATAATTTAAATAATCAATATACAATCCCAAATATATCTAATAAATATTATATAAAAATGTCACGTCAACTAATTTAGAAATTCAAACAGGAGAAATTTTTAAAAAAGAAATTTAATAGCAAAACCACAAGAACTCAAAAGGGCACAGTAAATTTAACATTAAAAGGTTAATTCAGAAATATATCCATATACCATTAAAAGTTCTGATGGCAAATATAAAAAGGGATGAATATAATGTAAAAAGTAATAATAAAATCAAGAAATATAAAAAATAGATAATAAATAAAATTGAGATCGTAAGTTACACTCATCCAGCCAGGCATTAAATATTTGTGAAAACATCAGTACCATTTCTAAGCAGCTCTGCACACCCCTTATTATCAAGCTTCACCTCCTCATTATTTTACATTATTACCGCTGCCGAAGGCTTCATAGTATTCAACAGTCTAAATCGTTTAATAAGGCCTTTTTTTTCGCAGCTTTAAACAAAAAGAATAGAGCTCACCCGTCGAAGGAGAGAAGTGATCATTGAGGTAGATCCAATTATTAAGTAACTCAACAGGCACATCAGCAACGATATCATACGCTTTCAAAGGTCTGATCTTAATATTCTTGTAGTAAGTAGTAATAATAGAATTACGCAGTGAGAGGCTGTTAAATTTAACTAGAATAGATTTTTTCTTATACATATACACCGCCTGATTAATATCATGATTCGTAATGTTGATATTGTAAAACTTTGCAAGGCTAATCACAACAACAGATACGTCATTCAAACAATCAGGTAAGCCATGAATAATAATGTCATTGACATAAAGCCTTTTATACAGAGTGTTATGCTCCATCTCAAGTATATCAAATCTTTTATTTACGTTTACTTCCAAATTAGAAGTCAAATCCTTACAGTTGTCCACTTCAGATTTTAAGTTACTAACACTAACCGACAGTTCATCCTTAATGTCAGCAACAGCCTTATTAAGTTTGGAAGAGAGCTTACTGTTGTCCTCACTACATGTGATGATGAAAGTGTTCAGTTTTTCACAAAAAGCATCAAATTTTCTTTCCAAATTAGAGATTTCACCGCAGGAACCACCTGATATGTCGACCTCTGACAGTCCAGCGCATTTATTATGCACCCATGAGTTACATATGTCGCATTGGATACAAGTCGAATTTTCAACAGCAAGTTTGCACACTGGGCATTTGTGAGTCCTCTTTGTGGGAGCCATTTGAGGTATATATAAGCAATAATAAAACAGAAATGTCGGAAAAAAGCCACAACAATGATTCTTAAAATCCTTTACAGTACAATTGAATAATAAGACGATGTAGTCTTACAAGAAACACTTCGTATTCATATAAGAAAATGAGTGCAGAACAATGAATTATAACACACACAATAAAGTTTAAATGTTTATATATTCCGTATATTTCTCAGGTATTTTATTCAATTAATTTTCCATTAAAGAATGGTGAATTCGATTAAAAAATTGACTTTCAATTTGTAATTATACAAAATGGTTTTCTAAACAGCCGATAGAAAGAATATACACATCTACTCAGTCATAGTGTTGCCACACATTTTGAACAATTAAAATTAGGAAAGTATGCAAACCGAATTTTGCCAGTCCTCATTTATTAGTATTTATTGTTAAATTAATTTTCAATAAATAAATAATAAAAGTTTTTACTTGATACGGAGTCAGTTCGATATTACTTAAGATTATATTTTACCGAATAATCAAATAAAACTTTCAAAAGCATTCGATTAATCGAGTAAACTATTTGTTTAACTTTTTTTAAAGTTTAAAATAATTAAAATTAACACCAAGTAATACAAAAGACTACTAACCACCCGTTGCCACATGCAAGTGCAAGTGAAAATAACCCAACACACTCACACTTTTTACTAACACAACCATACTTTTGCTACTTGCGACTCAGCACTTGAAATATCGAAGCAAGTAAATTTTAAACAGTTGATGCAAGTAAAATGACTGTACGAAAAACAGTGTTACCTAGTGCTGAATTCTTATAAATTCTTTTCAAGTAAAAATTTAAATTTTGGCAGATTTTGTGCAAGGTATAAAAGTGAAAAATATAAAGATTATAAAAGCATCTTTTAGAGGTAAGCGTAAAGATAAATTTTAATATTTTCACAAATAATATTATATCAATGTATATGTTGAATAATTGGTAACACTCTTTTAATAATAACGTAAATTTTTTTAAGTTTTTCTACATATGAGCAAAATGGATAGAAAATTAAATAACAAAATTATTATATTAATTAATTTATACTGTTCACATGAGCTTCTGTTGGATAAGCAGAGTAAGCTCTATAGGCGGAACGATCTTTTAAAATTGTTGTCAACGACACATTTAAAATGAACTTGCACTGCGCAGTGTAGCCACTCAAGAAATTAGTTTTTTCTACAATTTTCTTTAATAATACATATACATGTTTTGGGAAGTAAACACTATTAAAATGCATTAATTATAATAATATATATTATTTTGGTTGTGTCTGTAAAAAGTTATTAAAGTTATTTTTGAAAAATCTTAAAAAAGATTTTAATAGTGCTGCTCCATTGTATGTATTATGTTTTGCTTTTGTTCTTGGTGTTATAACACTGGATTAAACCTCGTTATCAACGCAATTCCTCTTTCAGCACTGTCACCGACCACTAACAGACGTTTAACTAGCTTTTTGTTCGCAATAAAGTTTTTGTCAAACTTAAAAAAACATATAATGATTCCAGTTACTTTTTCATTTAAAATAGTATCAAAAAACAAATAGGTGTTATTTGTAACGAATTCACTTAACTGAAGAGATACATATAAGATCATTGGCAGGCAAAGGAATGCGTTGTGGATAATCAGAATGAGATTCTTTTTTTTAATTTTTTATAATATTCCTTTTCATTTCATTATTAACATTATCGTGAAAGAAAGATAATTCAATATACTTTCGTAAAGATACCAAAGATGTCTACAAACCTTACTTTGCACAGCAGTTTCAACGTCCTTTAACAGTTGCAGGTCG
Source organism: Cistogaster globosa (assembly GCA_937654795.1). Taxonomy (NCBI): domain Eukaryota; kingdom Metazoa; phylum Arthropoda; class Insecta; order Diptera; family Tachinidae; genus Cistogaster; species Cistogaster globosa. The sequence continues at coordinate 83,525,877 of OW569403.1, forward strand.
TTGTTTGGTGCCTTTGTTGCAACTTGGCACAGGAACCAGTTCTTTAAATATAACCGGACAGCAAAAACATTAAGGCATGTTGCGGGTGAAGTTATTGTTGTGCATGTTTCAATTTTTTTGTTTAATTGTATTTCTTTTCTTATCAGAAAAAATAAGGGTTGAAATCAACAAGTAAAAACACTGTAACATTTCATGCTGGTTTTACTATTGTTTTTTGTTTGTTTTGCACCAAACCTCTTTGTTTTGCCATTTTATTTTGTTTGTTTTTAATATAGTTGGCTCGTTTTTATTACACTTTAAGAGAAATTAAGTATGGACACTTTAGTCTTTAGACCGCTTTGTTTTTTTTTATAATTTTACGTTTTCAAATAATTTTTCTATATAAATTGATTTTTTTATTCATATTGAAGGTTATGATAGCCTGATATGATAAATTTCTATAGAGAGTTTTTTTTTTACTTATGGAGTTCATATTTAGATTATATTATAGATAAAAAAAAACAGGAAAATATGTAAATTGAAAAAAGGCAAAATAAGATTTCACAATTTCTTTTTGTTATGCTCCAGAAATAAAAGAAAGTATAATGTTATTATGTAAGGAAAAAAATAAAAAGAACAATATGGAGATTTTGAGAATAGAAAGTTCTAGAGAAATTTAAAAAAGAAAAAGATGGACAGAAAGGCGCCAAGAGCTTAGGGAAATTTTGGAAAATAGTTTGGAAATGTTAAGAAAATTGGAAGATTCGTAGGTGAGGTGGAAAGCAAAATTTTTCTAAATAGCCAGAAGTGGTGTGGCTTTCAAAGTGCAGTGGTTAAAAGAAAGAAAAAATGTTAGAGAAAAAGAATTTATAAGTTTGAAAAAAAAAGGATATTCAGAAAGAATTATTATAATTTGTGAAGGATTAATTCATCCTGTGAGGCGGCATAAAAATAATTTTTAAAGAGTCCCTGGTAAAGAGCTAAAGAAAACCTACTTTGGAATAAAGTAATTTTATGAAGGATAATCTAAACACCTAGGAGTGAAATTAAAAACAAAAAAACTTAAAAAGAAAACGTAAGGTTTTTGTGTATTGTGCAGTGGTTGAAATTTATAAGTCTTAAACCTTTTTTTAGCTGGCTAAATTATCAAAAGGTTATTAGAAGGGCTCTCAAAAGATCAGGATAAAAAAAGCTCAATTCCGCAATTTAGCCAGGTAACATTTTTTATGGTATTTTTTTATGACTAAGATAAAGGAGCAAAGAAAAAATAAGTCCTACATCAAAAAAATAAAATCGATAAAAAAGGGATCTACTAAAGAGTGAACTGTATAAAAAAAGTAACGTTAAAAAAAAGAGAAAAAATAAGAATATATCCAAATTTTAGTGTTTTGATTAATTTAATCGATTCTTGTGCTTATTTGTTGAATTATTTATTTATATTATTTATTAATTTTAATTATTTATTTATTTTATTTATTTATTTGTTTTATTTACTTATGTTTTTCTTTTGCAACTTATAATTTAGAAATCATTTTTTTTGTTTGTGAATAGTTAGTTAATTTCAATAGCGCCTATAAGTAAACATAGGAAATTTCAAGTTGTTTCTTTTGGATATTTTAGTACGGATATATCCCCACAGAGGGCAGTGTGATTTGTAGATAAATCTTGTATTTAATACCGGAAACAGAAAAGTAACAATAAGATAAACAGCAGCTTTAGTTCAAGAAGAGATAATTTTTGTTAGGAATAACCCCGTAGAAAAGGTTTCAGGGGATTAAATAACCTTAGGGAGCTCCTTCAGGTGAAGACTGAAACAAGTTAAAAAACAAGAAAAAACAAAACTTAAATATTCCATTCGAGCTAGCTATGTAAAGTAAATATATTGTTGATTTTTGAGCTGAAAAGGGAAGAAAAATTTAACAAAGGAAACAAAAATTTTTTTTATATTTAGTTTTGGTTTATTTGCTTATATATTTTAATTCAAAGATTTATTGTGTATGATATTATATAAATATTCTTTTTTTTTTTTGTTTTTTTGTTGATTTTAAATTTCTTAAAAAAAATTTTTACATTCATAGTTTACATGGTTTTTTGTATTGGGTAGAATTTATTTAGTTTTGAATAAAGAAATATGAATTATAACGTCTGAAAAAAAATTAAATATGTTTTGGAATTAATTTCGAAAGGTTAATGGCATGAAGGTAAGCTAAAGGTGGAGGATGAAGTTGGTTAGGTTTGGGGTCACATAAAAAACGTTAATGGATATATTTGTGACTTGGATGGGAGGGCCACGTAGGGCAAAACATCTGGCTGAAAAGAGAATTTAGTGTAAGTGGTGCGCGTTTGTTTAAGTAAGAGAATTTGTGTTTTACCTGTAATAAATTTTTATGTCCAGCGTACCCAGTGAGAGGGTTGGAACCCACTGAGATGTGTTCACCACAGAATGGGAGAGAGCTTGCCGGAAACCTCACTGGTCCATACGGCTGTAACATAAATGGCGCCCAAAATTGGATTGAGAGAAATCTCAGGATATCAAGAGAAAGCAACTCAGAGTCCTGCTGAGTTGCCTCAACACGTGGGAAACGTGTATTCCAGCCAGACACGTTATTCAATAGACCGCTCGTTTTGTTCAATAGCCCAACGAAAGAGTTGCTAAACTGGAATTAAAAAGTTAGTCGCTTAGTAGCCCTTAAAATGATAGAGGTCAGAGTAGGTAGTACTGAATATCTAAAAGTTTTAAGTATTCGGAGACGCACTACTTTCGACCAGTTCAAGCAGAAAAAGAGCACCAATAGCTTAGAAAATTGTATTTTGAATTATCTAATTGTATTGTGTTCCTTTTCCCGTTATTTGTATTATTAGTAGTTATAGAATCAGTTGACATTGTAGGAATTAAATGACAGCGTCGGTAGCCGCCTGTGATGGAATGATCTTCATAACCACAGGGTCTAAAGTATCGAGCGTCATCTGGAACCTCTCATATCTTATTTATCCTTAGCCAGTGCTTATGAGAAATAATTGTATGAACGAGTTCTATGGGTTTTATATTTCTATGCTTGTTTTTTGTTAATATTGGTTTGTTGCGTACCACACACTGAATATAAAAAAAAAAACAAAAAAAAATAAGAAATAAAATCTAACCATTCCTCGAACCGCCTTACTACCTTCATGCCAAAACCGAAAATAAGTTTTTTTTTGTCTGAAAAAGTTTTTTTTAAATAAATATTAGAAAAGTATTTTTATTTATATTTTTCTTTTTTTTATTGTTTTATATAACTTTTTTGTTTTTATCATTTCGTGTTATAACGGCGGAAAAAGCTTAAGTGCAAAAAACCAAACTTTACAGGGGACGGTTTTTGGTAATTATCTTGGCTAAAAATATATTTATTACATTCAAATTTTGTACATAAGCATTTTTTTTGTCTGATACATACAATTTAAGGTTGGTTTTTGTCCCTTAAGCTTTTTTTGCTGTCACTCTGAAAGCCTATTCCTGAAATTTTTGTTAGTTAAGATAAAATAATCTCCTTTATGAAAAAATAAAAATAATACAAGTTTAATTAAATAGATTTATTTTATTAAAAAGTAGACTTGAATTCATTTTTATAAGAATGTAGTATTAAAGAAAAGGAAATTATAAAATATTTATTTCAATACCATAGGTAGCTTTATCAGAACCTAACTTCTGGCTAAGAGTTGTAACTATAGTAATTTTTAAGTTTTAACAATGGCTCTGAAATAACTAATAAACATACATAAATCTATAAGTAGGTATGTACATATATGTACGTATATAACACAATATTAATAGATATTATCTTCTTCGTAAGTTTCGCATAGTGAATCATGTACAGATTTACTGTGCCTTAAATTTAAAAATTCTTGGTGATATCTGTCTGGTATTGTCCCATTATCGCAAAGTGTTTTTAAATCCTTGTATTTGGGTAACGAAATTGTTAACAATTCCTTATATATCTAAACAGGCCCCCCGGCGATAATTTCAGGGTTTCGCTTGAATATTGGAAAAGAACTTAAATCGTAGTCTTTTCTTTCAGAGTTGTCAAAATAGTCATATCTAAGACTAATTATAGGGTTATCCTTTTCAAATGAGGCTGAGCGTAAATTCTTAAATGAAATCTTCAATGATTTGGGTAGCATCTTTTGTGAAAATGCTTTCCAATCTTTAAAATCGGAGTAGTTCATTAGAATGCAGTTATAATAGTTTGCTGGATTTTTACGTGCATTGGTAATTAAAGTAGAGCATTCACTTGGTGCCCAAACAATTTTATCGCGGGTAAAATTTTCTATTGTACTATGAACTGAATCAACGGGCATCATTGTATGTCCTGGTAACAAATAAGTAATTTTTATATTTTTTATGTCTTTTGATCTTTCAATAAAAAAAAATTATGCTGGTCAGTATTGCTCTATTACGATTTTGCACAGCACAGCTGTCACAATAAAGACTCACAGAGGAGTAAGTTTTCCTTTCGTCGACTAGTTTTAGATACTGGAAGACAATCGTTGAAATTTCGTTGCATCCCCTTTTTCCATCACTTTCTCCCCATAAAAAACAGTAGCCGATTCTGGTTCCACTTTCGTAAAAGCTTTCATTATAAAATGCATATTTTCTTGAATAAAATAGTGTTATAGCTTTTCCATGTGGTGTGTTTAAAACTTTTTGCAGATCGAAACTTGTACATAAAAATGATGAATTTTCTTTAGATTTTTTCTGTTCTTCCAAAAAAACTTCTTTAGATTTTTGTTTTTCTCTTAAATGTAATGCATATTTCTCCGTATATTGCATTTCTTTTCCGGATTGACTATTATTATAACTTTCACATGTGATACATTTATCTTTTTTAGGTAGATGGAAACTTAAATGAAAGTTGTTTTTAAAAATGCTACGAAATACTCTCAGTGACAATTGGCAAGATTCTTTGCTTATACTTTTAAGATGTTCAGTATAAATTTTATACACTCCTTTTATGTTTCCAAATTCCTGTGGAAGGTATAATTTTTTACTTTGGTTTCGACAATAATGGGAGAGAACAGCCGGTAATTTTTCAATAAATGATTTTATTAAAGATACGGAAGCTTCATCTGACTTATTATGTGGAGTAGATTTTCTAACATTTTCATTATATCCTGACTTATTATTTCTTGTACTCTTTATAAATTGTTGAGATAAGTATATGCAAAGTTTTTATCAAAAATTTGTTGACATACTTTTAAGCTTTTATTATTAAAATTAATGACATAATTATAGCTGTACTGCCTTTTTTTATTCTCTCCTTTTCGTCTTTTAACACTGACTCTTTTAATGCTGGAACTTAACCAATCTCTTTGCCTTATTTTACTTATTCCCAAAAAATGTTCGTTTATTTGCTCCCTCTCAGATTCAGAAAACTTATCACCGCATGAATCTCTACATTTCTTATTTTTACATGGATTGGGTAGAACACATTTGTCCTGGACTTTTAACTTTTGTAATGTTTTTGGTAGCTTCTTTTGTTTTTTATAACCTCTTTGACCTACACATGTTTCCTCTTCAATATCTAAATCTGAATCGCTATATGGAACGAGCGATTTCTAAATAGAATTTTTTAAGAAAAATTATAATGCATTTAAACATAATTTATACACTTTTACCTCTGCCATATTTTTCACGAGTTCAAAATGCGAAATTTAAGTCATTATTAACGATATTTTGAATACAAATACAAGATTATTAACTTATTTTTTATTACTGATTAAAAAAAATTTTAGCTTAAGTAACAAGCTGCTGTCAGCAAAAATGTAAACAAATAACAAACGTGCACTTGAGCTAAAATTGTGTTGATGTAAAATTGAAAAGGTACTTTGTATAGAGATAACAGTTTTAGAGATGGTGCAAATAATCATAAGTTATCGATATTTGTAAAAAAACGAAATCATGAAAAATTGTCACTTGAGCTTTTTCGGCGGTTATGACACGATTTTATTATATTATTAGTTTTTTTTATTATTTCATCATATTTGGTCTTTTATGTATTTAGTTAATTTCTTATATTATAGTTTCTTTTGTTTTATTTATTATATATATTATTTTTTTAAATATATAATTTTTTATTTTGGTTATATATTTATTCATTCAGTTATTTAATGTTTTATTTATTTATTTACTTACTTATTTAATGCCATTTAGTAGAAGTTATTTATTTTGATAATTATTTAAGCAATTATTATTTCGCCTTTATATTTTTTATTATTATTTATTTGTTTTTATTTTTTTATAGTGGATTGTGTTTTTTATACATACTCCTTTTTTGTGATTGCTTTTCGTTAATATAATAGTTTTTTTGGTTTTGTTGCTGTATATTTTTATTATAAAAAAAAAAACAGTTGAGAATTTGTTTGAAAAGATTTAATCAAGAAATCAGACTTGTGATAAAAGTGATGTCCCACAGCCCGCATGAGACTAGATCTAGAAAAAGAAATAGAGAAGTACAATTGGATTTAAATAGATCCACACCTTTTTCTTTCGGAAAATCTTACAAGTCCAATACGCCTAATGGAAAGCTTAGTATAGTGAGAAATTTAGAAATTGTAGAATCTTCAGGGTATTCGAATGCTCAGATTATAGATAAATCTCAAACTATTAACGTTAACAAGCCGCCTAGTAGTTATATTTCTCAGGAAATGGATAGATCACGACGAATAAAAAAGGCTCAGGAATTCGAAAGGGCACAGCACGCTGCACAATTAAATGAAATAAAAAACAGATGGCAGAATTAATCGTTTCAGTAGAGCAATTGAGCACGGTTTTGCAGCATACGCAATCGGAAAATAAAAAACTGCGAGAGGAAATAATCCCTAACTTATTGAAAAATAAGGAAAGCACAGAGCACCCGATAAGTAACTCCCCTAGAAGTTTCCAAATGCTATGGCAATGCGTACACATTCTTAAGCAGAACGTTAGATGTACAGCAATATCTGAGTTTGTGTCTAAAAATTACCAATAAACTAGTTTCGTTTAAAATTGCATAAGATGTACACAATGCGCTAGCTGGAACAATATCTATGCGGTGAATCCAATAATATCTGCGCTTATGTCTAAATAATACCAATTAGATTTTTCTTCGAAACTAAAAATGATGCTTAGAAAGTGTGAATACATTTTTAAAGAAGAACATTAGTTATACACAATGCTCTAGTTAGAACACAATGTATGTGATGCTTGCCGAGATATCTGAGTTTATGTTTTAAAATTACTAATGAACTAATTTCGTTCAAAATTGCATCAAAATAGATATTTCTTGGCTACTAAAAATAATGCTTCAAAAGTGTGAATGCGTTCTTAAAGAAGAACGTAAGATTACATAATACGCTAGCTGAAACAAGATCTATGCGCTGATTCCAGATATATTTGTGTTTATGTTGATTTCGATACAAGTTGAATGAAATTGAATTTTAATTGAAAACTAAAAATGATGCTATGGCAATGCGTACACATTCTTAAAGAAGAACGTTAGATGTACAGTAATATCTGGGTTTGTGTCTAAAAATTACCAATAAATTAATTTTGTTCAAAATTGCAGAAAAGAAGATTTTTCATGGAAACTAAATATGATACTTAAAAAGTGTGAATACATTCTTAAAGAAGAACATTAGTTATACACAATGCGCTAGCTAGAACATAATCTATGTGGTGCTTGCCGATATATTTGAGTTTATGTTTAAAACTACCAATAAACTAATTTCGTTCAAAATTGCTAAAAGTAGATTTTTCTTGGAAACTAAAAATAATTCTTCAAAAGTGTGAATGCATTCTTAAAGAAGTACGTTAGATGTACACAATACGCTAGCTGGAACAAAATCTATGCGGGGATTCCAGAGATATTTGAGTTTATGTTAACTTCGTTACAAGTTAAATGAAATTGAATTTAATTTGCAAACTAAGAATGATGCTAAAGCAATGCGTACACATTCTTTGGAAAACGTTGTATGGGAAAATCAGACAAAAAGCTATCAAAAAATAAGGATATACAAATGGGGCCTGGAGTTTGATGGCAATATAAATAAATTGGCTGTAGAGGATTTTGTTTTTCGGGTAGAGCGTTTGCAACGGCTATATGGAGTTTCATGGGATGAGGTTTTAGACAACTTTCATTTGCTTGTCAAAGGCGTGGCCAAAAACTAGTGTTGGCTGTTCATACAGACCAATTATGTGTCAGAATGGTCAACGTTGAAAGACGCGTTATTGAGACAGTACCAGTTCACCAGGTCTAGCTTTGAGCTCATTAGTAAAACGGTCGAGAGAAGGCAGCAGCCTGGTGAAGGCATTGATGCATTCTTCTTTGCCATGACGCAAATGAGATCAAGGCTAAACATAGCCGTATCTAAAAAAGAAATGATAAAAATAATAAAAAAGAATTTAAGAGATGACATTAGAAATAAAGTTTACCCGATGACTGTCAGCACAGTAGAGGAACTACGACAGGAATGCGTAGAAGCAGAAAAGGTTTTTGGACGTAAAGGACCTCTAAATATGCAAAGCGCTGTGCCAGTAAATCGATACACTAGGCGAGTCAATGAAATTTTTGAAAAGCCTGCTGATTGTTATGTTGAACCCAATGAACAAGTCATAGAAATAACGGCCAATAGATTTACAAATGCTTCAAATCAAAATTCCAGAAATCCACTTATTTGCTGGAACTGTCATCAAAACGGTCACACGTTTATGGATTGCCCTTCGGTCGAAAGATCATTGTTTTGTTATAGATGTGGAAAGCCAGGTGTAAAGTCCCCAAACTGTACTAACAGTAAAGAGAAAAATTTTCACAGGAGCGAGTTGGCAAAGGGGAACCATTCACCCAGGAACTCCCAACCTTCCAACCTGTAATAACACGTCAAAAAAATATTAATTTAATAAAAACCATTAAGAATTTTAATAAATTTAATCCTTAATTGCGGCATAAGTTTACCTACGAGGAGCCCGTGTCGAATTATCAGACAGTGGGGGAAAGAATTTTCGGCGAAGCAATACAAATGGCAACAATTTCAAACAGAATAAGGAAACTGAAAAAAAAAATTCGCTGAAAAAAGGAAAATAAGAAAATTATTTTTGGAAACCATTATATGGACAGAAAGAGAAGGCGACCCTCGTGCTTTTTCAGAAATAAGTGTAGGAAATATAATTATAAGAGGTTTTTTAGACACAGGAGCATCGATAAGTTTGTTAGGTAAGGGATGTAGAGAGCTTTTAGAACAATTAGAACTAGTATGTAAACCGATATATTCAGTAGTGTCGACTGCGTCTGGCAAAGTCCATAGATTAATAGGTAAAGTAGAATTAGAAATTAATTTTAAGAACATAGTCAAAAAGCAAGCATATTTAAGAGTAGATTTCTTTAGAATATATAATTTAGCACCGGCAATATTTAAAGCCGAAGAAATAGATCAAGAGAAACTAAGGGAAGATTTTCAAGTAGAAGATTATAGATCTAAGCAAATAGCGTTAAATCCAGAACAGCAGGACAGATTGAATAATGTTATAGAACTGTTTCCAGCCTTTGAAAAAGAAGGATTGGGTTGTACTTTTTTAAAAAAACACTGCATAAAATTATTAGAAGGTTCAGTCCAATGTTAGATTTAAATGTTATTGATGAGAGCGAAAGTCCCTGGTCCAATAGGACAACAATTGTTAGAAAGCCTGGCAAAAATAGGTTCTGCCTTAATGCGAGAAAGCTCAACAAAATTACGGTTAAAGATGCATACCCTCTACAAAACATAGAAGGAATTTTAAGCAGAATTGACGAAACATTTTTTATTAGTAGCGTCGATTTAAAGTTTGCTTTCTGGCAGATAGAGCTAGAAGAAGAGTGCAAGCCATACACAGCTTTTACTGTATCAGGCCGGCCACTTTATCAATTTCGAGTCATGACATTTGGTCTCTGCAACGCGGCACAGCGACTATGCAGACTAATGGACAAAGTTATCCACAGCGGCTTAAACATAACGTTTTTATCTACTTGGACGATCTGCTAATAATTTCTGACAGTTTAGATAAACACTTCAAAATACTGAAAGAAGTGGCTTGGTATTTAAGACAGGCTAATCTTACAATTGGCCTCAAAAAGTCAAAATTTTGTTTTGAGCAACTACGCTACCTTGGTTTCGTCATAGGTGGTGGAAGTCTAAGAACAGACCCTGATAAAGTGCGAGCTATCAAAGAAATAAGAGTGCCAAAATCGCCCCGTGAAGTACGCAGCTTTCTCGGAACAGCGAGATGGTATCGCCGCTTCATCAAAGATTTTGCGACAATAGCTGCCCCTTAAACAGATAGGCTGAAAAAGATGAAGAAGTTTGAAATGACTCCAGAGGCAGTAGAAGCTTTTGAAAGAAAAGAAGTTTCGGCCCTTTGTAGAAATAATGCCCTTCACTATAGTTACGGACCATGCTAGCTTGAAGTGGCTTATGTCATTAAAGGATTTGTAAGGATCGCTAATCTTCCTTACAAATCCTTTAATGACATAAGCCACTTCAAGCTAGCATGGTCCGTAACTATAGTGAAGGGCATTATTTCTACAAAGGGCCGAAACTTCTTTTCTTTCAAAAGCTTCTACTGCCTCTGGAGTCACTTCAAATACAGCCTTTGACTTCGAAATACAACATAGATAAGGTTCTGATAATATTGTTGCTGACATGCTTTCGAGGCTGCAAGAGGGTGAGCTAAATGTTGCAAGAGTTGTGCTAGAAGATTTATTTAATTTTGAAACAACAGAATTTGAAAGCGATAAATATCAATATTTAATAAAACATATAGAAAACAATCAGAACAGTTTGCCAGATTTAAAAGCCGAAGATGGGCTAGTATAGAAACGTGTTGATTTTGATCGTGGTGATGAATACGATAGTCAGTGGAAGTTATGGATACCACCAAATATAACGCTCCCCATAATTGAAAAAGCACACGCCAGCATAACATCCGCTCACGGTGGTGTCGCAAAGACAATGGAACGTCTGCGAAGGTTTTTTTACTGGCCAAAAATGTCTGTGCAGGTGAAGGCATATATTAGGAACTGCCAAACTTGTAAGGAGATTAAACCATCTAATCAGAATCTTCGTCCCGAAATAGGAAACCAAGTAATCACTGAACGGCCATTTCAGAAATTGTATTTCGATGCAGGCTTGCCATTTTAGCATTTTTAATGCTAGATCTAGCATTTTTTTTTCGATTTAGCACTCAAGAATTTTAGAACAATGCTAAATGCTAGTTTAGCATTTTTTTAAAAATATTTAGCATTTTTAGCATTTTTTTTTTAATATGTTTACATATAAAATTTTCGCAAAACAAATGTTATTATATCAAATTACGTTATGTTACGTTAAGTGAACTATTAAGGTACCAAAAAAATGCATATATGATACTACATTTTTATGCAACTGTGTCTTCGGTCTATGCTTTACATCGTTTTTTATATTCGAAAAATGAAAAGAAAGTAAAAATATGTAACTGACAACAGTTTTTGTTTAACGTCAATCAAAAATTATATTCTAAGAAAAAAAGATAGCAAATGCAAAGATAAAAACAATAACTTTACACCAAGAACAAAGAGTTTTGTGCGTGGTTTATTTTATTTATATTAAATCAAATAAATTATTTATTAGTGTAATACAATTGCGAATATGGAAAGGTATGTATTTTAGCGTATTTACATATATTTATTGTGTAAATTCATTGAATTAAATTATTTTTAAATGAATGTTCATTAAAATTTCAAAGGTTTTTAACAAAAAAATCCGAAAAGGAAAATAAAATTAAACAAGCCCCTTCATCAGCTTTGACTGCAAATAACGACATCAACAATAATAATAGCGATGTTGTAGTCTTAGACAATGAAGATTCTAACACATCACTGGAAAAGTAAGCAATTTTATATATATTAAAACAGGCCATTTACTAAATTTTCTTTCAGGAAAAAAGTGTATTTACAAAAAACGAGAAGAAGTTGGTTGCACAACCCTTTATTCAAAGATTGGATTTTAATAAATGAAGACGATAACTTTAACGTAAAGTGTAAATATTGCTGTCAAGAAATGCAGTCAAAACTTTCAGTTTTAAAGTCACATGCTTTGTGCAAAAAACACAAAATTAATTCCTACCCGTTTAAAGGATTACAAAAGAAAATTGAGTTCAACGAGAATAGTCCACTGCAAAAAATGGCTAGAAGTTCTGAAGCTAGAATGGCTTTGTACATTGCGTGTCATTCTTCTATAAATCCAGTAGATCATCTCATTAATTGCGTAAAGGAAAATCATAAAAGTGAGCCAATGTCGTCTGAATTGACATTAGGAAGGACAAAATGTACTGCAATTTTAAAAAACGTATGGGCTCCATATTTTAAAACGCAACTCAAATCTGATTTAGCAAATAGTTCATATAGCTTAATAATCGACAAAGCTACTGATCTCAGTAATGTAAAATTTTTAGGAATAATAATTAAATATTATAGTATAAAGCGACGGAATGTAATCACAACTTTTTTAGCAATAATGGAGTGTTACGACAGCACCGCTGATGGCATTGTAGATGTAATTAAAAAAGTGCTACATGATTTTGAATTATCTATTGAAAACTTATGTGGTTTGGGAACAGATAATGCCCAAGTGATGGTGGGAGTACACAATAGCGTTCACAAAAAACTACAGGATTTAAAAAATAAGAAATATTTAACGCTAGTTCCATGCGCATGTCATTCTTTACAGCTCGCAGTAACGCATGCAATTAAAAAATCATTTCCACCTAACTTGGAATACATTTGTAACGAAACATATTCATGGTTTTCAAAATCGGCAAAACGACAACATCTCTACAAAAATATTTACAAAGCCATAAATAATGAAAATCAACCCCTTAAAATTCCTCGCATTTGCACCACTCGATGGATGTCCATAGAAGTAAATATCAAAAGAATTTGTGAACAGTGGCTAAAGCTCAAAACCCATTTTGGAATAGCTAAAGTTAACGAAAAATGTTATGCATCTCATATTCTTTATGATTTATACAAAGATGAAACTTTATTTTTGCTAGCAACATTTTTAAAGAGTATTTTGAAAGAAACGCAAACCACTAACAAGGCTTTACAAGCTAAAACAAACGACGCATTAAAAATTTTAGATGATATTTATTTCCTTGTAAACGTTATAGCCGGAAAAATATATATAAAAGAAAAAATTATGGAAATAATTTTGGGAGATGGAAAAAGTTTATATGAAGAATTTGTTCTACCAAATCCCTATTTTGGATATGAATTCGAAACTTTATTAAAAAATAGAATTAAAGAAAACGCAACATCTTCTGAAGATGAAAAAAGAATAAGGGATATATGTTTGAATTTTTTAAAACTGCTGGTCAGTGAATTAAAATCTCGGCTTCCCAAAAATATTATTATTTTAAAGAAAATTTCTACATTTTCAATAGATAATACGTTAAAACAAATCAAGGAACCAATTTCTGATATTTTAGCTGAAATGAGTTTCAGTCCGAGTGAAATAGAAAATATTCAAAGTCAGTGGTACAATATAACACAACAGCTCTGGGATACCAAAATGAATACAACCGAATTCTGGATTCAAGTACATAACTTTAAAAATTCCATTAACGAAAATCCTTTTAAGGAGTTGTCAGATTTTGTTTATTCCCTTTTAGTTTTACCGTTTTCAAATGCTGAAGTGGAGCGTTTATTCAGTTTAATGGGCTTAATAAAAAGCAAACTCAGATCGAAAATGAATACAAAACTTTTATGTTCAGTTATACGTATAAGGGAAGGCGTAAAACTGGACAACGTATGCTGCTGCACTATCAAAATATCGGACGATATTGTAAATAAAATTGGTTCATCAGAAAAGTACCAAAAAGAATCGTCGTTAAGTGAAATTTTGAACACTTTGAACAGCTTTGAATAATCTTTTTGTGTACAAGTATAACTTTTACACTTAAAATTAAATAATGTTTATTTGATATACATATAAAAAAACTGAAACTTAAATAAAAATGTTAACTGAATTTATTAATTGAATTAATAAAAAGCAATATTGGATTTACAAATCAATTGTTAAAGCTGTTGGTTAATTTAGCATTTTTTTCTGATCTGTAGAACATTTTAGCATTTTTTTTTTGGGGATTTAGCACTTTTTCTTTTTTATATTATGGCAACACTGTTTCGATGTCTTAGGAAAGTACCCCAGGTCTAAAAGTGGGAATTGTTATGCGTTTATTGCTGTTGACCATTTTTCCAAATATACCTATATAAAGGCAATGAAAGAAGCTACGGTCGGAAATGTGATCAAGTTTTTATTGCACGAAGTGTTTCACAAGTTCGGCATACCAGAAACAATACACACAGATAATGGAGCCCAGTTTGTGTCAGGACTTGATAAATACATATAAAATAAAACACATAAAAACGCCTCTTTACCAACCCAGCGGCCATCAGAGCATATTTAAAAGAAGACCACAGAGATTGGGATTTGTACCTTTCCAAGATAGATTGCGCGTTACGAAATTCTTTGCACAGTGCAATAGGATTTACCCCTTTTTATGCGTTGTTCGGGTACCATATGTAAGCTAGTGGGGCAAATTATAATTTAGCCCGGAAGTTGCAATCTATTACAGATCACCGTGTACTAACTAAACCGAATGAAAGAATGGAACTTATAAGAGAGTAAATCAAGGAATATATGAATAAAGCGTATGAAAAAAGTGCCAAGATATATAACAAGAGAGCCAGAATAGTGAAATTTATTCCTGGACAAGAAGTTTATAGAAGAAATATAGTGCAAAGTAACTTCGAGAAAAATATAAATGCTAAATTCTGCAGGAAGTTCCTAAAATGTAGAGTGGTTCGGCCTGTAGGTAATAACATGTATGAGCTTGAAACATTAGATGGTAAGACGATAGGTGTTTATCACGTGAAAGACATTAAAGTATAAATTGCTGTCAATTATTTCGTTTTTTTTTAATGAGTTTAACTTAAAACATTTCAAGTGCAATATTAGGACGTAAGAAAATTATTTAATGCAGTTATTTATTTGATTATTTATTATTATTTTTATATATTCATTTATAGTAATTATTTATTTATTTTTATTTTTCTTTTTATTAAATAATTTGTCGTGTCGTCCTGCACTTTGTTAAATCAAGCAATTTCTACTTTATTATCTGTGATAATACTTAGGTACCTAATTAGATTAGAGTATGTTTTTTTCTGTGCAATATTAGTTTTAGGAATAAAAACCTGTGATCCATCTGTGATAATGATGTTTGCATGTAAGTTGAATTGTCCGTTTTTTTTTTTATAAATGGGACAACACCATCAAGTTGTTTTCTTATCGGATGATATTGGGTTTAACCGTATTATCTTGAAAAGAAACAAAAATATACGACACAAAGTAAACACTTATATTGCTTATGAGTCATAGGTATACTTCCCGTGATCAATTCCGGTAGAAACATAAATCAATTGCATGGAAATCTTGGTGTCTTTAGGTCCTTTTTAATAAAAAGTGTCCATAAAGTATGCCGAGATCCATAGAGTAGTTGTAGTATACCATAATATAAAAAATAGAGGCGTTGCCCAGGTAAAGTAAAAGATCTAAGAGAAAATGAATGAATATTTGACGAAATAATAATAATAGTGATAAAAAGATTAATATAGATTTAAAATATTAATTGAGAATCAAATTTAGTTTAAAAAAAATTGATTTTTATGATATCAATGGAAAGAAAAACTTTTTGTATAATTAAGAATTTTGCCTCAAAATGCATTTTTGCAGGCGCTCGAATTTAATTACATACACTGTACGGAAGTGCACAATTGGTAAATCCAATTAAATGATAGTTAGTTTAAGAAAGATCTTTTATTATGGGTTGCCACTATGGTTTTCTTTATGAGAAAATTCTGATGTTGGTTCTTAAGCTAAATGAAAGTAGGTTCGGTTTCCGGCGGTTGAATGTAAGTTTTTTTAAAATTAGTTTTGTACCTAGAGAAATAGTTTAGCTCTGTTAGGTTATTTACCGATTTTATGTGGTCAAAACAAGCCCGGCTAGAGATTATCTCAGGGGTGGATGCTCCCCACGTTGAGTATTGCGTCAGTTCAAACACAAAAATTTTGCATAGGACCGCACACCGATTCCTAATGCGGTGTACTTTTAGGACTCGGAGTTTTGTTGCGGGTGAAGTTATTGTTATTATATTTTATGGCACGATATAATAGAACAACACTCATGTGCATGTTTCAATTTTTTTTTTTATTAATTGTATTTCTTTTCTTATCAGAAAAAATAAGGGTTGAAATCAACAAGTAAAAACACTGTAACATTTCATGCTGGTTTTACTATTGTTTTTTGTTTGTTTTGCACCAAGCCTCTTTGTTTTGCCATTTTATTTTGTTTGTTTTTTATATAGTTGGTTCGTTTTTATTACACTTTAAGAGAAATTAAGTATGGACACTTTAGTCTTTAGACCGCTTTGTTTTTTTTATAATATAAATTATAATTATAATATAAATTGATTTTTTTATTTTTTTTAACACTTATCAGCCTGCATGCTGCTTCTTTTTCTTTTGCGTTTTGTTTTGGTTTCATTCTTTTTGCATGCATTGTTTTTAGTATAACATAGTACACATGGTACTGTTGTCACCACTGTAGTGTTGGTGTAGGCCGGATTAAGAATTAGGAAGGTTGGCAATAATAAAGCAAAAAATTATATAAAAAAAGGTTAATTTTAAAAATCAAATTAATGAATGGAGTGAGTTGTCCATATTGAAGGTTATGATAGCCTGATATGATAAATTTCTATAGAGAGTTTTTTTTTACTTATGGAGTTCATATTTAGATTATATTATAGATAAAAAAAAACAGGAAAATATGTAAATTGAAAAAAGGCAAAATAAGATTTCACAATTTCTTTTTGTTATGCTCCAGAAATAAAAGAAAGTATAATGTTATTATGTAAGGAAAAAAATAAAAAGAACAATATGGAGATTTTGAGAATAGAAAGTTCTAGAGAAATTTAAAAAAGAAAAAGATGGACAGAAAGGCGCCAAGAGCTTAGGGAAATTTTGGAAAATAGTTTGGAAATGTTAAGAAAATTGGAAGATTCGTAGGTGAGGTGGAAAGCAAAATTTTTCTAAATAGCCAGGAGTGGTGTGGCTTTCAAAGTGCAGTGGTTAAAAGAAAGAAAAAATGTTAGAGAAAAAGAATTTATAAGTTTGAAAAAAAAGGATATTCAGAAAGAATTATTATAATTTGTGAAGGATTAATTCATCCTGTGAGGCGGCATAAAAATAATTTTTAAAGAGTCCCTGGTAAAGAGCTAAAGAAAACCTACTTTGGAATAAAATAATTTTATGAAGGATAATCTAAACACCTAGGAGTGAAATTAAAAACAAAAAAACTTAAAAAGAAAACGTAAGGTTTTTGTGTATTGTGCGTGTGGTTGAAATTTATAATTTATAGAGAGTTTTTTTAACCTATGGAGTTCATATTTAGATTATATTATAGATAAAAAAACAGGAAAATATATAAATTGAAAAAAGGCAAAACAAGATTTAAAAATTTCTTTTTGTTATGCTCCAGAAGTAAAATGTTATTATGTAAGGAAAAAAATAAAAAGAACATTATGGAGATTTTGAGAATAGAAAGCTCTAGAGAAATTTAAAGAAGAAAAATATGGACGGAAAGGCGCCAAGAGCTTAGGGAAATTTTGGAAAATAGTTTGGAAATGTTAAGAAAATTGGAAGATTCGTAGGTGAGATGGAAAGCAAAATTTTTCTAAACAGCCAGAAGTGGTGTGGCTTTCAAAGTGCAGTGGTTAAAAGAAAGAAAAAATTTTAGAGAAGAAGAATTAAAAAAGAATTTATAAGTTTGAAAAAAAAGGATATTAAGAAAGAATTATTATAATTTGTGAAGGATTAATTCATACTGTGAGGCGGCATAAAAATAATTTTTAAAGAGTCCTTGGTAAAGAGCTAAAGAAAACCTACTTTGGAATAAAGTAATTTTATGAAGGATAATCTAAAGACCTAGAAGTGAAATAAAAAAAAAAAACTTAATAAGAAAACGTAAGGTTTTTGTGTATTATTTATTTATTTAATTGATTTTTGTGCTTATTTGTTGAATTATTTATTTATATTATTTATTAATTTTAATTATTTATTTTTTTTATTTTTTTTTTCGTAGATAAATCTTGTATTTAATACCGGAAACAGAAAAGTAACAATAAGATAAACAGCAGCTTTAGTTCAAGAAGAGATAATTTTTGTTAGGAATAACCCCGTAGAAAAGGTTTCAGGGGATTAAATAACCTTAAGGAGCTCCTTCAGGTGAAGACTGAAACAAGTTAAAAAACAAGAAAAAACAAAATTTAAATATTCCATTCGAGCTAGCTATGTAAAGTAAATATATTGTTGATTTTTGAGCTGAAAAGGGAAGAAAAATTTAACAAAGGAAACAAAACTTTTTTTATGTTTAGTTTTGGTTTATTTGCTTATATATTTTAATTCAAAGATTTATTGTGTATGATATTATATAAATATTCTTTTTCTTTTTGTTTTCTTGCTGATTTTAAATTTCTTTAAAAAAATTTTACATTCATAGTTTACATGGTTTTTTGTATTGGGTAGAACTTATTTAGTTTTGAAATATAAACAAAACAAATTAAATATGTTTTGGAATTAATTTCGAAAGGTTAATGGCATGAAGGTAAGCTAAAGGTGGAGGATGAAGTTGGTTAGGTGTTGGGGTCACATAAGAAACGTTAAGGCATATATTTGTGACTTGGATGGGAGGGCCACGTAGGGCAAAACATCTGCCTGAAAAGAGAATTTATTGTAAGTGGTGCGCGTTTGTTTAAGTAAGAGAATTTGTGTTTTACCTTTAATAAATTTTTATGTCCAGCGTACCCAGTGAGAAGGTTGGAACCCACTGAGATGTGTTCACCACAGAATGGGCGAGAGCTTGCCGGAAACCTCACTGGTCCATACGGCTGTAACAGGCAACGAATATTTTTTAATTGTTAAGCTGAAATATATTGCTTTATTGATGCTTAATATAATGTACTAACGTTTTTAAACAAGATAGATTTAGTTGTGTTCAAAAAAGATCATTTTTAAAGAATATACATATAATTTTCTCCATCCGTCCAGCATGTCTTATTGCACTTGGATGTTTAATTTTATAATTTGAAATATATTACCCAAGAAACAGTAGACATAGCATTAGTTTCGCTTTGATAATGGGTCGAATCGATTGTTGAATTATCTTTTTAAGCATAATAAGAACAATGTTTCTCACACTGTCTGACTTTTTTCAAAGTAAAAATAATCAAATTTTTTTATTTAAATTAAGTTTTGTTTTGAGCTGAAACTGTTTTGTTGATAAAATTTGTTTGACGGTCTGATCAACAAATTTAGAAAATGGTTTTAACTCAAAAATTAGATTTTTTGCAATGAAGGCACTAACTTAAATGAAAAACGAAAACAATGTAAAAATATTTTCTAATGAAATTTGCTATAAAGGCCGTAGACTTAAGAAGTAAGAATCGAATTGGACATTACTGCCGAAGGCCGCCGTATCCCTACGGTACAGAACCCAAAAATTTCAGGCGTAGTCTTCGACAGCATCAATCACTTCTCATCGCACGCCACTTACATCCACCACAAAGTGAAAACTCGAAACAAGGTCCTAAAAGCACTCGCTGGCACCTCCTAGGGAACGACTAAGGAGATAACAACATACATAGCAATTGGCCGCTTCCTCCATAATTATGCTGCCCCGATTTGGACCTCGTTCCTTAGTGATACTAAATAGCGAGTTTTACAAACTGCACAAAATAATGCGCTCAGAATCGCGACAGGATGTGTTAAAATAACAAACATAGATCACATCCATGAAGGGACTAGGATGCTTCCGTTCAGACAACATAATGAACTACTGACCATGCAATTCCTAGTTGCTTGGCACCTGCCCACTCATACTAATCACGAGGTGATATTGCAGGATCCTCTGCCCCAACACATCCGGCATGACTTTAGGCAATTTCGCCATGAAATTTGGGATATTATTTTATCTGAAATAAGCCAGATGTCCATTGCAGATACCCAAAAAATATTACATCGACAGTCGGTGCTAGACACCATAAATGGCTCTAGATATAATAAAGTCCTAAATAAACATCCACGCGCGATTTTAGAAAATAAGAGGCTTCTGCCCAGGCAAACAAGATCAGTTCTGGTACAATTAAAAGCCGGTTGGTGCAGTATTCTCAACTGCTACCGTGAACGAATAGGTCCTGGTACTTTGAACCGTTGCCCAGCCTGTCTCCAAAGCCCTCACGATACAGTGCACTTATTTAATTGTCCCAATAGGACCACTAATTTACGCCCTATGGATCTATGGATACGACCGGTTGAGGTTGCGCCCACCTCCACCCCCCAGTACCACCTGATGACAAACGTACATATAATTTAGTTTTCTTTTGCTTTTGTTTTATTTGTATTCAGGAAAGAACTCTCGTCAGCAGCAGAGCTGTTACAACAATAAGAACAGGAATACAGAACAAATTTTGGTTCAAATAAAAAAATTCATGGTAAATGTACCATTTTCATTTTAACGCTTTGGTGAACATTTTTATTTCATTCTTTAACCAAGAAGAATTAATAGGCCCCAGAAAGAATAATTCAAACGAGGACTAAGGCGTGAGCTCAAACCTATGGATCCTAATAGCGCAAAACTATTATATTTAAAAAGGGGATTGCAAATTTAAAAACTAACATAAAAAAGTTAGAGACACATATACCAGTTAGCGTTTGGAAGACTGTTTTAACAAAAATTAACAATTTAAATCTTTTAAGACTACCCAAGATGACTAAAAAGTAATTAATCAGTCATGATTATAAAAACAGACTCTAATAAAGCTCCAACAAATGAAAAGAAACAGACTTGTTTAAAGAACATAATGTACAAAATGGCTGCAATCATTAATTGATGATGCAAAGACTCGAATTATGACTGTTTGTTTTTTTATTTTTTTAATTTGCCATGTTTGATTAAAAAATTATAATTATGAATCAGCGTATAATCGAAGAAGACTCGCGTACGGCTGGTATTTGATTAAAAGTACGATTGCAAACAGTATAAGAAACTCGTTCAAAAGAGTCGCGGCTAGGATTCCACTTTCTCCGACAAGGCAATCATTTTAAACTCTAAAACAAGGGCATAAACGATTATTATAATCGAGTAGAGTAAAAAAAGACTCGAATGTGATCAGTAATTACATTTTATTCCCATAGCAATTGAAGATATGCTGCCACATATTTAGCCTAATTATAACCGACCAGTCACATCCGTAAAGGTACACATACACTTGCAATATAATTGTGCAATAATTGATATTGTACAGTAATATTTCCAATGTGTATATTATATTACCACTTTGCACAATATATTGAACAAAATCAATAGTCTTTTAATTCAAATTGATCAAAACAGAATATTTTGTAATTAGCGTCATTATGAATTCAACATGTGGAAATTTCCGAATGAAATTTTTTTGTTCACATAAGTTTTGTTTTCGTATCATGAATTCTGTGTGAATGAAAATAACATACCTGTTTTTAAAAAACATATGATATTTTATTCGGAGTACCTAACAATAAATTTTATTATTCAGGAACAACGTTCGATAAAAAGAAAACTTCGGAATGATTCCAATCCTTTGCAAATATCAAATTCTTTGTATGTATACGTAAGTAGATATTATAATTTATTAATAGTTATTTATAAAAAAATATTTTCTTTCAGGTTTCAAAAGTATTATCGTGTTTCCAAACATATTTTTAAATATCTGTTGGGGATGCTGCATGAATTGTTACCGGCTACAAGAAAAAAGTTTTGCAGTGCAACCGGTTGAAAAACTTGGAGCGTGTTTACGTTTTTTTGATGAAGGCTCATACTAAAAAGTAGTCGGGAATGACAGCAGAGTTAGTCTAGCCCCGTCATCATTCAGCATGGTAATAACTAAAGTGCTAAATGTTTTTGAACAAAAGTTGTGTCCTGAACGGATTTCTTGGCCTGAGGATCAATAAAAAAAGGAAATATTTAAACATTTTTTTTTTAATATTAAATACCGGGTGTAGTAGGATGTATTGATGGCACTCACATAAAAATAATTGCCCCCACGAACAAGCATTTATATTATCACCGGAAAGGCAATTATAGCCTGTATGTGTTGTTGGTATGTTACTTGATTTTTATGTTCTTTTTTTTCATATCGTCACTTAATATTAAAAATATCTTTAAGGTATGCGACATTCAGATGAAAATTCATTTTGTGGATGCTACACATCAAGACGCCAGCCATGATTTACTCATCTGGAGAATGTCAGGTTTAAGAGCCAAAATGGAGGACAAGATCGTAGTAGCTGTTGGTTGTTAGGCGTGTTTAAAGAATCGCATGTTTACATAATATGAAAATTAATTAAAATTTATATCTTTCAGGTGATGTGAGTACCCCTTGGAACCATAACTTTTGACACCATATAGGACACCTATAGAAAGGTTTAATGACGCACATACGAAATGTCGCAATATTATTGAGAGAACCAACGGTGTCCTTAAGAACAGATGGCGATGTACATCTGGTGCAAGGAAATATCACTATATCCCCAAAAAAGCAGTACAAATTATAAATGTTTGTGCAGCGCTGCATACCGTTTGTATTTATTACAAGACCGCCGATGATTATAAAGGATCTAATTTGGTAGCTTTTTCAGCGGTTGAACCTTCTGAAAGCGAAGAAGTACAATCTCACGAAAGATTAAAAAATATAGCTCAACATATAAGAAATGACATTGCCGAAGGGCTTTTGAATTCGGTTGATTAAAAAACGTTTGGGAAAAATGTCATTCTCTACATCTCTTTATCTTTAAAACTAAATAAATATTTTATTAAATTAAAATTGTTGCACAATTATTGTCAACTTTTTTGCAGTATATCACCTTCAATTCCTTAATTTCCATCATCCACCCGTTTATTTTTACGCTACTTTCCACCCCAGACCTTTTTAATTCTAATTCCATCTTTCGCATTCTTCCATTTCCTGGTGGTGTCTCTTTATTTCCTCGTAACTTAATTTTTGACGCTCGATAATTTTGTCGAGTGCTCTATAAATTTGTCTAAAACTGGTCTCTACATCACCATAATGTTTTTGTAGATTGAAACTTCACAATTTCTTCACAAATTGTTTTTTGTGATTCCCCTCCTATCATGGCAGTTGTCATTTCGGTTTTTCTTTTCTTACACAATTCGTCTATCTGATTGGAGGCTCCAGTAATTCTTCTCCTGTGAGGCGGCATAAAAATAATTTTTAAAGAGTCCCTGGTAAAGAGCTAAAGAAAACCTACTTTGGAATAAAGTAATTTTATGAAGGATAATCTAAACACCTAGGAGTGAAATTAAAAACAAAAAAACTTAAAAAGAAAACGTAAGGTTTTTGTGTATTGTGCGTGTGGTTGAAATTTATAATTTATAATTTATAGAGAGTTTTTTTTACCTATGGAGTTCATATTTAGATTATATTATAGATAAAAAAACAGGAAAATATATAAATTGAAAAAAGGCAAAACAAGATTTAAAAATTTCTTTTTGTTATGCTCCAGAAATAAAATGTTATTATGTAAGGAAAAAAATAAAAAGAACATTATGGAGATTTTGAGAATAGAAAGCTCTAGAGAAATTTAAAGAAGAAAAATATGGACGGAAAGGCGCCAAGAGCTTAGGGAAATTTTGGAAAATAGTTTGGAAATGTTAAGAAAATTGGAAGATTCGTAGGTGAGATGGAAAGCAAAATTTTTCTAAATAGCCAGAAGTGGTGTGGCTTTCAAAGTGCAGTGGTTAAAAGAAAGAAAAAATTTTAGAGAAGAAGAATTAAAAAAGAATTTATAAGTTTGAAAAAAAAGGATATTAAGAAAGAATTATTATAATTTGTGAAGGATTAATTCATACTGTGAGGCGGCATAAAAATAATTTTTAAAGAGTCCTTGGTAAAGAGCTAAAGAAAACCTACTTTGGAATAAAGTAATTTTATGAAGGATAATCTAAAGACCTAGAAGTGAAATAAAAAAAAAAAAAACTTAATAAGAAAACGTAAGGTTTTTGTGTATTATTTATTTATTTAATTGATTTTTGTGCTTATTTGTTGAATTATTTATTTATATTATTTATTAATTTTAATTATTTATTTTTTTTATTTTTTTTTTCGTAGATAAATCTTGTATTTAATACCGGAAACAGAAAAGTAACAATAAGATAAACAGCAGCTTTAGTTCAAGAAGAGATAATTTTTGTTAGGAATAACCCCGTAGAAAAGGTTTCAGGGGATTAAATAACCTTAAGGAGCTCCTTCAGGTGAAGACTGAAACACGTTAAAAAACAAGAAAAAACAAAATTTAAATATTCCATTCGAGCTAGCTATGTAAAGTAAATATATTGTTGATTTTTGAGCTGAAAAGGGAAGAAAAATTTAACAAAGGAAACAAAAGTTTTTTTATGTTTAGTTTTGGTTTATTTGCTTATATATTTTAATTCAAAGATTTATTGTGTATGATATTATATAAATATTCTTTTTCTTTTTGTTTTCTTGTTGATTTTAAATTTCTTTAAAAAAATTTTACATTCATAGTTTACATGGTTTTTTGTATTGGGTAGAATTTATTTAGTTTTGAAATATAAACAAAACAAATTAAATATGTTTTGGAATTAATTTCGAAAGGTTAATGGCATGAAGGTAAGCTAAAGGTGGAGGATGAAGTTGGTTAGGTGTTGGGGTCACATAAGAAACGTTAAGGCATATATTTGTGACTTGGATGGGAGGGCCACGTAGGGCAAAACATCTGCCTGAAAAGAGAATTTATTGTAAGTGGTGCGCGTTTGTTTAAGTAAGAGAATTTGTGTTTTACCTTTAATAAATTTTTATGTCCAGCGTACCCAGTGAGAAGGTTGGAACCCACTGAGATGTGTTCACCACAGAATGGGCGAGAGCTTGCCGGAAACCTCACTGGTCCATACGGCTGTAACAGGCAACGAATATTTTTTAATTGTTAAGCTGAAATATATTGCTTTATTGATGCTTAATATAATGTACTAACGTTTTTAAACAAGATAGATTTAGTTGTGTTCAAAAAAGATCATTTTTAAAGAATATACATATAATTTTCTCCATCCGTCCAGCATGTCTTATTGCACTTGGATGTTTAATTTTATAATTTGAAATATATTACCCAAGAAACAGTAGACATAGCATTGGTTTCGCTTTGATAATGGGTCGAATCGATTGTTGAATTATCTTTTTAAGCATAATAAGAACAATGTTTCTCACACTGTCTGACTTTTTTCAAAGTAAAAATAATCAAATTTTTTTATTTAAATTAAGTTTTGTTTTGAGCTGAAACTGTTTTGTTGATAAAATTTGTTTGACGTTATGATCAACAAATTTAGAAAATGGTTTTAATTCAAAAATTAGATTTTTTGCAATGAAGGCACTAACTTAAATGAAAAACGAAAACAATGTAAAAATATTTTCTAATGAAATTTGCTATACAGGCTGTAGACTTAAGAAGTAAGAATCGAATTGGACATTACTGCCGAAGGCCGCCGTATCCCTACGGTACAGAACCCAAAAATTTCAGGCGTAGTCTTCGACAACATTAATCACTTCTCATCGCACGCCACTTACATCCACCACAAAGTGAAAACTCGAAACAAGGTCCTAAAAGCACTCGCTGGCACCTCCTAGGGAACGACTAAGGAGATAACAACATACATAGCAATTGGCCGCTTCCTCCATAATTATGCTGCCCCGATTTGGACCTCGTTCCTTAGTGATACTAAATAGCGAGTTTTACAACTGCACAAAATAATGCGCTCAGAATCGCGACAGGATGTGTTAAAATAACAAACATAGATCACATCCATGAAGGGACTAGGATGCTTCCGTTCAGACAACATAATGAACTACTGACCATGCAATTCCTAGTTGCTTGGCACCTGCCCACTCATACTAATCACGAGGTGATATTGCAGGATCCTCTGCCCCAACACATCCGGCATGACTTTAGGCAATTTCGCCATGAAATTTGGGATATTATTTTATCTGAAATAAGCCAGATGTCCATTGCAGATACCCAAAAAATATTACATCGACAGTCGGTGCTAGACACCATAAATGGCTCTAGATATAATAAAGTCCTAAATAAACATCCACGCGCGATTTTAGAAAATAAGAGGCTTCTGCCCAGGCAAACAAGATCAGTTCTGGTACAATTAAAAGCCGGTTGGTGCAGTATTCTCAACTGCTACCGTGAACGAATAGGTCCTGGTACTTTGAACCGTTGCCCAGCCTGTCTCCAAAGCCCTCACGATACAGTGCACTTATTTAATTGTCCCAATAGGACCACTAATTTACGCCCTATGGATCTATGGATACGACCGGTTGAGGTTGCGCCCACCTCCACCCCCCCAGTACCACCTGATGACAAACGTACATATAATTTAGTTTTCTTTTGCTTTTGTTTTATTTGTATTCAGGAAAGAACTCTCGTCAGCAGCAGAGCTGTTACAACAATAAGAACAGGAATACAGAACAAATTTTGGTTCAAATAAAAAAATTCATGGTAAATGTACCATTTTCATTTTAACGCTTTGGTGAACATTTTTATTTCATTCTTTAACCAAGAAGAATTAATAGGCCCCAGAAAGAATAATTCAAACGAGGACTAAGGCGTGAGCTCAAACCTATGGATCCTAATAGCGCAAAACTATTATATTTAAAAAGGGGATTGCAAATTTAAAAACTAACATAAAAAAGTTAGAGACACATATACCAGTTAGCGTTTGGAAGACTGTTTTAACAAAAATTAACAATTTAAATCTTTTAAGACTACCCAAGATGACTAAAAAGTAATTAATCAGTCATGATTATAAAAACAGACTCTAATAAAGCTCCAACAAATGAAAAGAAACAGACTTGTTTAAAGAACATAATGTACAAAATGGCTGCAATCATTAATTGATGATGCAAAGACTCGAATTATGACTGTTTGTTTTTTTATTTTTTTAATTTGCCATGTTTGATTAAAAAATTATAATTATGAATCAGCGTATAATCGAAGAAGACTCGCGTACGGCTGGTATTTGATTAAAAGTACGATTGCAAACAGTATAAGAAACTCGTTCAAAAGAGTCGCGGCTAGGATTCCACTTTCTCCGACAAGGCAATCATTTTAAACTCTAAAACAAGGGCATAAACGATTATTATAATCGAGTAGAGTAAAAAAAGACTCGAATGTAATCAGTAATTACATTTTATTCCCATAGCAATTGAAGATATGCTGCCACATATTTAGCCTAATTATAACCGACCAGTCACATCCGTAAAGGTACACATACACTTGCAATATAATTGTGCAATAATTGATATTGTACAGTAATATTTCCAATGTGTATATTATATTACCACTTTGCACAATATATTGAACAAAATCAATAGTCTTTTAATTCAAATTGATCAAAACAGAATATTTTGTAATTAGCGTCATTATGAATTCAACATGTGGAAATTTCCGAATGAAATTTTTTTGTTCACATAAGTTTTGTTTTCGTATCATGAATTCTGTGTGAATGAAAATAACATACCTGTTTTTAAAAAACATATGATATTTTATTCGGAGTACCTAACAATAAATTTTATTATTCAGGAACAACGTTCGATAAAAAGAAAACTTCGGAATGATTCCAATCCTTTGCAAATATCAAATTCTTTGTATGTATACGTAAGTAGATATTATAATTTATTAATAGTTATTTATAAAAAAATATTTTCTTTCAGGTTTCAAAAGTATTATCGTGTTTCCAAACATATTTTTAAATATCTGTTGGGGATGCTGCATGAATTGTTACCGGCTACAAGAAAAAAGTTTTGCAGTGCAACCGGTTGAAAAACTTGGAGCGTGTTTACGTTTTTTTGATGAAGGCTCATACTAAAAAGTAGTCGGGAATGACAGCAGAGTTAGTCTAGCCCCGTCATCATTCAGCATGGTAATAACTAAAGTGCTAAATGTTTTTGAACAAAAGTTGTGTCCTGAACGGATTTCTTGGCCTGAGGATCAATAAAAAAAGGAAATATTTAAACATTTTTTTTTAATATTAAATACCGGGTGTAGTAGGATGTATTGATGGCACTCACATAAAAATAATTGCCCCCACGAACAAGCATTTATATTATCACCGGAAAGGCAATTATAGCCTGTATGTGTTGTTGGTATGTTACTTGATTTTTATGTTCTTTTTTTTTCATATCGTCACTTAATATTAAAAATATCTTTAAGGTATGCGACATTCAGATGAAAATTCATTTTGTGGATGCTACACATCAAGACGCCAGCCATGATTTACTCATCTGGAGAATGTCAGGTTTAAGAGCCAAAATGGAGGACAAGATCGTAGTAGCTGTTGGTTGTTAGGCGTGTTTAAAGAATTGCATGTTTACATAATATGAAAATTAATTAAAATTTATATCTTTCAGGTGATGTGAGTACCCCTTGGAACCATAACTTTTGACACCATATAGGACACCTATAGAAAGGTTTAATGACGCACATACGAAATGTCGCAATATTATTGAGAGAACCAACGGTGTCCTTAAGAACAGATGGCGATGTACATCTGGTGCAAGGGAATATCACTATATCCCCAAAAAAGCAGTACAAATTATAAATGTTTGTGCAGCGCTGCATACCGTTTGTATTTATTACAAGACCGCCGATGATTATAAAGGATCTAATTTGGTAGCTTTTTCAGCGGTTGAACCTTCTGAAAGCGAAGAAGTACAATCTCACGAAAGATTAAAAAATATAGCTCAACATATAAGAAATGACATTGCCGAAGGGCTTTTGAATTCGGTTGATTAAAAAACGTTTGGGAAAAATGTCATTCTCTACATCTCTTTATCTTTAAAACTAAATAAATATTATATTAAATTAAAATTGTTGCACAATTATTGTCAACTTTTTTGCAGTATATCACCTTCAATTCCTTAATTTCCATCATCCACCCGTTTATTTTTACGCTACTTTCCACCCCAGACCTTTTTAATTCTAATTCCATCTTTCGCATTCTTCCATTTCCTGGTGGTGTCTCTTTATTTCCTCGTAACTTAATTTTTGACGCTCGATAATTTTGTCGAGTGCTCTATAAATTTGTCTAAAACTGGTCTCTACATCACCATAATGTTTTTGTAGATTGAAACTTCACAAATTGTTTTTTGTGATTCCCCTCCTATCATGGCAGTTGTCATTTCGGTTTTTCTTTTCTTACACAATTCGTCTATCTGATTGGAGGCTCCAGTAATTCTTCTCCTGTGAGGCGGCATAAAAATAATTTTTAAAGAGTCCCTGGTAAAGAGCTAAAGAAAACCTACTTTGGAATAAAGTAATTTTATGAAGGATAATCTAAACACCTAGGAGTGAAATTAAAAACAAAAAAACTTAAAAAGAAAACGTAAGGTTTTTGTGTATTGTGCGTGTGGTTGAAATTTATAATTTATAATTTATAGAGAGTTTTTTTTACCTATGGAGTTCATATTTAGATTATATTATAGATAAAAAAACAGGAAAATATATAAATTGAAAAAAGGCAAAACAAGATTTAAAAATTTCTTTTTGTTATGCTCCAGAAATAAAATGTTATTATGTAAGGAAAAAAATAAAAAGAACATTATGGAGATTTTGAGAATAGAAAGCTCTAGAGAAATTTAAAGAAGAAAAATATGGACGGAAAGGCGCCAAGAGCTTAGGGAAATTTTGGAAAATAGTTTGGAAATGTTAAGAAAATTGGAAGATTCGTAGGTGAGATGGAAAGCAAAATTTTTCTAAATAGCCAGAAGTGGTGTGGCTTTCAAATTGCAGTGGTTAAAAGAAAGAAAAAATTTTAGAGAAGAAGAATTAAAAAAGAATTTATAAGTTTGAAAAAAAGGATATTAAGAAAGAATTATTATAATTTGTGAAGGATTAATTCATACTGTGAGGCGGCATAAAAATAATTTTTAAAGAGTCCTTGGTAAAGAGCTAAAGAAAACCTACTTTGGAATAAAGTAATTTTATGAAGGATAATCTAAAGACCTAGAAGTGAAATAAAAAAAAAAAAAAACTTAATAAGAAAACGTAAGGTTTTTGTGTATTATTTATTTATTTAATTGATTTTTGTGCTTATTTGTTGAATTATTTATTTATATTATTTATTAATTTTAATTATTTATTTTTTTATTTTTTTTTTCGTAGATAAATCTTGTATTTAATACCGGAAACAGAAAAGTAACAATAAGATAAACAGCAGCTTTAGTTCAAGAAGAGATAATTTTTGTTAGGAATAACCCCGTAGAAAAGGTTTCAGGGGATTAAATAACCTTAAGGAGCTCCTTCAGGTGAAGACTGAAACAAGTTAAAAAACAAGAAAAAACAAAATTTAAATATTCCATTCGAGCTAGCTATGTAAAGTAAATATATTGTTGATTTTTGAGCTGAAAAGGGAAGAAAAATTTAACAAAGGAAACAAAAGTTTTTTTATGTTTAGTTTTGGTTTATTTGCTTATATATTTTAATTCAAAGATTTATTGTGTATGATATTATATAAATATTCTTTTTCTTTTTGTTTTCTTGTTGATTTTAAATTTCTTTAAAAAAATTTTACATTCATAGTTTACATGGTTTTTTGTATTGGGTAGAACTTATTTAGTTTTGAAATATAAACAAAACAAATTAAATATGTTTTGGAATTAATTTCGAAAGGTTAATGGCATGAAGGTAAGCTAAAGGTGGAGGATGAAGTTGGTTAGGTGTTGGGGTCACATAAGAAACGTTAAGGCATATATTTGTGACTTGGATGGGAGGGCCACGTAGGGCAAAACATCTGCCTGAAAAGAGAATTTATTGTAAGTGGTGCGCGTTTGTTTAAGTAAGAGAATTTGTGTTTTACCTTTAATAAATTTTTATGTCCAGCGTACCCAGTGAGAAGGTTGGAACCCACTGAGATGTGTTCACCACAGAATGGGCGAGAGCTTGCCGGAAACCTCACTGGTCCATACGGCTGTAACAGGCAACGAATATTTTTTAATTGTTAAGCTGAAATATATTGCTTTATTGATGCTTAATATAATGTACTAACGTTTTTAAACAAGATAGATTTAGTTGTGTTCAAAAAAGATCATTTTTAAAGAATATACATATAATTTTCTCCATCCGTCCAGCATGTCTTATTGCACTTGGATGTTTAATTTTATAATTTGAAATATATTACCCAAGAAACAGTAGACATAGCATTGGTTTCGCTTTGATAATGGGTCGAATCGATTGTTGAATTATCTTTTTAAGCATAATAAGAACAATGTTTCTCACACTGTCTGACTTTTTTCAAAGTAAAAATAATCAAATTTTTTTATTTAAATTAAGTTTTGTTTTGAGCTGAAACTGTTTTGTTGATAAAATTTGTTTGACGTTATGATCAACAAATTTAGAAAATGGTTTTAATTCAAAAATTAGATTTTTTGCAATGAAGGCACTAACTTAAATGAAAAACGAAAACAATGTAAAAATATTTTCTAATGAAATTTGCTATAAAGGCCGTAGACTTAAGAAGTAAGAATCGAATTGGACATTACTGCCGAAGGCCGCCGTATCCCTACGGTACAGAACCCAAAAATTTCAGGCGTAGTCTTCGACAACATTAATCACTTCTCATCGCACGCCACTTACATCCACCACAAAGTGAAAACTCGAAACAAGGTCCTAAAAGCACTCGCTGGCACCTCCTAGGGAACGACTAAGGAGATAACAACATACATAGCAATTGGCCGCTTCCTCCATAATTATGCTGCCCCGATTTGGACCTCGTTCCTTAGTGATACTAAATAGCGAGTTTTACAAACTGCACAAAATAATGCGCTCAGAATCGCGACAGGATGTGTTAAAATAACAAACATAGATCACATCCATGAAGGGACTAGGATGCTTCCGTTCAGACAACATAATGAACTACTGACCATGCAATTCCTAGTTGCTTGGCACCTGCCCACTCATACTAATCACGAGGTGATATTGCAGGATCCTCTGCCCCAACACATCCGGCATGACTTTAGGCAATTTCGCCATGAAATTTGGGATATTATTTTATCTGAAATAAGCCAGATGTCCATTGCAGATACCCAAAAAATATTACATCGACAGTCGGTGCTAGACACCATAAATGGCTCTAGATATAATAAAGTCCTAAATAAACATCCACGCGCGATTTTAGAAAATAAGAGGCTTCTGCCCAGGCAAACAAGATCAGTTCTGGTACAATTAAAAGCCGGTTGGTGCAGTATTCTCAACTGCTACCGTGAACGAATAGGTCCTGGTACTTTGAACCGTTGCCCAGCCTGTCTCCAAAGCCCTCACGATACAGTGCACTTATTTAATTGTCCCAATAGGACCACTAATTTACGCCCTATGGATCTATGGATACGACCGGTTGAGGTTGCGCCCACCTCCACCCCCCCAGTACCACCTGATGACAAACGTACATATAATTTAGTTTTCTTTTGCTTTTGTTTTATTTGTATTCAGGAAAGAACTCTCGTCAGCAGCAGAGCTGTTACAACAATAAGAACAGGAATACAGAACAAATTTTGGTTCAAATAAAAAAATTCATGGTAAATGTACCATTTTTATTTTAACGCTTTGGTGAACATTTTTATTTCATTCTTTAACCAAGAAGAATTAATAGGCCCCAGAAAGAATAATTCAAACGAGGACTAAGGCGTGAGCTCAAACCTATGGATCCTAATAGCGCAAAACTATTATATTTAAAAAGGGGATTGCAAATTTAAAAACTAACATAAAAAAGTTAGAGACACATATACCAGTTAGCGTTTGGAAGACTGTTTTAACAAAAATTAACAATTTAAATCTTTTAAGACTACCCAAGATGACTAAAAAGTAATTAATCAGTCATGATTATAAAAACAGACTCTAATAAAGCTCCAACAAATGAAAAGAAACAGACTTGTTTAAAGAACATAATGTACAAAATGGCTGCAATCATTAATTGATGATGCAAAGACTCGAATTATGACTGTTTGTTTTTTTATTTTTTTAATTTGCCATGTTTGATTAAAAAATTATAATTATGAATCAGCGTATAATCGAAGAAGACTCGCGTACGGCTGGTATTTGATTAAAAGTACGATTGCAAACAGTATAAGAAACTCGTTCAAAAGAGTCGCGGCTAGGATTCCACTTTCTCCGACAAGGCAATCATTTTAAACTCTAAAACAAGGGCATAAACGATTATTATAATCGAGTAGAGTAAAAAAAGACTCGAATGTGATCAGTAATTACATTTTATTCCCATAGCAATTGAAGATATGCTGCCACATATTTAGCCTAATTATAACCGACCAGTCACATCCGTAAAGGTACACATACACTTGCAATATAATTGTGCAATAATTGATATTGTACAGTAATATTTCCAATGTGTATATTATATTACCACTTTGCACAATATATTGAACAAAATCAATAGTCTTTTAATTCAAATTGATCAAAACAGAATATTTTGTAATTAGCGTCATTATGAATTCAACATGTGGAAATTTCCGAATGAAATTTTTTTGTTCACATAAGTTTTGTTTTCGTATCATGAATTCTGTGTGAATGAAAATAACATACCTGTTTTTAAAAAACATATGATATTTTATTCGGAGTACCTAACAATAAATTTTATTATTCAGGAACAACGTACGATAAAAAGAAAACTTCGGAATGATTCCAATCCTTTGCAAATATCAAATTCTTTGTATGTATACGTAAGTAGATATTATAATTTATTAATAGTTATTTATAAAAAAATATTTTCTTTCAGGTTTCAAAAGTATTATCGTGTTTCCAAACATATTTTTAAATATCTGTTGGGGATGCTGCATGAATTGTTACCGGCTACAAGAAAAAAGTTTTGCAGTGCAACCGGTTGAAAAACTTGGAGCGTGTTTACGTTTTTTTGATGAAGGCTCATACTAAAAAGTAGTCGGGAATGACAGCAGAGTTAGTCTAGCCCCGTCATCATTCAGCATGGTAATAACTAAAGTGCTAAATGTTTTTGAACAAAAGTTGTGTCCTGAACGGATTTCTTGGCCTGAGGATCAATAAAAAAAGGAAATATTTAAACATTTTTTTTTTAATATTAAATACCGGGTGTAGTAGGATGTATTGATGGCACTCACATAAAAATAATTGCCCCCACGAACAAGCATTTATATTATCACCGGAAAGGCAATTATAGCCTGTATGTGTTGTTGGTATGTTACTTGATTTTTATGTTCTTTTTTTTTCATATCGTCACTTAATATTAAAAATATCTTTAAGGTATGCGACATTCAGATGAAAATTCATTTTGTGGATGCTACACATCAAGACGCCAGCCATGATTTACTCATCTGGAGAATGTCAGGTTTAAGAGCCAAAATGGAGGACAAGATCGTAGTAGCTGTTGGTTGTTAGGCGTGTTTAAAGAATTGCATGTTTACATAATATGAAAACTAATTAAAATTTATATCTTTCAGGTGATGTGAGTACCCCTTGGAACCATAACTTTTGACACCATATAGGACACCTATAGAAAGGTTTAATGACGCACATACGAAATGTCGCAATATTATTGAGAGAACCAACGGTGTCCTTAAGAACAGATGGCGATGTACATCTGGTGCAAGGGAATATCACTATATCCCCAAAAAAGCAGTACAAATTATAAATGTTTGTGCAGCGCTGCATACCGTTTGTATTTATTACAAGACCGCCGATGATTATAAAGGATCTAATTTGGTAGCTTTTTCAGCGGTTGAACCTTCTGAAAGCGAAGAAGTACAATCTCACGAAAGATTAAAAAATATAGCTCAACATATAAGAAATGACATTGCCGAAGGGCTTTTGAATTCGGTTGATTAAAAAACGTTTGGGAAAAATGTCATTCTCTACATCTCTTTATCTTTAAAACTAAATAAATATTATATTAAATTAAAATTGTTGCACAATTATTGTCAACTTTTTTGCAGTATATCACCTTCAATTCCTTAATTTCCATCATCCACCCGTTTATTTTTACGCTACTTTCCACCCCAGACCTTTTTAATTCTAATTCCATCTTTCGCATTCTTCCATTTCCTGGTGGTGTCTCTTTATTTCCTCGTAACTTAATTTTTGACGCTCGATAATTTTGTCGAGTGCTCTATAAATTTGTCTAAAACTGGTCTCTACATCACCATAATGTTTTTGTAGATTGAAACTTCACAATTTCTTCACAAATTGTTTTTTGTGATTCCCCTCCTATCATGGCAGTTGTCATTTCGGTTTTTCTTTTCTTACACAATTCGTCTATCTGATTGGAGGCTCCAGTAATTCTTCGTTAGTGTCTGAGACTTCTAAATCCTCTGCTTGTTTTGTACATTTTAAACTAAAATTCTTACTTATTTTCTCTTACAAATCCTCTTGCGATGTCTGCATATTCCAGCATTTCAACGAATAATAGATTAATTTGCTCTTTATTTACAGTTTTACTCCTTATCAACAAAATAATTAAAATATATGCAACGAAACCCCTTTTTTTTTAATTTTACAAAATAAATAAAATATATGCAATCGAAACCACTTTTTTTAATTTTACATTTTTCAAAACTCTCGACAAACAAAATTGTGTAAATGTTTTTCGTTAGAATTTGTCAACATTTTTCACATGTGACTCATTCAGAATCATGTGGATTTTTTCTTAAACGAAAAAATTCACAAGCAATTTTTCGGAGTTTGAAAATGTAAACATTTGGATATTTTCACAAGTTAAATTAATTATAATACCAATTGTTCACACATTCGAAAATTTCCATGTGAAATTTTACTCATGATACGACTGAATGTGTTGACAATATTAAATAATGATAATTGCTAGACAAGCTTCTTTTTCACTAATGTCACTAAACATTATTTAAATTGTTTAATACCAAATTACTTTATATTTTTAATTTAAAATAATTTTGTAATATGAAAAAGTATAGCTTTAGGTAAACAGTTTTGTTTACTTTTTATACATGTATATGAAAATTAAAAAAAAAATGCGCCATTTTCGCTTTAAAATATTGATAAACTTATTGAGTAGTGTGGATCATAACGACAATAATTAAAGCAATAAAGTACTCAATATCATTGACTTGAAATCAACTAGTTTTGAGGAAAACACTTCGAAGTGTTTCCATTGTGCAAAACCGTTTTGTATATTCGAATTAGGGACGCAACACGGACACTTTTCTCCGTTAATGAAAAACATCCCCTAATTTATTTTTATAAACTGCCAGGCCCACGATGTCGCAATCGTTCGTTCGTTCGCATAATTACATTTTTAACAAAAACAAGTTTTTAGAATTTGTTTTTGTTTTGAATGTATTTGTGCGAACGATCGAACGATTGCGACATCGTGGGTCTGGCAGAAAAAATCGAGTTCGTGCTTTTATTGTTTTTGCTTTTACAAATATTTAATTATATGTTTTTTTAAACACAATTTTTGCACGAAAAAAGTTTTTTTTTAACTTAAAATTAAATGTCACTTTTTTGATAAAACATCCAATCTTAATAGATAACACGGAGCTAAACTTGAATATCCCAGACACAACACAGTGTTGCAAAGACAAAATTAGTTCGAAAAAATAAATTTTCGACATGATTTGAAATAACAAGGAGCAATTTGTATTTTGTTTTAAATAAATTTTCAGATGTCAAAACAACTAACGCTACACATAGGGACTGCGAAGACAAAAATGGAATTTTGTATTTTGTTTAATGTAACCACTGTTGCACTTAATACGTTCTATATACTAGTAAGCAGTAAACTTATATTAGTCTGTACGCGCAAAGTATAGATCAAGGTACATTTATTTTACTAGGTAAAAGCGGTTCTACAACAAATACAACATTTGTAAAAACAACATGGCATTTTATTGTTGCTTTGTGAGTGGAAATGTCAAAAATAGAAAAATAAAAGAAAAGAGAATTATTCTAAAAACAAACGCTCTCTTTGTTCTGCATATGCTTGTTGTTAGTGTTTTTTGAAATTCGTAAACAAAAGTAGGAAAATATAAACAACTTTTGACATGTCCAACTACAAACCAGCTGGGCGGACGATACTACCTAGTAAAATTAATGTACCTTGGTATAGATGTTGCTTAAGTAAAGGCGAATAAACAAATTTGTTTTTTGTAATGAAAAAAAAACATGTTTCTTTATTATGCTTTAAGAATTTCTTTAGTCCTTATTTTAAGGGTACTTACTTTCATGTAATTTCCTTTAAAAATTTTCATCTCGAAAATAAAAAATATTTATAATAAGGACAAAACAAATATTTCTTATCATAAAATAATGTTTGGGACTAAAACTAGTCATAACCTTTTGTTCTGGTAAACATATATCATTATTGTTTTTTATTTTTTTCCCCAATCAGGATTTGAACCGCAAATAGTATAAATGAATTACAACTTTTACCTTTTTTATTTAAAAATGTATGCGGATGTTTTTCAAAGAAAACAAGAAAAATTAGACACTTGCAACCACTAAACAAATTTGGAATGTACTTTCTTCCAAACAGGTTGGGTGACTTATCTGATTACTCACTTGATAATGTTGATGCCTAAGAACTAAACCAGTATTTCGCTGCGCATCAATAAGGTGAATATTTTGAGTACACTTTGCCTTTAGAAACATCTGATTTAGTCAAGTTTTAATTTCATGCTGTTGACTTAGGTGAGTGCCCCAAGGTTCTGTTCTTGGTCCTATTCTTTTTGATATGTATATAAATGATATTCTTGATTGCATAGGCACAGACATAACCAGACTCCTCAACACTGACGTTTAAAAAGTAACTTATCATATGCGATTAACCCCTAAATATGAGAAAGAAAATAAAAAGTGGCATCCTCAATGTAGATACTTTATAATATGTGTACTTTGTAATTTAAATACTTGTTTAATTTTAAATTTATTAAGTTTTCTTGGAGATATGTTTTATTAAAAACAAAAATGTTTTTATTAATTTGGTTATTTTAATTTTTGTATTCGAAAAGAATATTTTTAAAATAAAACTTAAACATACATTTTGAATTAAAATAACAGCAACCACATTGGCGATCCTGCCAGGAGCGAGATAAATTATAAATTATATAAATCTTGAATTTAAAGCAGTGTTTGGATTTTAACCGTTTTAATACTTCAGAAGGCTAGCAGTAACATTTTAGAAGATCGATTTTTCTGGTTGTTCCATTAAGTGCATTAATATAACCAAATTTAAGGCCAGCTTTGAATCAACTCTTTGAACCAACGTTATCCACAAGAACGTCTTCCTCCACAGCATCTGCAGCAACCTCAATTTGTGTGAATTGAAGGAAATAATAGTGGGCAGCACAAACAATAACATTTTCCGGTATTAAGCTTTCCGATTTAGAAGTACTGACAACGAGTCTACATCAGCATCTGGACCAAATGCAAATTATTATCTTACACTGGATGTTCATTTTGGTAAAAACTTAGTTATTTATTGACTATTTTGTTTTTTTTTTTTTTTATTTCAATACGTATTTGTGAACCGTCGAAAAATGTTGCCAATCCGTTCCCCTACGCGTAACAATACAGATATACAACATATCTCAGATACTCAAGTAAATTCTAACATTGCACAACAAAGTTGTCATAACTCTTCATTAGTTGATAATTCTCCCCAATTAAACTTTGACCTTTGTGCTGCATCGGTTAAGCTGCCACAGTTTTGGATTAATTGCCCTGACGCTTGGTTTATACATGCAGAGATGCAGTTTGTCACTAAAGGTATATCTTTAGATAAAACAAAGTACGAGCACATTATTACTGCACTTCCTCAAGAGGTTATTATCACAGTGCTCGATATTATTCAGAATCCACCTCAAAACAATCTTTATGATAACTTAAAAAAAGTCTTGGTTGATCGACACTCATTAAGTGAAACTACCAGATTAGAGAAAATTTTGTCAGACAGTGAAATGGGTAACAGGAAACCGTCCGAGTTTTATCGATCACTGGCTTTGCTAGCTGGAACTAGTTTTAGTTCTGATATCTTGAAAAAATTATGGTTGAGGAAACTTCCTAAAAGTCTTAATGTGGCTCTAACGGGTTCTAATCATAATGATATAACTGAGATGATACAATTAGCAGATAAGATTTGGGAAGTAATGTTTACTTGTGAAGTTGCGAGTGTTAAAGAACACACTGCAACTAATATAGAACACGTTGTAGAAAATTTATCAAAGATTTTATGCGAAAATATCAACAAATTGTGTATTGAAGTGAATTCTATTAAAAGTGAATTAAAAGGTAGACAATCTCGTACATTTTCCAGGAATAATTATAGGAGAAATTCCAGCTCCCGACAACGTGGAACTAGCAATAATTGGCTATGTAGATATCACTATCGTTTTAAGGATAAGGCGATACGCTGTGAACAACCTTGTTCCTTTTCAAAGGAATCGTTAAACTAATATCTCCCATTGTTGATGCGACAAACAGTGGTGATGGTTTTACAAGAGCTCGTCGCCTTTTCGTTTTCGACAAAAGTAATAAATTAAATTTCTTAATAGACAGCGGAGCTGAAGTTTCCGTTTTAACCTTCCTTCAATTTAAAAATTATAGTAAAATATCCGATATTGTTTTAACTGCAGCTAATGGTACTAGTATTCCAACATATGGGAAAAAATTAGTTACTGTTGATTTAGGTTTACGACGCGAGTTTCCCTTTATATTTCTAATTGCTGACATTTCAAAACCTATAATCGGCGCTGATTTTTTAGGCAAGTATGGACTATTAGTAGACATTAAAAATAGATGTTTGTTGGATCCTCTTACTAGTTTATCGGTTAATGCAGTTTCTTGTGCTTGTAACGTTTCGCTACCAAAATTATTTTCCGTAAGCAATAAGTACACTCGATTATTGAAAGATTTTCCTTCTTTAACTGCTGAACCTGATTATACCAAACCTGTTAAACATTTAACGGTCCACAAGCTTATTACCGAAGGACCGCTTCCGTTTACTAAGCCTAGGCGATTGGACCCATTAAAATATAAAGTTGCTAGATCCGAATTCGATTTTTTAGTTAAATCAGGGATATGCAGACCATCAAACTCTTCTGTAGCGTCAGCTCTTCACCTGGTCGCAAAGAAAGACCCTAATGACTGGCGTCCTTGTGGCGATTTTAGGCGCCTTAATGCTGTGACAGCTCTCGACCGGTATCCTTTACCACACATTCACGACTTAAACATAAATCTACGAAATAAAAAAATATTTTCCAAGCTAGATTTAATTCGGGCTTATCACCAGATACCTATGGCTGAAGAGGATATATACAAAACTGCTATAACTACACCGTTTGGAATGTTTGAATTTCAACGTATGCCTTTTGGATTACGTAATTCGGCTCAAACGTTCCAACGTTTTATAAACGAGGTGTTTAATGGTCTGGACTTTATTTGTGCTTACATCGATGATGTATTGATAGCTAGCGAAAGTGACGAACAACATATCGAACATTTAGGGAAAGTATTTAGGCGTCTAGATGAATATGGTATAAAAATAAAACCGGGGAAATGTATTTTTGGAGTGGCTAGTATAGATTTTTTAAGTCATAATATTTCTGAAAATGGTATTAAACCTTCTGAGGAAAAAGTTTCAGCCATTAAAAATTTTGTGCGGCCATCATCTGTCAAACAGATGCAAAAATTCGTTGGTATGGTAAATTATTACCACCGTTATATACCAAGATTGGCACACAAAACATCAATTCAACACGAATTGATGACTAGCGCCATAAGGCGGAAACAGAAAGTCATCGAATGGGACGATTATGCTGTGAATATTTTTGAAGAGGTTAAACAAGGTTTTGCATCACGTGTATTATTAAATCATTTTAATAAAGATGCAGATTTAACTTTAACAGTCGATGCTTCTAATATTGCTGTAGGGGGTGTATTGCATCAGGTTTATAATGGTAAAACTGAACCTTTGGGGTTTTTCTCAAAAAAACTTACACTCGCTGAAACCAAATACAGTTCGTTTGATCGTGAGTTACTTGCTATTTATTTGAATATAAAGCACTTTAGGTATTTGTTAGAGGGCTGCATTTTTGTAGTTTATACAGACCATATGCCGTTGACGTTTGCAATGAATTCTAAAACAGAAAGAAGCCCAAGACAGACAAGACATTTGGAATACATTTCCCAATTCACCACAGATATTCGATATATTAAAGGTGAATCAAACGCAGTAGCCGACAGTCTTTCTAGACCTTTTGATATTGATATAATAGCAGATAGCGACTTAAATATGAGAACTTTACATCAGGAGCAAACAAATGATTTAGAAATAAAGAACTTAACTACGGATAAAAATATATATTGCAATTTAAAATTGATAAAGGTACTGCTGATTGATGCGCAAATCTGGTGTGAAGTATCACATGATAATACCAGACCATATATACCTTCATGTCTTAGGAAAATAGTGTTTTCAAAATTGCATGGTATTTCTCATCCAGGTACCCGGTCCACTAGGCGCCTAATTACGGAAAATTATTTTTGGCCAAATATGAGCAAGGAG
Organism: Cistogaster globosa; assembly: GCA_937654795.1. Taxonomy (NCBI): domain Eukaryota; kingdom Metazoa; phylum Arthropoda; class Insecta; order Diptera; family Tachinidae; genus Cistogaster; species Cistogaster globosa. The sequence goes on from OW569403.1 coordinate 83,567,647, forward strand.
ATAAATAAATGTTCGAAAGAATGTTTAAGTTGTCAACAATCTAAAATTCACAAACATACCAAATCTCCATTTGTTAAAATACCAATTCCGAAGGGTCGTTTTGAACACATACACCTAGATATTGTTGGTCCACTTCCTTCTTCTCATGGTTATAAGTATCTACTTCCGGTAATAGACCGTTTCACACGTTGGCCAGAGGTTTACCCACTTCGGGATATAAATACAAGAACTATAGTGGATGCGCTAGTGCGAAATTATATTTCTAGATTTGGCGTCCCATTGAAAGTAACAACAGATCAGGGGAGTCAATTAACATCACATATGTTTGCAGAGTTAACAAAATTTTTGGGATGTCATCAAATTACAACTTCTCCGTACCATCCACAAGCTAATGGTATTATTGAAAGGTTTCATAGGCAAATTAAAGCTACATTAATGGCTAAAGGAGATTCCTCAAGATGGTATGATGAGCTTCCAATAGCCTTACTTGGATTACGATCCATTTATAAGGAAGATTTAAAAGCAACTCCAGCTGAGTTAACGTACGGGCAAAATATTCGTCTTCCAGGGCAGATTGTTGTTCAACATGGCCAGTTTGACGCATCTGATACTTTTTTTAAGTTAAAAGATTGTTTCAGAAATGTGAGATCAAACACGGTTCATCATACAGATTCTGGATCTGGTTTTTACGTGCCAAAAGATTTACAAACTTGTAAATTTGTGTTTCTGCGTATAATAAACAAAAGGTCACTGCAACAGCCATATGAAGGGCCATGTAAAGTATTAGAGAGAGATAAAAAATGTTTTAAAATTGAGAAAGATGGAAATATTATGACAGTTCCTATTGATCGTCTAAAACCTGCAGTTATTGAAAATACCTTTAATACCGATAAAAATACTCATAATGATACAAACTCACCACATAAAAATAAACGTGTTACTTTTAACTTATTGGATGTTAACGTTTTTCGAAGGGGGGAGTAATGTAGATACTTTATAATATGTGTACTTTGTAATTTAAATACTTGTTTAATTTTAAATTTATTAAGTTTTCTTGGAGATATGTTTTATTAAAAACAAAAATGTTTTATTAATTTGGTTATTATAATTTTTGTATTCGAAAAGAATATTTTTAAAATAAAACTTAAACATACATTTTGAATTAAAATAACAGCAACCACACTCAAAAATAATGCGAAAAAACAAGCAACTATATATACAATTCTTACCTCAACAAATACACAAAAAACTAATGACAGCTACAAAATCATGGCCGATACACACAAAATAAACAAAAACATTAGTTGAAAAATTTTACATTTTCTTAAACTTTATTAAGAAAATACAAAAAACACATTAATTAAAACAATATATTTGAATTATTAATATTTAATTATTCTGCGGCAAATTCGTAAGTATTGGCTAGAAATAATAGATAGGTAAAATTAGTTTAATTAATACATTTTCTTTTTTGTACAGGAACTTACCTCTAAATGGAAACAAAATGTTTGCACGGTGGACGGACAACTGGCAGAGCAGGACCCAAAATGGTAAGTTTTGCTGAAAATAAAAAGGGAATTAGTTTTTTTATATACAAAATGTATTTTTACAGGAACTTACCTCTAAATGGAAACAAAATGTTTGCACGGTGGACGGACAACTGGCAGAGCAGGACCCAAAATGGTAAGTTTTGCTGAAAATAAAAAGGGAATTAGTTTTTTTTATATACAAAATTTATTTTTACAGGAACTTACCTTCAAATGGAAATAATTCGTTTGCCCGGCGGACGGACAACTGGCAGAACAGGACCCAAAATGGTAAGTTTTGCTGAAAATAAAAAGTGAATTAGTTTTTTTTATATACAAAATTTATTTTTACAGGAACTTACCTTCAAATGGAAATAATTCGTTTGCCCGGCGGACGGACAACTGGCAGAACAGGACCCAAAATGGTAAGTTTTGCTGAAAATAAAAAGTGAATTAGTTTTTTTTATATACAAAATTTATTTTTACAGGAACTTACCTTCAAATGGAAATAATTCGTTTGCCCGGCGGACGGACAACTGGCAGAACAGGACCCAAAATGGTAAGTTTTGCTGAAAATAAAAAGTAAATTAGTTTTTATTTATACAGGCACTTACATAAAAAACAAAAGCCCTTTTCAGGGCTCTAAAATACTTTGAAAAGAGATAAACTAAAACTTTCAAGGGCCAGGAGATACTTAAAAGCAAGGTAAAGAATGAAAGGCATCCCACTGTGTATTATTAGAATAAAAATAATACTCAAGAAACAAAAATACTAAAGTAATGCGTAAAGCATTATAAGAAACATTGTTTTTTTCATTACAAAAAACAAGTCTTTTACTTCGCTTATATCTCAGCAGCGTTATAACTTGCACGTACAGACTAATATAAGTTTACTGTGTACATTGGTAAGTATCGGCTGGAAAAAAAATGTGCATTAGTTTTTTTTTATAACAATATTTCTTAATTAGTTGCACTTACCTACGGAAGGAAATGTTACAATTGTTTGATGTGGTTAATCTGAATATAAAATGTTTATTATTTACTTACAGGCGCTTACCTACAAAACAAAAGCCCTTTTCAGGGCTCTTAACTACTTGGAGAAAGAGATAAAGTAAAAAGCCCTTTCAAGGGCTACAATATAAATTAATAAGGGAGATAAAATGAAAATGTGTAATAAATTAAAAAATATTGTTCTTACCTTAATTGCTTGTTGTATCGTAGTGTTTACATCTTTTTGTTTGCTTGATGGAAAATTTTAAGTGTCGGACCCAGAATTTTGAGTATTAACTGAAAACAAATTAGTTTTTCGAAAAGGAAAAATTAAACCTGTAAAAACCTTTTTTAGGTTTACAATATGCTTTTAAAGGGTTGAACTAAGAAAAATATAAATTATTAAAGATTATAACATAATGAAAATTTACTTCTTACCTTCTTTAACCACCTCGTTATATTGTAGCCCTCAAAAGGATTTTGAAAGTTCTACTTGTGTTTTTAAGTATTTCTAGAGCCTTCAAAAGGGCTTTTGAAAGTTTCAATTTATCTCTTTTTCAAGTAATTTTTAGCCCTGAAAAGGGCTTTTGTTGTGTATGTAAGCTCCTGAAAGTAAACAATAAAACACATTTATTTTCAGATAACACTTACCAGATTCCATCTAATTGTGCAAATAAACAACATCGAACAAGTGTAACATTTCCTTCTGCCAATTATCCACCGTTCGAACAAACTGTTTGCATTTGCAGGCAAGTTCCTGTAAAAACCATATTGTGTTAATAATACAACACCACTTTGTAAACGGATTTCTTCACAATCTGCATTTAAGAGTATACAACACATTTTGTGTTTTGTATCACTTTTTAGTTCTTGTTTAATTTTCACTTTTTTTCACGGGAGTATCATTTCAATTCACTTTTTTAATTTCCACACTTTAAGGCACAAAACAATTAACACGTATCCATATGCCATTTAGATGTAAGCATACATGCATAGGAATTTTTAATTCTTGAAAAACATTCTACATTTTAGACAAAATACATTTCAACAAGTATTCATATATAACAAAACACTACACCCGTTTCTAATAACGTACACAACTCCAATTGGACATAATTTATTTACCAATTGGAGCTTGAGATCCAGACAGAAATACAAGACAAAATTTTAAATGTTCCCAAATTGCACACAAATTAATACAATTGAAGTAAACTAACCTTATCGGATCCTTCGGGAACCGGTGAATTTTCTGCAGCCCAGGACATCCCATAATGCACTTTGGACTCCTAAAAATAAAAAATATTTTACAGAAATGCCTAAATTTTGTAATGAATAAATACTTACATTTTTTAGCTTTGTGTTGTAGTACTTCCTTCAACTTTCTGATAATGTTGTATACATATGAGTATATTGAGCTTTTGACATTAAAATTGGCGGAAAAAATGGAAAATTGCGTCAGAAAATGCAAATTTTCCTATTTTTTGCGCCAATTTGTGTTAAATTGTTTAACAAAATGTAAGCAAAATAAAATGTCATTAACTCCTTAAAAGAAAAGAGACAGAACCATACAAAATAAAAATTTTCTGTCTTGTAAAAACGAAGGGGTTAACTAAGTGATGCCACCTATCCTTCCGTGTCTAATCTAGTCATGATCTATGGCATAGGTGTTCAAAATTATTTTTCAGTTGCTTTTGCTGATGATTTACACTTTTTGAGTTATATTATTTTTTCCAAAAACAATAAAATAGGAAGTGTTGGTTGTTTTCGATAAACAAATATTAACTCAAAATTTATTTTCATATTTAAGTTTTACTTCTTCATAATGTACTTATATACATTAATATTTTACATGACATAAAAATGAAATATATAATATATTCCTTTTTTTAATTTTTTATATTTACATTGCATTTGCGCAATTGGGCAAATTTGCGAGACATGTTTCCTGAAGCGCTTTTTTAAACAATTGTGCAACTTTAAGCAATAAATATTTTTAGTTATCGAAATTATACAGAAATATTTAAAGCAATTTTAAATTTATGTATAAAAGAATAATATGTTTTAAAGAAGGGTTAAAGAAAACCAAAAGAGAAAATTGGTCAGATTTTTCGAAAAATGCGCAGAAAATAACTTTTACATCCAATCCAACTTTCAACTTTATTATTTAAATAGGCCATAAGCTGCTGTCGAATATTTTCTGCTGCACCTTTTCGCGGATTGAAAGGTATTTCAGGGTTATTTTTATGAGCTGCACTATATTTTGAACTTTGCTGTGTATTAAAATAAGTTTCATCTGAACGCAGTAAAAAGTTGTGTAGTGCGCAACAAGCATATGTTATTTTCTCGATTGTTTCAACTTTCAAATTTATATGAGTTAAAAATACTCGAAACCGATTAGCAAGGATTCCAAAAGCTTGTTCAACTACATGTCGAGCTCGGGAGATTCTCGCGTTAAACATTTGCTTCTCTGCAGAGTTTGTTTGGTAGGGATATGGCTTCATCAAATAGGTCTGCAGAGGAAATGCGTCATCCCCAATAACTACAAAAGGGAGGCTCCTGCCATTGCCAACCACTGAATTTATTGGTATTTTCTTGCCTTCTTGCAAAATAGTTATGCCAGATTGCCTTGCAAAAAGACACCAGCATCGTTATTGGGCCCATTGCAACCCACATCCACATAAACAAATTTACAGTTGGCATCGACAAGAGCCATCAAAATGATGCTGTTTGTCCCCTTGTAATTATGGTAAAACGCACCATCTTTTCAGGGTGACCGAAAGTTTATGTCGAAGGCGCCCAGGCAATTGGGAAATTGCCATTTCAATGCAAACACTTTTGCAAGCTTCTCCCATTCAGTTTTGTTGTTGGGAAACTGTTAAAGAACATTCGTTTATAAAATTGAAAAAAAATTATCGCTTACTGTGTATGACATTTTAAAATTTTACCTTAACATATGTCGCTCTTAAGCTTTTCCAGATTGCTTCGCAGACCACAGGAAATAGTTGTCTTGGATTTGCGAGTTTGGTCGTCAAGACTTTGAAACGTTTTCCCTATAGCATTTAATAACGAAATCTTTTTTTGAAACCTATGCTAATTTTACAGACTTACTAATAGCTAGAAATCTCAAAGTCAGCGTCAACTTTTCTGCAGGTGTAATTGCTTTCCTGATATTAGTGTCGGAACGCCTTATACGCTCTTCCACTAAATTAAGCAGTGTTTGAAATTGAGATTTATACGTCCTTAAATAATTTCTATATGACGGCTCGTTACTCAACAGCAACTCCTTTGTAAGAAAGAAAAATTACCCACGCTCCTTTCTAGCGTTTCTCTAAGGTTTGATCCACTGCTTCTTAGCAGTTTTAATTGGAAGGTATGTCACTTTATTAGCTAATTCAGTCAAACCTAATACAAATGTTAAAATCAAGAACTAGGAACATATTTAATGACTTGTATATATGCGTACCGCTTACCTATGAGTATATCTTTCTTTTCACTGTCGTCCTAATCCAATTGCTTAACTTCTCCAATGCATTGCATGAATTCGTTTACAACTTCAATTTGGGGGGAATTCATTTCTGCTACTATCAGTACAATAGTACAGCTTAAACTGAAATTGAACACAAGTTAACTTTTTTAGATAATATTTGTTTTTAAATATATCAAATTTATTAAAATTTATGTAAATTTTCACAATATCTTTTAAAAAACTTGACCTTTACGAGAAAATTAACATTTACATATGTACAAAAAATGTCAAACCTCTCACTTTATCAAAATTTTTGTAAATTTGTAAACTTTTTTTAAAACAAAAGAAAATGTTCATGAAAAAATCAATAAGCAATAAGACTTGTACTGTGCGAACGCTAATGAAAGTTCAAAGAAGAAAATGAAAATAAGCAGTCTTATTTTCTTGCATCGTGCGTCTAGCGTATAGAACAATTAAGTGCAATAGTGGTTACTTTTAACGAAATTCCATTTTTGTCGTCGTAATTCGGTAATTTGTAGATAAAAAATGGATAATATTATTTTTTTTTTTAATCATTTCACAGAACTTACACGCGATGAAGAAAAATACGTATAATAAATTTTTACACACTTTTTTGTTCTATGGAAGTTTTAAATATATTTCCGCAACATATATTACAAAAAAACATTCTAGGAAAAGAAAATAATTGGTATTAAGTTAACCCCAAGGTACATTTATTTTACTAGGTAGTGTCGTCCGCCCAGCTGGTTCGTAGTTAGACATGTCAAAAGTTGTTTATATTTTCCTACATTTGTTTACGAATTTCAAAAAACACTAACAACAAGCATATGCAGAACAAAGAGAGCGTTTGTTTTTAGAGCAATTCTCTTTTATTTTCTTTTACTATTTTGACATTCCACTCACAAAGCAACAATAAAATGCCATGTTGTTTTTACAAATGTTGTATTTGTTGTAGAGCCGCTATTACCTAGTAAAATAAATGTACCTTGGTTAACCCTTTCGACCCGAATGGTACACATGTGTACCAGTTAAAGTTTAATCCATTTTCACATGTTATTGCATCTGCTTACAATTGTAGTTGTAAGTAGTTTTATGTTGTTTTTAGTGAATGATACTCATATGTACCATTCGTCCAGTATGGTGCATGTGTGCCAGTAGTCTAATAAGTAAAAATAACATAATTTCAAGTTTTGAAAAAATTTGTTGTTCTCAGAAAATGAAACCTGTAGATAAATAAAATATTTATGAAATTTTAATAGTACATTTTAGTGGACGATTGGCACTTATTTGTACTACATAACCTCCCGAATGGTACAATGGTATACCTCCACCCTCCAGCTCCTCTATCATTGTTTTTCAGATTTTCTTTCACCTATGTTGCACACTACTGAAATAACCCACACCTATCGAAAGGGTGAATGGGATTTGTTCTGCCAGTAAATATAAAAACAATAATTGTAATTAGTATTTTTTTATACTTTAATTAAACTTTACTTTTAATAAATATTACACTATGTTTCTTGAATATGTTTATGTATATTGTTTTAATTTTTTAAAGTTTGTTGCACATTTGCAGTCCTTTGTAGAATAATGATCTGTGCATACTAGTTGTCCTTACACGATTTATTCGGAAATCATTAGCATTTCTCAATCCGTACTATTTATTGCACTTCACCTACATAGTTTGTCTGGTTGCATAAATATTCCGGTGCATCTTCTACTACACTAGAGCCTCGAATTGCGTCTTCCTGATTTGCATCGTCCCGATTTGCGTCGTTTCAGTTTGCTGGAAAAATTCAATTTGTGTCGTTGCAATTTCAAGTTGCGTCATTTCTACCCTGATTTGCATCATTTTGATTTTGATTTCGATTTCGAAGTTTTTTAATCTTTTCATTTGTTCATTAACGCAGCATGGGTATATTAAAGTAAACCCATACTCGAAATGCGGTTTAACTATCGTCTTATATACGTTTATTGCCGTTGCTGTGGATATTTTATATCTTATTCTACTAAAGAAATCAATTTTTTGCCAATTTTTATTTTGTGTATTTGTATTTGTGTTGTTTAAAGTTTAATTTTTTATCGATAATAAAACCTAGATACTTTATATTTTTTACTGTTCTATCAGCCATGTCACAGAACAAAATTCCGTTCGGAAGTGGAACGGAAGACGTAAAACGAAAAAATTTTCGAAATGAAACCACTTTCAGTTTGCGGAATTGTTATTTTGAGCATTTTTTAACATAAAAACCATTTTTTTATAGGTAAGGCTATTTTATATCTTGCTATTGATCCAAAATAAATTTATTTTTATATCATGTTAATAAAAAATGAACTTTTTCTTAATCCTTTATAAAAAACAAAAAATAAACGGAATTTGTTTAAAAGATATTGCAGTGCTTTTATTCTTTTTCAAAAAATTCCGTAGTGACAGCACTCAAACAATATTCCTTCTGTTTTATTCTGCCGTTGCAATTATAGATATTCCGGGCATATTTGATTTTTTTTATTTTAAATTTTTTAGAAATTCGCACTGAAACACAAATATTTTTTGAATTCGATGTTATGTTGCCGTATTTTGAACAAACATAAGTAGTTTTGTATTTTCTTCGGTTTACTAAAACCGAGCGAAATCTATAGAAGCTAAAACCATTTTGATCGGAATAGTAAATTCGTAATCATTTCAATTCCGAACGGAATTTGTGACATGCCTATATATTCTCATTATTTATTTTAAAAAGTTCTTTGCTTCTGATTTAATAATAATTTATTCATCTTTAACCATTTATTTATTTTATTTATATCTTGTCTCAAATTTTCAAAACATTGGTTTTCTATATTAGCTTCCGTGTATACTAATCATTTATGTAGGTAATAAATAGAAGAGCTCCCAGTATAGATCCTTGTGACACTCCGAAATCGTTGATTATCGGTGGTGAAGTGACGCTATTTACCTTGGTTACTTTTATATTTTTTCTAAATATGATTTAAACCATTTAAATTCGTTTTCTTTAACACCATACTTGTTAAGCTTATAAATCATTAATTTTCTGTCTATTGTTTCAAATGCTCTCATTTTAAAGTGTAGAAAAATTGCAATTATTTTGTTTTATTTTCTCTATTTCTCCATCTGTTTATTATGTAGTTTACAGCTGTTTTACAAGAGTATTTTTTTCTAAACCCCCATTTGGTATTTCGTGGTTATTTTATTTTCTTCAAATATTTATATAATTGAACCTTCACTACTTTTTCTAGAATTTTTTCACAAAATTTTAAAGTGTTAATTGGTCTGTACCAAGGTACATTTATTTTACTAGGTAATAGCGGCTCTACAACAAATACAACATTTGTAAAAACAACATGGCATTTTATTGTTGCTTTGTGAGTGGAAATGTCAAAATAGTAAAAGAAAATAAAAGAGAATTGCTCTAAAAACAAACGTTCTCTTTGTTCTGCATATGCTTGTTGTTAGTGTTTTTTGAAATTCGTAAACAAAAGTAGGGAAATATAAACAACTTTTGACATGTCCAACTACAAACCAGCTGGGCGGACGACACTACCTAGTAAAATAAATGTACCTTGGTCTGTACCAAGGCGCATCAAACAGGTGACTGCATCAGATCATGTGTTCATCATATGTGTTAGCTTTTGCCTGTATTTTGTTTTTGTAAAAACTAATTCGAGCTGTCACAAACGTCTAGTAAAGTGTGTATGCATTTGTGAAAAATAAGAAAGTCACTAAAAATATATTGAAATACATACACACATATTCCCAGACGTTTCTGACAGCTCGAATTAGTTTTTACAAAATCAAAATACACGGAAAAGCTAACACATATGATGAACACATGATCTGATGCAGTCACCTGTTGGATGCGCTTTGGTCTGTACTATTCACATTTGTTCATTTTTGGTTCTTTTGTTACAGGTATTGCCATCGTTTCCTTCCAATTCTCAGGGTAAATCCCTATTTCAAGAGACTTGTTTATATTAAAAATTGTTCTGCCTGCTGTATTTCAATTATCAATAATAAGTTTGTTGGAGATTTTATTATAGTCTGGCTTATTTTTTAACTCTATTACTATTTTGTTAAGTTCTAATATATTTATTGCATGGAATTTAAATTGGTTATTTATCACAGGTATTACTTGTGTAAGTATTTATTAAAATTACTAGCTATTTCCTTATTAATATTTTATTTTATTTGGTTAAATATCACAGAATTCATCACATCTTTTTTGTCTTTAAAGGCTAGAACTTTCATGTGTCCACATCTGCTTCTGATCCACTGGGTTAGTTATTTGATTACTTATGTACTTATTTATTTTTTTCGTTTTTAATTTTCACCTCAAATGCTTTTCTTATTTGCGTATATTTTAACCATAATTTATATGTTTGTTCTGTTCTAGCTATATGGTATTTATCTATTTTTTCTTTTTTCATTATTTTTAACTCATTATTAAACCCTCTGTTACATTTGATTTATATTATTTTACTTTTTATTAGTATCAATTAGTTTGTTCTCCAATTCTGTTACATTTTCGTTTGAACTTTTTGTTATACCATTAAATACCATTTAATTCCGAACGGAATTACCATTTTAAATGGTATTTTTCTATACTTTAAAATTTGTGCTTCTTTTTTCATTTCCGTCTGCGATCTATCATATGTGTTTCAATTTCAATGTTTATTATTTCGTGATCAGATATTTTATCTGTTTCGCTGATTCTTGCTTTTATGGTATTTGTATTAATGATAATACAGTCTATTATTGTACTTGTATTTCTTGTCACTCTTGTATTTTTTAAAGCCCGATATCATATAACATCTTTCAACTTGTTTTCTATATACTGCGTTGATGCACCAATGTATATTGAAATCTCCTGACATTATTATATCATATGTATTTTCACTTACTTCTATTAAAAAATCTATCTAGATCTATATATTACAGGCAATAATACCGTTGTGTTTTCATATTTTACTCTACATAATAAAATCCAATACTTTAAGCTTTCAACCTTTTCGAAATCCTTGTAATTTTCCATGCTTTCATGCATTAGCACAGCTGATTTTGATATATATTGCCATTTTTTCAATTCGCATCTTCTGTTAAATAATTTTCAAAATTTTGCAAGCTAATTTTTACATAAACAACATTTCCACCTCTAGTTATTCAAACCACGCAAAAGGTGTTCTGCCTACAAACTATACTGAAATCACGTGGTTAAGAAAGTTTAGCTAAATAACTGCCGATTTGAAATCACTTGCTTATTTTTTTATTTTTTTCGTTTTATACAGTATGTCAATAATGTCTTTACACACATAAACAATTTTACTTTTTTCATATTTTGTAGGAAAAAAAATAATAAAAAAAAAATCTGGCAACGCTATGAACTAAAACGTGATTATTTTCGTGGCGGTAACAAAATATATTTTTTATTATTTACTGAATAAGTTCATAACGTTATATAATTAAATATTATTATATTTGACTCGTATTTCTCGAATATATACACAGATAATAAATACACATAAACTTATTCATCGTGAATATTGTGTTTCTGTTTTTGTTTGCAAAATTTTTTTAATATGGCGTCGGCTCACAGTGGTTCAAAAACGTTTTTCATTGGCCAAAACTCTGTACCTTTTTAACTAATAAAGATTTTTTAGTAGTTCTTTTTTTCGTCAATAGATAACATCTTAAGCTTTTACCGAGTTTGGGCCTTATTAAAATCGGTTCAGCGGTTGCTGAGAAATTCAAGCCTAAGGTTGAACTTTCGATTTGCTTTTCCTAATTCTTGTTTGAAATTCCGTTTCAAATGTGCCAACTCATTTTTTACCCACTTTTCCTTAAACAATGTGGCTCAAATTTGGTCCACGGGTCAATCTTGGATGACAATACAATATTTTGCTATCCTTAGGGTGGCCCCTATTTTCACTGAGGTATTTTCCGTATTTTCATTAGGATTGTCCAAATTTCAACTTTATGCCTAACGATACCTACATATTTCCTAGTTTTTGGTCAATTTTAAAACAAAACAGTGTAATTTAATTTTTCTTTAATTATATATATATTTATTTATAGTTATAAATAGATTCTATGTAAATAAAATAACATTTAATATTAATGTCTGTATACTTTATTTTATTCAAATACTAAATTCAAATTATAATTATTATTCATTTGGCTGGAATATTTCCTGTAAATATTCTATATTCTGCTCTGTATTACCTGTGTCCTGTAGCAGTGCCTTAGCTTCGGCATTTAGTTCCGAATGATTCAATTTCCATTGACTTCGAATGCTATGAATGCTATATGAAATAAATCTTCATTTGTAGAAATTCGTGATATTTTTCTGGTATTATGTTCTCTGTAAAACCTGTAATCCTTGTTTCTTTTTTCCTGGGCTTCCTCTGACAAATCTCCAATTGGTAATAAATGGTGCTTAATGACCTCTTCTCCATGATAAAGAACTTTATGCACTGTTGCTGACATATTTTTATATTTGTATTTGGATGTATATATAGCAGCGGTTTCCTTGGCGTAATCACCAAATTTTTTAGCATTAATTAGTTCATTGCACGCAAGTACTTCAGTAATTGTTTTAAATCTTGAAATAACATCTATATCAACACCTGTTATATCAGATGTAGTTTCGGGATCCAAAAAAATCTTCTTGCGGTGTTGCCATCGTTTGTGTTACCTGATCTTTGTTTTGGTTGATCTATAATCAACCCGTGCTTGAGAAATGCATCTTGAACTTGTTTCTTTTTCAATTTTCTTATCTCTTTGTTGGTATCATTATTTCTTACTGATCGTGAAGCTCCGAAGTCCAAATCATAGCTTATTTTCAGTATGTGTTCCATAAATCTTATCCTCGTATGTAGCGGTGATAATCTAAATTCAAATGCATCAATACTATCCTCCGACTTTGTCGGTTCTTGGTTTAACTGACTTGATGTTGCTTTACATATAATACAGCTGGATGAAGCTTTTGTATCAGTCAAAACCTGCGCAGTTTTTCCGTCTATCATAGATAGTATTAATTGGTAATTCAATTTAATAGCCTGTTCCTCTATCTCTAACTCTAATGGCCTTAGTGTTGAAATTTGAGCTCTAATGTCACTTACTTCATTCTTAATAGTATCATGAGTTTCCTTTTTAAATTCAAATTTTATTGGTCTGCAGTATTTTGTAGACGATGGAGTTTGGTTTTTCCAAATATAACTTGTTTTCACTGTGCTGGACGAAGGTTCCGAGTCCTCTAAGTTTTTTATTAATCGCAATGGTACAAATGACACCATGAACATATCTGTGTCAGAAATATCCTCACATAAAAATTGTCTATATTGTCTTTGTCCAGAAGACCCATCGCATCCCCATTTACAAAAAAGAGTTAAATTGCAGTTTCCATATTTTTTCAACTCACTTACTTTAAGTGATTTTAGCAACCTTTCGGCTGTATGATCAAGTACAGCTTGCAGCTGTACCTGTGCCGAAATTGGTGTGATTTTGATAGATTCCTTTGGAGGATAACACTCCTTTTTAGCTGACATTATGTGATTATATGACGGGTATAAATTTGAGCCTTTTTCGATCGCACGTAATCTGAGTTGAGTATACTGCTGTTTTGTTAACTTTAAATCTAGAAATAATGCAAGCGCTTCCTCATTTGTGAACTGTTTTTCCTGGTGTGGTGTCGGAATGCTTTTAAGGATCCGTTTTGTTCTTACCGGACTAGCAGAAACGACTTTTTCAATGATATCCACTTTCGTTAATTATTTTTGTGATCGCAGCTTGTAAAGAAAACTATCTTTAATGTTTTCACATTCGATTTCTTCATTTATATTCTTAAGTTTTCGTCTCTTAGATCTATGGCTACAGTTATCTAGCGATTTTTCTGGTCTTCCACCACTCATCACTCAGTGAACTTCCTTGTAGCGTTTTTGCAATATTTTTACGAAATTAGATACTTTGTCTTTTATTTCCAATTGCGTTTCACTGCTGATAGCATTTATGTTCAATTTTCTTTCAATATGGTTTAGAACATCTTCTTTGTTTTTGTTTTTAAAATATTCTTCGGTCAATTCATTATAGCTGAAAGTTTCCATATTTTAATTAAGCTGAAAATAATGTATTTGTTGAAGTTCTATAAAAATAACTTCCAAAAATTTTTCAACCTTTTTAAATCGAATTCTTGTCTGACAGTAAAATTTATTTCCAAATTTTTGTCCTTATATACTCAATAAAGAAATGTCAAACATAAAGTAGATTACGTACACACAAAAAAATATTAGAGCTATTATTACCTAGGCTCAGGTATTTTTCTTTTGTATGGAATTTTTTAAGACAAAAACCAAGTTCAACTACCTAAGCTGATTTGGAAAACGTACAATAAATTTGCTTTTTAAATCGAATACTTGTATCGAAATAAAATTTATTTCCAAATTATTGTGATTTATACTACATATAAAAGTGTTAAACCTAAAGTAGATTACCTAAACACAAAAAACTAAGTTTAACTACCTAAGTTGATTCGGTTTATACAAGTTTTCTATGGGAAAATTTGTTATATACAACTTATACTGGATTTTAAGGAAATTTTACCAAAAATTGTTTTGTGTACTAAAACTCTCAATTTTCGAATAAAATTAACTTTTTAGTTAGATTCCTCTCTTTCCCCTTACGTTTTGCTATCTGCAATTCGTACTTTTGGCAGTGAATGAATTCTAAAGTAAATTTACTAGCAGTTTTGATAGAAATTTTTTTGTAAAAATGCTGAGTATTTTCATTAAAATAGAAAAAGTGTTCTACGGGCGGATCCGGGCGGGTGCAAAAGTATATATAGGCTTAAAGAGAACACTTTTGCCTTTCTTTGGGTGGTTTTGGTTTTTTGTCTTTTAGAAGTTATATACTACTAAACTTCAAACTTTGCGAATATATGGAGGTTTCCAATTTTAAACATAACACCCTATTTACAAATTATACAGGGTGCGCATATACCATTTCTTAAAAACAACAGTTCACCCAACATAACAAAAAAAACCGCAACTCAATATCGATAACAGTTTTTAAGAAATCGCAATTAATATGAGATCAAACATTACAATTTTTATGTTATTTTTAAATTAACATAAATTCTTTGCCTTTAGCAGCATGCCAGGCCCACTACTGCGAATATTTTGACCCAATTTTTCGGCTACCTTAGTTTTGATCTGTTTTTTTTTTCTGGTGACATAAAAATTTTAAGAATCTGTGTCAACAAAAAATATAGGTTTTGGCCAATGAAAATTAATTCTGAACCACCGAGCAGCTTCGTAATAAAACTAAATCCAAAATAAGGAAATTTAAACAATTACTTAGTAGCCGCATTTTTAACGAAGATAGCTCTAAACAAATTTGGAAGAATCTTAGAAATGCTGGAGTTAGTGTTGGCCCGACTTATTTTGCGGAGTTAAATGCAGATGAAATCAATAATGGCTTTCTGAGAAATCAAACAGACACGTGTGATGTTGAACCAAATTTCTTACTTTTTTCGACTTCTGTTAGCCAATTTTCCTTTTCTAATATAACTGAGTCTGATTTATTTTTTGCAGTTACTAGAATAAAATCTAATTCGATTGGTGTTGATGGTATTCCAATCAAGCTTCTAAAGATAATTTTTCCTTATATTAGTAATCATCTCTTATATTTCTTTAATTATGTTTTAACCTTTTCTATATTTCTTTCTGATTGGAAAACGTCACGTATTACGCCAATACCTAAAGATAAACGTTTATGCTCTGTAAGCAATTTACGGCCTGTCAGTATATCACCAGCATTATCCAAAGTAATAGAAAATGTTTTGAAAGATCAAATGCTTACATCGATTACTGCTAACAGATATATTAATGAGTCCCAATATGGGTATAGATGTGGTCGTAGTACAGGACTTCTATTGACAGAGCTTACTGAGACTATCAAAGCTAATCGTAATGAGGGTAAACTAGGTATTTTGACATCTATTGATCTTTCTAAAGCATTTGATCAAGTTAAACATTCTTTATTGATAACTAAACTTAATTCCATATACAAATTCTCAGTATCAGCTTGTCGGTTGCTTTGGTCATATTTAAATGACCGCAAACAATATGTTTTTAATAATAGAGTTGCGTCGGATCTGTTAAACGTTCGATCAGGAGTACCCCAGGGATCAGTTTTGGGTCCTTTTCTTTTCACCTTATTTCTTAATGACCTTTTTGAAAAGGTAAACTTTTCCAAATTATTTGCCTTTGCAGATGATATTCAATTATTTTGGTCCGGTGAAACTCAGTTTCTAGACTCTTTACAACATAAAATCAATCATGATCTTTCTATGGTTATTAGCTGGATGGTGGCAAATTTTCTTAATGTTAATCCGGAAAAGACTAAGGGGTTAATTTTCAAACCGATTACAGCAGGAATGATTAATTTAAAGTTGAGATTTTGTGAATCTGCCGTAGCAATTGTGAACAGTATGAGATGCTTGGGCGTGGTTATTGATGATAATTTATCTTTTGGTCCACATGTTGACCGTATCAGCTGTAAAGTTAGTATAATACTGCGGCGTTTATATCATTTAAATCTTTCTCTTCCCATACATGTTCGTAGAACTACTGCTCATGCGCTATTGATGTCACAAGTTAATTATTGCCTTGAAGTCTATTCATGTTGCAATGCTAGTAATAGGAATAAGATCAGATTAATTATGAACAGGATTGTTAGATTTATCTATGGGCTAAGACTTAGAGCACATGTGTCTAACTACTTTAAGAGCTTTTTAAATCTTTCATTTGAGAATTTTCTTAAATCTAGATTGCTAATTTATCTTTTTAGAATTATTAAATTTCAAAATCCGTTGCATATCGCTCAATTATTTTCTTTTACTAATTCAACTAGAAATCCTTAACTTATTATTCCACGTATCCGTAACGCATCGTTTGAACTCTCATTTGTTGTTCGGTCTGCACGTATCTGTAATTCATTACCCAGAAACCTGCGTACCTTTCAGATATCAATTATAACATTCAAAAGGAAAATGTTAGAACTTCTCAATTCTTAGTCAGGATGTATATGGACTCATAGTACGTATGTTTGTTGAATAAAACACTCATTTGTCTTTTTTAACCATGTATGTTATATCACCTAATGTTTTAGTATGGAGTGTTAATAAATACAAATTTTGTATTGAAAATGTATATGTCTCATTGCAGTTTCGACTGCATTGTATGTAATTATATTTATAATGTTATACTGTAAATGCTTCCTCATAGCATATATATATTTTTCTTGTAATATTTTAATATTGGCTTTGGAGCCACATGTATTACGAATGAATTTCTAAATAAATAAATAAACAAATAAAATATAAAGTTTTTTTTTATATATTATAATTATGTACACTATTTGTAGAAGTATTAAAGAAACCCAATTTTTACAAAAACATAACAAAAATTTAAAACAATACCAAACACTACTCCATTTTTCTTATGTCAAGAAACTCTTTACACAAAACACATTTTCCTTCTTTTTTGCACTTACTTTACTATCAACTTTAATTAACCGTTTCTGAAATGTCAGTTGACGATAAAAATTTTCAATGCTCGTCTCATTTTTATAATCATTATGAGTAAATAATGGCAGGCAAAAGATTATCGTACGACGTGATTAAACTGATTTACTAAAACCACCAATTGGGTGCAAGTGCTCAGGAACTGTCAGAGAGATTTTCGGTAGCACGAAAGACCATTTACAATGTGCTTAGTCGAGCTAAAAACGAAGGTAGATTGCAGTTAAAGTGTGGAGGTGGCCCTAAGCCTAAAATGAACAAGCGAGAAGAGCCCCAAATTATAAAAAGCTTGTACAGAACTCTCAAATTTCTATAAGAACGCTTGCAAAGATATAGAGAAGCGTCTCTCCTTCGCCATTAAGAATATCTCGCATCCGGCAGACTATTGAGACGATGTAATATTTTGCGACGAGCAAAAATGATGTTGTATTAAAATGATGGGCCTAAAAGAGTATTGCAAAAGCCCCTTACATCGCTGGAAAACCGCAACATCACTCCTGTAGTCAAATTTGGAAAAATGCCTGTAATGATTTGGGTGTGCATATGTAGCAAAGGAGTGGGCGATTTGGCTTTAATAGAAACAACAATGGATAAGCGACAATATTTAAGTATTTTGCAGACCCATTTAGTTAATAGTTCTAAGAAGTTTGGATTTATTAGAGAGAATAAGTCTGTCCCAAACATAAGTCACATAAAACGAAGGTAGATTGCAGTTAAAGTGTGGAGGTGGCCCTAAGCCTAAAATGAACAAGCGAGAAGAGCCCCAAATTATAAAAAGCTTGTACAGAACTCTCAAATTTCTATAAGAACGCTTGCAAAGATATAGAGAAGCGTCTCTCCTTCGCCATTAAGAATATCTCGCATCCGGCAGACTATTGAGACGATGTAATATTTTGCGACGAGCAAAAATGATGTTGTATTAAAATGATGGGCCTAAAAGAGTATTGCAAAACCCCTTACATCGCTGGAAAACCGCAACATCACTCCCGTAGTCAAATTTGGAAAAATGCCTGTAATGATTTGGGTGTGCATATGTAGCAAAGGAGTGGGCGATTTGGCTTTCATAGAAACAACAATGGATAAGCGACTATATTTAAGTATTTTGCAGACCCATTTAGTTAATAGTTCTAAGAAGTTTGGATTTATTAGAGAGAATAAGTCTGTCCCAAACATAAGTCACATATGGTATGGATGTGATTACTTTACAATTGTGGCAAAGTCATTGATACACCTGCTCAAAGTCCGGATTTAAATCCTATCGAATATATGTGGGTTTATTTAAAAGAAAGGGTTGCTAAACGCCAGCCATCTAATCACTGCTTTAAAAAAAGCAATTTTAGAATAGCGGCAAAATATACCATCCAACTACGACTTAAAGAAGTTAATCAGTTCTATGAAATAGAGATTGCAATGCGTGATAGATGCAAACGGTGGCCATACATAATACTTAAATTTTCGAATGTATTTTTTTTAACTATTTAGTTTTACATGTATTTTTGAGTTATAATGATTTTATCCTAAGTGTATGCATATTTGTATACATACATAAGTACAAAAAGTAAAACAAATATTTATTTGAATTTTTCTGGCAAAAACGTAATTTCTTATTCCAAGATTATACTTATTCCACAACTTTTTGTAATGTTGTTTCTTTACTGAAGCACTATTTTTGATAAAAAAGAAAAAAGTGTTAAAGAACAAAATTTATTTATGTTGTGTTAAAATTAAATGCCTGGTTTTATAAAAATTGTTATTCTTGTTTTGAATTTGTTGACTGTTTGCTTTGTATACTTTCAAAGCAAATTTAAATCCTATTAAACCACTTGTTTTTGAAACGGCCTCGTACAAAAAGGTTGATTTGTTGTATCAGTTCGCCGATGACTACATCTTATAGATTCGCCTTGAGTAATTTACCCTCTGTTTACACTAGACAATAGCAAATCGTACACACTTATTCACTAACCCATGTACACTTTTTCAATTGGCTGAATTACTGGCGATTTGATGTATGCCGACAATTTTATTATAATTTTTTTGAGTAAATGATATTTGAATAATATTATCATTTTATTTGCTAAAATTTTCTATTCATATAATATTAGAAATTGAAAGAAAGCAGGAATAAACACTAAATTTTTTTTTTGTTTCCGGGAGCGTGAGGTTTTTGGCTCAAAACGAATTGTAATAATTATTGTGTGGACGCCTATGACACAGTAGCAATTGTCAGCTTTTTCAAGAACTAATAAGTTTTATTTTATTGTCTGACAGCATTGTCAAATGTAAATATGGCGTTTTGCTGATCATTGCGAAATCATGTACCAAGGCGAATAAATTACCAGGTGGCAGCTTAGGCGAATTCAGTATTTTATGCTGGTATACACCACTGTCAAACTCCATATATAAAAAATATGGGTACAAAAGATAAAAACTTTAAATTTACGTAGTGTATGTTACTACATCGGCCATGACAAACGCTATAGAAAAGTTAAAGGGTGTTGCAAAATTGACAACACTATAATCGTAAAAATCACGTCAATTTTGCTACACCCTTTAACTTTTCTATAGCGTTTGTCATGGCCGATGTAGTAACATACACTTCGTAAATTTCAAGTTTTTATCTGTTATAGTTCAAAAGATAACTCTATAATCGTAAAAATCACGGTAATTTTGCAACACCCTTTTACTTTTCTATAGCGTTTGTCATGGCCGATGTAGTAACATACACTACGTAAATTTAAAGTTTTTATCTTTTGTAGTTCAAAAGATAACACTATAATCGTAAAAATCACGTCAATTTTGCAACACCCTTTAACTTTTCTATAGCGTTTGTCATGGCCGATGTAGTAACATACACTACGTAAATTTAAAGTTTTTATATTTGTAGTTCAAAAGATAACACTATAATCGTAAAAATCACGTCAATTTTGCCACACCCTTTAACTTTTCTATAGCGTTTATCATGGCCGATGTAGTTACACACACTGCGTAAATTTCAAGTTTTTATCGGTTATAGTTCAAAAGATAACACTATAATCGTAAAAATCATGTCAATTTTGCAACACCCTTTAACTTTTCTATAGCGTTTATAATGGCCGATAAAGTTACACAGACTGCGTAAATTTAAAGTTTTTATCTTTTGTAGTTCAAAAGATAACACTATAATCGTAAAAATCACGTCAATTTTTCAACACCCTTTAACTTTTCTACAGCGTTTATCATGCCCGATATAACACCCGTTAACTTTTCTGCAGCTTATGTCATGGCCGACGTAGTAAAACACACACTGTATAATTTTCAACTTAAAAGAATTATTGTAAAAAAAAGAATTCCTTCAATATATTTTTCCTTCCAATAATTGCATTCAAATTCTAATTCATTTAATTCGATGGCGAGTAAATGCATTCACGACGTTTAAATTCATAATACATCCATTCAATGTATATTGAAATCTTCTGATATTATTATATCATATGTATTTTCACTTACTTCTATTAAAAAATTTATCTAGATCTATATATTACAGGCAATAATACCGTTGTGTTTTCATATTTTACTCTACATAATAAAATCCAATACTTTAAGCTTTCAACCTGTTCGAAATCCTTGTAATTTTCCATGCTTTCATGCATAAGCACAGCTGATTTTGATATATATTGCCATTTTTTCAATTCGCCTCTTCTGTTAAATAATTTTAAAAATTTTGCAAGCTAATTTTTACATAAACAACATTTCCACCTCTAGTTATTCAAACCACGCAAAAGGTGTTCTGCCTACAAACTATACTGAAATCACGTGGTTAAGAACGTTTAGCTAAATAACTGCCGATTTGGAATCACTTGCTTATTTTTTTATTTTTTTCGTTTTATACAGTATGTCAATAATGTCTTTACACACATAAACAATTTTACTTTTTTCATATTTTGTAGGAAAAAAAAATAAAATAAAAATCTGGCAACGCTATAAACTAAAACGTGATTATTTTTGTGGCGGTAACAAAATATATTTTGTATTATTTACTGAATAAGTTCATATCGTTATATAATTAAATATTATTATATTTGACTCGTATTTCTCAAATATATACACAGATAATAAATACACATAAACTTATTCATCGTGAATATTGTGTTTTTATTTTTGTTTGCAAAATTTTTTTAATATGGCGCCGGCTGCTAAATGCATTAAGCGTAACAAGAATGTTATGTCCAATGATTTGGGAATTGAATGTGATACGTGTAATAAATGGTTTCACACGGGGTGCGTCAATATTCCCGACTGCCATTGTTGATCTTCAGACTAAAGTAGACAATTGCAATTGCTATGTCAAAAACGTAGAGGAGAGCTCCTTGGATAAATTTTCTAAACTCGAATTGGAGATAAACAGATTACAACGAAAGATGAATCGTGGTGATATTGTCATCACAGGTCTACCGATGGGGATAAATGATCTCACTGGTGCTATGCTTGCTATTTTTTCTTTCTATGATGTGTGTGCAGACGTTAGCGTGTTAAACCACTGTTCCTTCACCAGAAATGGAAAAACCATTATTGTCAAATTTAATGATGTTACTATACGAGATAACTTAATGAAAAAATATTTTAAAAACCCCAAAATCCAGCTAAGCAATGTTATCAAAACTGATGTCACTTCAAGAGTCTTTTTAAATGATAACCTTATTCCTGCTGCCTTACAGTTAAAAAATCTATGCGTATGCTACGTAAAAACAATAAAATAACATGGTTCAGCATCTTAAATAGGGACACACCTTTGGCTAAAGTTAAGCTGCCGGATGGAAGCACGAAAATCTTAGATGGAACTAGTTGTTCATTACTGTAATGTTTTATGGTTACTATTATTGATTTATAAGATGAGTTCCTTATTATTGTTCTTTATGAATTTTATTTTTTTACTGAGTTTTGTAGATATTTTTTGTTACTACCCGTGAACGAAATAACATTTTTGGTTTCATTTTTCTTTTTTGCTAATTGAATTATTTGTTTATTATTATATAATACATACATACATACTATGACTTCTAATATCAATCTTGGTTCAATTATTGATGTTAATTCGCTTCGAAATTTTTTTAGTACTGATTTGAATAGCTTTAAAGTTGCGCATGTGAACGCACAAAGTCTGTGCCCTTCTGATGGGTCCAACAAGCTTGATGAACTTATTTCTATAGTGAACAATGGAAATTTAGACGTTATTGCGGTTAGTGAAACGTGGTTTGATCCAATTATTTTTGATCAAGCTCTAAGTATACCTGGCTACTCGATATGTAGAAATGATTGTCCGTCTGGCACTAGGGGTGGTGGTGTTGCGTTATACATTTCTAATAGAATAAACTATAAGATTATTTTTAAATGCGATGATTACTTTTCGTGTGAAAGCATAGCAGTTGAACTGTTCAATGGTACTAGTGCATTAGTTGTGGGTGTTACTTACCTTCCCAGGGGTAATTTGGCTATGTTCGAGAGTGCTTTTAGTGACATCTTTGATCGCTACCAGGATATTATTATAGTAGGAGATTTTAATGTTAATCTTTTTAATGCATCTAGGTCATATGAGATGCATTCACTTTGTAATCGATACGACCTGCTTTGTATACATAATTCGAATCCTACTCACTTTGATTCTTGTACTCAATCGACGTCTCTTATAGACTATTTTCTTATTAGTCGTAACTTATCGGTGGTTTCTTCTGGACAGTTTCAGATTCCATTCTTATCTCATCACTCCTTGATATGTGCTTCATTTCATATTAAGTTCGTACATTCTACAGAAGCTTTTTTCATAAGAAATTTCAACCGTACTGATTTATTATCCATAGAAAATCATCTATATGAAACAGACTTCACACCCTTATATTAGACGAATAATATCGATCAACAATTACTTTTCTTAAACACGCTCTTCAATAACCGATTGAGTTACATTCCTTTAAAAAAACTTGATCGCAATGTAAGTAATAGAAGTATAAGATTCCCTAGAGCAGCGGTTCTCATCAAATTCCTGCTCACGGACCCCTAGTAAACTAAGTTTTTTTCGCGGACCCCTCTGAAGCCCAAATTCATAACAAAACTTTTATTATTTTTGAAAACACTGTTTTTTTGGTTCTTCATGCGGACCCCTCGGATGGTTGCTACGGACCCTCAGGGGTCCACGGACCCCCATTTGAGAACCGTTGCCCTAGAGAGATAAAATACTATAAATCATTAACTTCTATTGCTTTGAATAATTTTTATAAAAATCGATGCGATTGCAACTAGTACATCTATAAGCAGCTTCGTAGTAAAACTAAATCCAAAATAATGAAATTTAAACAATTACTTAGTAGCCGTATTTTTAACGAAGATAGCTCTAAACAAATTTGGAAGAATCTTAGAAATGCTTGAGTCAGTGTGGGCCCGACTTATTTTGCGGAGTTAAATGCAGATGAAATCAATAATGGCTTTCTGAGAAATCAATTAGACACGTGTGATATTGAACCAAATTTCTCACTTTATTCGAATTCTGTTACCCAATTTTCCTTTTCTAATATAACTGAATCTGATTTATTTTTTGCAGTTACTAGAATAAAATCTAATTCGATTGGTGTTGATGGTATTCCAATCAAGCTTCTAAAGATTATTTTTCCTTATATTAGTAATCATCTCTTATATTTCTTTAATAATGTTTTAACCTTTTCTATATTTCCTTCTGATTGGAAAACTTCACGTATTACGCCAATACCTAAAGATAAACGTTTATGCTCTGTAAGCAATTTACGGCCTATCAGTATATTACCAGCATTATCCAAAGTAATAGAAAATGTTTTGAAAGATCAAATGCTTACATGGATTACTGCTAACAGATATATTAATGAGTCCCAATATGGATTTAGATGTGGTCGTAGTACAGGACTTCTATTGACAGAGCTTACTGAGACTATCAAAGCTAATCGTAATGAGGGTAAACTAGGTATTTTGACATCTATTGATCTTTCTAAAGCATTTGATCAAGTTAAACATTCTTTATTGATAACT
Organism: Cistogaster globosa; assembly: GCA_937654795.1. Taxonomy (NCBI): domain Eukaryota; kingdom Metazoa; phylum Arthropoda; class Insecta; order Diptera; family Tachinidae; genus Cistogaster; species Cistogaster globosa. Next base: position 83,592,269 of record OW569403.1, read on the forward strand.
AAACTTAATTCCATATACAAATTCTCAGTATCAGCTTGTCGGTTGCTTTGGTCATATTTAAATGACCGCAAACAATATGTTTTTAATAATAGAGTTGCGTCGGATCTGTTAAACGTTCGATCAGGAGTACCCCAGGGATCAGTTTTGGGTCCTGGTCTTTTCACCTTATTTTTTAATGACCTTTTTGAAAAGGTAAACTTTTGCAAATTATTTGCCTTTGCAGATGATATTCAATTATTTTGGTCCGGTGAAACTCAGTTTCTAGACTCTTTACAACATAAAATCAATCATGATCTTTCTATGGGTATTAGTTGGATGGTGGCAAATTTTCTTAATGTTAATCCGGAAAAGACTAAGGGGTTAATTTTCAAACCGAATACAGCAGGAATGATTAATTTAGAGTTGAGATTTTGTGAATCTGCCGTAGCAATTGTGAACAGTATGAGATGCTTGGGCGTGATTATTGATGATAATTTATCTTTTGGTCCACATATTGACCGTATCAGCTGTAAAGTTAGTATAATACTGCGGCGTTTATATCATTTAAATCTTTCTCTTCCCATACATGTTCGTAGAACTACTGCTCATGCGCTATTGATGTCACAAGTTAATTATTGCCTTGAAGTCTATTCATGTTGCAATGCTAGTAATAGGAATAAGATCAGATTAATTATGAACAGGATTGTTAGATTTATCTATGGGCTAAGACTTAGAGCACATGTGTCTAACTACTTTAAGAGCTTTTTAAATCTTTCATTTGAGAATTTTCTTAAATCTAGATTGCTAATTTATCTTTTTAGAATTATTAAATTTCAAAATCCGTTGCATATCGCTCAATTATTTTCTTTTACTAATTCAACTAGAAATCCTTAACTTATTATTCCACGTATCCGTAACGCATCGTTTGAACTCTCATTTGTTGTTCGGTCTGCACGTATCTGTAATTCATTACCCAGAAACCTGCGTACCTTTCAGATATCAATTATAACATTCAAAAGGAAAATGTTAGAACTTCTCAATTCTTAGTCAGGATGTATATGGACTCATAGTACGTATGTTTGTTTAATAAAACACTCATTTGTCTTTTTTAACCATGTATGTTATATCACCTAATGTTTTAGTATGGAGTGTTAATAAATACAAATTTTGTATTGAAAATGTATATGTCTCATTGCAGTTTCGACTGCATTGTATGTAATTATATTTATAATGTTATACTGTAAATGCTTCCTCATAGCATATATATATTTTTCTTGTAATATTTTAATATTGGCTTTGGAGCCACATGTATTACGAATAAATTTCTAAATAAATAAATAAACAAATAAAATATAAAGTTTTTTTTTATATATTATAATTATGTACACTATTTGTAGAAGTATTAAAGAAACGCAATTTTTACAAAAACATAACAAAAATTTAAAACAATACCAAACACTACTCCATTTTTCTTATGACAAGAAACTCTTTACACAAAACACATTTTTCTTCTTTTTTGCACTTACTTTACTATCAACTTTAATTAACCGTTTCTGAAATGTCAGTTGACGATAAAAATTTTCAATGCTCGTCTCATTTTTATAATCATTGTGAGTAAATAATGGCAGGCAAAAGATTATCGTACGATGTGATTAAACTGATTTACTAAAACCACCAATTGGGTGCAAGTGCTCAGGAACTGTCAGAGAGATTTTCGGTAGCACGAAAGACCATTTACAATGTGCTTAGTCGAGCTAAAAACGAAGGTAGATTGCAGTTAAAGTGTGGAGGTGGCCCTAAGCCTAAAATGAACAAGCGAGAAGAGCCCCAAATTATAAAAAGCTTGTACAGAACTCTCAAATTTCTATAAGAACGCTTGCAGACCCATTTAGTTAATAGTTCTAAGAAGTTTGGATTTATTAGAGAGAATAAGTCTGTCCCAAACATAAGTCACATATGGTATGGATGTGATTACTTTACAATTGTGGCAAAGTCATTGATACACCTGCTCAAAGTCCGGATTTAAATCCTATCGAAAATATGTGGGTTTATTTAAAAGAAAGGGTTGCTAAACGCCAGCCATCTAATCACTGCTTTAAAAAAAGCAATTTTAGAATAGCGGCAAAATATACCATCCAACTACGACTTAAAGAAGTTAATCAGTTCTATGAAATAGAGATTACAATGCGTGATAGATGCAAACGGTGGCCATACATAATACTTAAATTTTCTAATGTATTTTTTTTAACTATTTAGTTTTACATGTATTTTTGAGTTATAATGATTTTATCCTGAGTGTATGCATATTTGTATACATACATAAGTACAAAAAGTAAAACAAATATTTATTTGAATTTTTCTGGCAAAAACGTAATTTCTTATTCCAAGATTATACTTATTCCACAACTTTTTGTAATGTTGTTTCTTTACTGAAGCACTATTTTTGATAAAAAAGAAAAAAGTGTTAAAGAACAAAATTTATTTATGTTGTGTTAAAATTAAATGCCTGGTTTTATAAAAATTGTTATTCTTGTTTTGAATTTGTTGACTGTTTGCTTTGTATACTTTCAAAGCAAATTTAAATCCTATTAAACCACTTGTTTTTGAAACGGCCTCGTACAAAAAGGTTGATTTGTTGTATCAGTTCGCCGATGACTACACCTGATACATTTGTCTTGGTTGTTATTCTTGTTTTGAATTTTTTGACTATTTGCTTTGTATATTTTCAAAGCAATTTAAAATTTTATTCGCTTCAATCACTTGTTTTTTAACGGTCTCGAACAAAAAAGTTGCTCTGTTGTATCAATTCGCCGATGACTACATCTTATAGATTCGCCTTGAGTAATTTACCCTCTGTTTACACTAGACAATAGCAAATCGTACACACTTATTCACTAACCCATGTACACTTTTTCAATTGGCTGAATTACTGGCGATTTGATGTATGCCGACAATTTTATTATAATTTTTTTGAGTAAATGATATTTGAATAATATTATCATTTTATTTGCTAAAATTTTCTATTCATATAATATTAGAAATTGAAAGAAAGCAGGAATAAACACTAAATTTTTTTTTTTGTTTCCGGGAGCGTGAGGTTTTTGGCTCAAAACGAATTGTAATAATTATTGTGTGGACGCCTATGACACAGTAGCAATTGTCAGCTTTTTTAAGAACTAATAAGTTTTATTTTATTGTCTGACAGCATTGTCAAATGTAAATATGGCGTTTTGCTGATCATTGCGAAATCATGTACCAAGGCGAATAAATTACCAGGTGGCAGCTTAGGCGAATTCAGTATTTTATGCTGGTATACACCACTGTCAAACTCCATATATAAAAAATATGGGTACATTTTTTATATATGGAGTTTGACAGTAGTGTATACCAGCAAAAAATACTGAATTCGCCTTCGCTGCCACCTGGTAATTTGTTCGCCTTTTCATGTACCATGTGGTGGCTGTGGCGAATGAACTTATTTTCGCCGTTGCAGCAAATTTCAAAGAAGGCGAATTAATTACAGGTGGCCTTAACATCCCAGGTGACTTTTGGAAGACGTTTTATAAAAAAAAACAAATTATACATATTTATTTCACAGTGTTGTATTCATTTTCGCCCTGAGTATACCTGTTATTAATTCGCCTTGGAATCAATACTAGGTGGTCACATGGCGGATTCAGTAATTTTCGCCAAAACCTGAAAAGTCAAACTCCAAATGAAAAAATGTGTATAATTTTTTTATATGGTGTTAGACACTTAACGTTACGGAGAAAATGGACAAATTCGCCATTGCGACCACCTAGTAATTATTTCGCCATGATGTCTAACTTCATATAAAAATATTTTCGCTGAATTTTTTTTTTTTTTGTATGGAGTTTGACATTTCTTGCAACGGAGATAATAAATGAATGCGCCACTGCCACCACCTGGTATATGATTTCGCCATGATGATGATACCACCTGGTTATCAATTCGCCTTGTTGGTTATATAACAAATTTGTTTTTTCATTTTGTATAAATTTGTTTATCACAGAGCTGTAAACGAATGATTCATTTTTGGTTTTTAACTCACCGTGAATTAAAATGTTTGAATGCATTCATTTGTTCCAAAAAATGAATTGAATTAAAATTTGAATGCATTCACAATGAATTTGAATTCTTGAATGCCATTCACTTGGCCACACAAAGTTAATGAATTTGAATGAATTTATTATGAACAAAATTTGTGTGAATGCATTCCTTTCATCAGCCAAAAAATGAATTAGAATCTGAATTGATGTATTATGATTTTAAACGTCGTGAATGCATTTACTCGCCATCGAATTAAATGAATTAGAATTTGAATGCACTTATTGGAAGGAAAAATATATTGAAGGAATTCATTTTTTTTTTACAATAATTCTTTTAAGTTGAAAATTATACAGTGTGTTTTTTACTACGTCGGCCATGACATAAGCTGCAGAAAAGTTAACGGGTGTTAAGGCCGGGGCACATAGAATCCGTCATACGTTAAACTTTGACAAATTCAACTAAAGTCAAAGTAACGACGGGTGAGGTTGGCACAATGAATACTTTGTTGACGGATGTTAAACCAAAGCTTGCTCTCTATTTTTATTCACTTTTAAATTTAATTTGTATTTTATTCTCTTTTTAATTTAATTTAATTAAATTTGTATTTTATTGTTTGCCACCAAAATTGTTTTATTAAAATCACAAAACACAATTGAAACACAGCAAGAGTTAAAAGAAAACGGAGAAGAAGAAGCAGTTGATAGTTGTCAAAGTATTCAAAAGTTAAAAGTTGACCAACTTTCGTACTTTGCGTTGACGGACACGTATTGATTGTGACAACGCTCATAAGAAAACATGTATTTTAACTTACTTGTCAGTTGAATTTGTCAAAGTTTAACGTATGACGGATTCTATGTGCCCCGGCCTTTATATCGGGCATGATAAACGCTGTAGAAAAGTTAAAGGGTGTTACAAAATTGACATGATTTTTACGATTAGAGTGTTATCTTTTGAACTACAAAAGATAAAAACTTTAAATTTACGTAGTGTATGTTACTACATCGGCCATGACAAACGCTATAGAAAAGTAAAAGGGTGTTGCAAAATTACCGTGATTTTTAGGATTATAGTGTTATCTTTTGAACTATAACAGATAAAAACTTGAAATTTACACAGTGTATGTTACTACATCGGCCATGACAAACGCTATAGAAAAGTTAAAGGGTGTAGCAAAATTGACGTGATTTTTACGATTATAGTGTTATCTTTTGAACTATAACAGATAAAAACTTGAAATTTACGCAGTTTGTGTAACTACATCGGCCATGATAAACGCTATAGAAAAGTTAAAGGGAGTTGCAAAATTGACGTGATTTTTACGATTATAGTGTTATCTTTTGAACTATAACAGATAAAAACTTCAAATTTACGCAGTGTGTGTAACTACATCGGCCATGACAAACGCTATAGAAAAGTTAAAGGGTGTTGCAAAATTGACGTGATTTTTACGATTATAGTTTTATCTTTTGAACTATAACAGATAAAAACTTGAAATTTACGCAGTGTGTGTAACTACATCGGCCATGATAAACGCTATAGAAAAGTTAAAGGGTGTTGCAAAATTGACGTGATTTTTACGATTATAGTGTTATCTTTTGAACTACAAAAATAAAAACTTTAAATTTACGTAGTGTATGTTACTACATCGGCCATGACAAACGCTATAGAAAAGTTAAAGGGTGTTGCGAAATTGACGTGATTTTTACGATTATAGTGTTATCTTTTGAACTACAAAAGATAAAAACTTTAAATTTACGTAGTGTATGTTTCTACATCGGCCATGACAAACGCTATAGAAAAGTAAAAGGGTGTTGCAAAATTACCGTGATTTTTACGATTATAGTGTAGCAAAATTGACGTGATTTTTACGATTATAGTGTTATCTTTTGAACTATAGGCCGATGTAGTAACATACACTACGTAAATTTAAAGTTATCTTTTGTAGTACAAAAGATAACACTATAATCGTAAAAATCACGTCTATTTTGCAACACCCTTTAACTTTTCTATAGCGTTTATCATGGCCGATGTAGTTACACACTGCGTAAATTTCAAGCTTTTATCTGTTATAGTTCAAAAGATAACACTATAATCGTAAAAATCACGTCAATTTTGCTACACCCTTTAACTTTTCTATAGCGTTTGTCATGGCCGATGTAGTACCATACACTGCGTAAATTTCAAGTTTTTATCTGTTATAGTTCAAAAGATAACACTATAATCGTAAAAATCACGATAATTTTGCAACACCCTTTTACTTTTCTATAGCGTTTGTCATGGCCGATGTAGTAACATACACTACGTAAATTTAAAGTTTTTATCTTTTGTAGTTCAAAAGATAACACGATAATCGTAAAAATCATGTAAATTTTGCAAGACCCTTTAACTTTTCTATAGCGTTTGTCATGGCCGATGTAGTAACATACACTACGTAAATTTAAAGTTTTTATCTTTTGTAGTTCAAAAGATAACACTATAATCGTAAAAATCACGTCAATTTTGCAACACCCTTTAACTTTTCTATAGCGTTTATCATGGCCGATGTAGTTACACACACTGCGTAAATTTCAAGTTTTTATCTGTTATAGTTCAAAAGATAACACTATAATCGAAAAATCACGTCAATTTTGCAGCACCCTTTAACTTTTCTATAGCGTTTGTCATGGCCGATGTAGTAACATACACTGCGTAAATTTCAAGTTTTTATCTGTTATAGTTCAAAAGATAACACTATAATCGTAAAAATCACGTCAATTTTGCAACACCCTTTAACTTTTCTATAGCGTTTATCATGGCCGATGTAGTTACACACACTGCGTAAATTTCAAGTTTTTATCGGTTATAGTTCAAAAGATAACACTATAATCGTAAAAATCACGTCAATTTTGCAACACCCTTTAACTTTTCTATAGCGTTTATCATGGCCGATAAAGTTACACAGACTGCGTAAATTTAAAGTTTTTATCTTTTGTAGTTCAAAAGATAACACTATAATCGTAAAAATCACGTCAATTTTGCAACACCCTTTAACTTTTCTACAGCGTTTATCATGCCCGATATAACACCCGTTAACTTTTCTGCAGCTTATGTCATGGCCGACGTAGTAAAACACACACTGTATAATTTTCAACTTAAAAGAATTATTGTAAAAAAAATGAATTCCTTCAATATATTTTTCCTTCCAATAATTGCATTCAAATTCTAATTCATTTAATTCGATGGCGAGTAAATGCATTCACGACGTTTAAATTCATAATACATCCATTCAGATTCTAATTCATTTTTTGGCTGATGAAAGGAATGCATTCATAAAAAGTAATTTCATGATGAAATTCAAATTCTTATTCATTCATTTCGTGTGGGTAAGTGAATGGCGATCAAGAATTTTAATTCATTGTGAATGCATTCAAATTTTAATTCAATTCTTTTTTGTGTGGAATGAATGCATTAAAAAAATCACAATTCAATGTGGGAATGATTCGCAGGAATGATTCAAAAAAGAATCATTCGTTTACAGCTCTGCTTTATCAACAATTTTATTTAATTATTTTTAAATTAATGAAACCTTGTTCGTTATAAAATAAATTTTGTTGTCATTTTTTATATATTTACTTATCAACAATTTTATTTAATTATTTTTAATTTTTAAATTAATGAAACACTACAAATTAACTCAGTTCAAAAAGAAGACAAATGCCAAAAAAGGCAAAAATAATAATAATAGAAGGTTGCCTACAACATGTTTGCAAGTGTGAACGTGAACGAGAAAACAAAAGATAATTCCGGATGGTTTTCTTTCAAATGTTTTCCCGTCTAAACGGGGACTTAGTAGAGTTCAAAGTGCAACACATAACTAGAAACGGTCAATAGTTATTTAATATTTTTGTGGAACAGCGCTATTTGAACAAAGATCGGTAAGTACATTCTTTTACTTAAAGAACCTAAATAAAATAAAAGCCATAACCTTTAAGAATTATAATAGGAAAATGAAAAATTTGCACTTCTGAAAAACGGAGCCAAATTTTTTAACTGAGTAAAGCTGGAAAATCATATAGGGAAATATCAGCAGGTTCAGTGTTCGAAAAATATGGTTTTTAACGCCCTACAGCATATAAAAAATTCCAAGACATTAAAGGCCCCGCGAAACGTCTGAGTATACCAACCGCATAAGGCGAATTTCCAAAGCAGATCCGAAAAAGGCGTCTACTGATATCCAGCATGATTTTTGGGAAAAACTCAATATCACGATATCCAAGAGAACTATTTCACGACGTTTTGTTAAAGTCGAACTACATGGCAGAGCAGTACGTAAGAAGCCACTTCTCAGTAAAATTCAAAGGAAACGTCGTGTAGAATTCGCCAAGTCTCATTGGAATTGGACGTAACTCAGTGGAAATATGTGCTTTGGAGCCATGAAACAAAGATAAACCGCCTTGATCCTGATGATCAGAGATAAGTTAGACGATCCATTAACCAAGAATTTAATCCTCGCTATTTTTTACGCATAGTAAACCATGGTGGAGGATCTATTATGGTGTTGGGATGTGTTTCTTGGAACCGTGTTAGGCCAATCCACCAAATTGATGGAATTTTGAAAAAAGAAAAATATGTCGACATATTAATCAAAGTGATGTTGCCTTGGGCTGAGGAGAATTTACCAGTTATTTGGAAATTTCAACAGAACAACAACCCAAAACACACGGCTTAAGTTACAAAAAGGTTGTTTGAGGATAATTCCTGTAGCTGTGTTAAAGCAAAAGAAACAAGTAACATTTTACACTTAAAATCACATGTTTTTCAAATGGTACGTACAAGTTTGTAATTAGGCGTCGCAGTCACATTTTGAAGAATATAAAGTATTTCGAAAAAATATGTAGAAATTAATGAATTTTTCAGTTTTTTTTTTTTGGTTTCTTTCGTTATGATTGATAAATGTACATATTAAGAAACTTTAAATAAATGAACAGCAAAAAAATAATCAAGCGTTTTACTGAGTCTTATAGAGGTATATATATCTTTTGTTTTTTGAGGTAAAAATTTTACATAAAAATGTCTTAATGGATAAAGCATTTAAAACAAAAATTTTGTATTTCCTTAGAGATCTCAGCAAAAGCTTTAAAATGATACCCAACATAATATTCTAAAAAAATTTAAAAGTTCAGAGTCCAGACACTCAGGATATATTGGCAAGCGACAATTTTTTTTACTTGACGTGTTTTTTAATTTTTTAATTCTCTTTCGCACCATATGTTTTTTTTTTTAATTGGAGTGACTTCATTGTTCCGAATGACATAAAAATTAAAGGTTGGCGTGGTGTTTTGCCCGCTGCGTCGAAGGACATGGACCAATCTTGCATCTCGACACTTCGTCTGATCGATGGACGTATTTAATTTTTATCTAGCTGATCTATTGCCTCTGCAAATTTGATTTCAACACTAACAAGGAAGGAGATCGACATCGCTTAATCGACTGCGCTATCCATAAGGACTCAGAATATATTATTTATGGGGTCGGATATGAATATTGTAGAAAATTCGGCGCAGAACACTAACGTAGTGTGCTTGTTTTATTTTCAAACACTGCTTACAACACAGGTAAGGAAATTAAAAGAAATTAGTTTACGCAACAGTTTAAATATTTATAGGTATTAATAAATAAAATGTTTTAGGTTTTCTTTGTTCAAAAAAAGAAATATAAATTTCAAGTAATAATAAGTAATTCTCTCTAGTCCTCATCTTCGGTTGAGTTTTCTATATTATCTGTTATGAACTCTGGTAGCTCTTGTATTAGAATTTGTCTAACAGAAGGTATACCACGGCGTCTGTTGATATCTCCATGTTGATAATTGGAATTTTCTTCAAACGGCGATTTTGCATCATGTGTTCCATAACCAGCAGCCTTTCGCTTAAGTTCTTTTCTTATCTCGTTGTTGTTTGCACAAATTGAATCACATTGATTATTTTTTTCGTCCAACATATTTTGTATACATTTAGTAGCATCGTGGATATCGTGAAATATTTTTGTTGTTGGAAGAGGCTTAGTCGTTTTATCAGTACTAAGAGATTTTTTTGAATTATTATATTCTTCTTCAAGAGACATCAGGCTTGGAAGAACTTTTTCTGTTTCTGTAACGGTAAGTAATTTTTGCTTTAACTTTAACCTTGCAACGTCCACATATTTATTTCCATTATATATATCATATAGTCGTTCGTAATCTATTAAACTCTCCAGTCCAAGATCATAATCAAAGGCTGTAAAACGAAAAGCATCCTCTTTGTACAAAATCCAAAATACGTACCGTACTTCGTCCGTCAAGTTATTTACTGGCAAACTCTCAATAAATTTTAATAAATCTTGCCATGTCTCGTTACTCACTAATACTTTTATATACCGATCTGTGGGCTGCTTAAAATAAATAGCGTACATGAGAAATACTCCGCCAATGCGTCGAGCTATTTGTCGCCTATTATTTTGTTCAAGAAAAGGTTTTCTCATTTCATCATTTGCGCATATAACGCGCTTTGTCAGATGTAATATTGCTTTAGTTGTTTGGATTACCTCGATGACGGTTGTTTGAACAGCATAAATGTGCTGGAACATTGCATATTGCCATTTCTCACAAAACTTTTTAAAACTTATGTTTTCACTTTTTGCGAAGCTGTCAATTAAATTAAAACAATCTTCATAAATTGCCAATTCAATTTCCATTGTTAAATATATATCCTTTTTTGTAAATATATACCCTATAAGAACATTGACCATAATTTGATCCATCAAATGACCATCACTGGTGATGGAAATATCGATCATCGCGTAGAACACAGTTTCTATCAAATTATTAAATTAATAATGAAAAACTTGATGTAAACATTTGCATACGTGGGATGCAAGGTACATTTATTTTAAAATGTATGGTACATTTATTTTAAAATAAATGTACCTTGCGTGTGATGTCTGCAGCAAACAGCGTTACCAGTGACTTTTTTTTTAAATAAAACAAAAACTTTGCTTGATTTCTGAAACAGATTTAATTAGAAAAGTTTTCATAAGCTTTATTTTGAACTTTGCTTATTAAGTTTGAGTAAAAACTTAGATTTAATTAACATAAAAAAATTCATTTAAATTTTATACGAAAAGCTGTACAACGGCAACGCTGTTTCAGTATAAAATTATTGCGTATGGGTTAGTAGATAATTGTGTATGTAAATTGTCCCCCACTCACTTCTTCTGGGTATTTACTTGAGCAGACATACCCTACAAGAACAGTGGCTATCTTTTGATCCATCAAATAATCACTGATGATGGAAACACAGATGGAAATGTCCATCACTGCGTAGAACAAAGTTTCTACCATATTCGTAAACTGAAGATCAAGGCGAATCAATTTACCAGGTTGCGAATTCAGTATTTTTTGCTGGTATACACGACTGTCAAACTTCATATATAAAAAATTTACACATATTTTTTATCTATGGAGTTTGACAGTCGTGTATACCAGCAACAAATACTGAATTCGCCTACGCTGCCACCTTTTAATTTATTCGCCTTGCTGAAGATTATAAACTTGATTTAACATTTGTATTCGTGTTATGTATGTAGCATGGCGAAATCATGTACCAGGTGGTGGCAGTGGCGAATTCATACATTTTCGCCGTTGCAGAAAAAGTCAAACTTCATATAAAAAAAGTTTCGCTGATGTTTTATGTATGGAGTTTGACATTTTTTGCAACGGCGACAACTAATGAATTCGCCACTGCCACCACCTGGTACATGATTTCGCCATGGTCTGTAGCATAGCCCCAGCGAATATTGATTGGCAGAAAATAAACACAATTTTTACACTAACACATTTGCAAGAATTTTGTATTGAACAGCGTTGCCGTTGTAGCGTTTTTGGTACTGAATTTGGATGAATTTCTTGTTAATGGACTAAATCTTATTTTTCGCTTATATTTACAGATAATAGTGCATTTTTCGATTATATTTACATATAATAGTGCAGCAAACTGCAAAATACAGCTTACAACATTTTTGTAACTAAAATTGTGCAAAGATCAAACAAAATTTTTATTAATTTTGTTATAAAAAGTTTGTCGGTTTTAAGGAGTTTTGGTTGTTTTTGAAAGAAAAAGGGAAAAGAAATTTCTTGTCAGTTGCAACGTTGTTTGCACCAAACAAACAAATCAAGGCGAATTTACTTACCAGATGACAGCGTAGGCGAGTTTGGTATTTTTTGCTGGTATATTTATTTTAAATTCTTTTTTATGTCTATTTTTGCTTTAATTTTTGCTTATATTAAATCAACATATAACTTTTATAACTATTTGATAAATGCGCAATTTTCTTGTTTTTAGAGCTATTATCTTTTATTTTCTCTTTCTATTTTTGACATTTCTACTCACAAAGCAACAATAAAATGCCATGTTGTTTTTACAAATGTTGCGTTTATTGTAGAGCCGCTATTACCTCGTAAAATAAATGTACCTTAGCGCAACGTTCTGTCATAAACAGTAATGTTAACTTATCATGTTTCTCACAATCCAAAAAGAGCGACATTTTTTTTTCTACCAAAGCAACCTCTTGGCCGCCATAGTTATTCTCCATTTTAAAATTGTTTCAGCAATTAGCAATGATCTTTTGCCTAATATTGTTTATGGCTCTTCTTTTTCACCTTTTTCATCATGCATGCTGAAGTATATCAGCTGACCGCCCTGCTTTATCAAAAGCCTTTACAGGGTGCACACGACAGATACAATTGAGAAGCGGTATGATGAATGATTTAAAATAATGGATAATATACAAAAATCTTATGAAAAAAATAAGGAGACGATAAAAAATCTATACGGAATTGTTAATCAAGTTAAAAATAAAAATAATAATCAGCCCAATTATAAACATTCGCGGTGAATTCAACTCCCGGTGAATTCATTTTCCACGCCAATATTATTCCCCTATTATGAACAGACAGGGAGAAGAGTATTATGTGAAAGGGAATTTCGGATGCTTTAAGTCAGCTGTTTTGCTGTGAGCTGTGTTGTGTTAACTTAAAACGTGCAGGAAAATTTGCAAAACATTTTCATAAAAACAAACAATTAAAGTAAAAATAAGAATTTTTTAATTAAAAAAAAAAATTAAAGTAAAAATTAAAGTAAAAATAAGAATTTTTTAATTAAAAATAAAAAAAGATTCATAAAAATGTTTAGTTTGGCATTTTATGTGGTAGCCGAAGACACGCAGGCTGAAGAACAGCGTTCCAAAAACGAGCAAAGGATTGCAAGAAGACAGTTGCGCGATGGATCAAACCCACTTGAGTTGCCGCAAACATTGTGAGCAAATGTATAAACTTTTTTACATATTTAATAATCAGAATTTTTCTTTTCAAAGGTTTGAAAAGTATTACAGGGTAAATAAGCCTGCTTTTAAAAATTTGCTGGAGGTTTTAACTTTGCATAGTCAGCCAAGAATGAAATCGTTTGCAGTTTCTCAAATTGTGAAACTAAGTGCAGCTTTGCGTTTCTTTGCCGAAGAAGGGTACCAAACAGGCATAGGGAAGGACTGCGATGTATATCTGGCGCAATGTACAATGAGCAAATATCTTAAAGAAATCATAGATGTATTTGAGGAACATCTATGCATAAAGTGGATTTCTTTCCCCAAAACTGTAGAGGAAAAAAGAAAAATTGCATTGCCAACGTATGTAAAGCACCGCTTTCCTAGTGTTATAGGATTCGTTGATGGGACGCATGTCCGAATTATTGCTCCCTGGAATAATAAACATTTGTGCTATAACAGGAAAGGATATTATAGTTTAAATAAAATGCTTGTGAGTATTTTCGAAAAAATCAATAAGTGCTTAATTAAAAAAATCTAAAATATTTACAGGTCTGTGATCATGAGCTGACGATTTTATACGTAGATGCATCCCATCCTGGTGCCTGTCATGATTCGTTTATTTGGAACACTAGTGAATTGCGAGCACATCTTGAACAGGAATATCTAAAAGGCTCTAACAGTTATTGTTTCCTTGGTTTGTTTAAATTTATAACTCCTTTTAATTATTTTTTAATGTTTTTTAAATAGGAGACGCAAGATATCCCCTAGAACCGTGGCTTATGACCCCACATAGGACTCCGGAGGAGGGTTTGGTTGAAATGAAATTTCATGAAATTCATTCAAAGTGGCGCAATGTAATCGAACGAACCAATGGTGTCCTTAAAATGCATGTTCACAGCAACAGTTTGCTTTTAGCTCACTTTATCACAGTTAATGTTTAGATTTCAAGTTTTCTATTTCTATAATTTTTTTCTTCTTTTCAATTATGCCCTCCATTTCGGTTAGTCTCAGTTGTTTCATTACAAGATTGTGTCGTCTTTGCTCTTTTATTTCTTCCTTTTTGAGGTCATAAAGACGGTCTATGGAACAATAAATTTTTTTAATTATTTCATTGTGCTCTTTCATAGTTTCTAATAGATTTTTCTGAACACAGATTTCTTCTGTAAGAATGTCAGCAGGAGAAATGCGTGCGGCCTGTTCAATTGTCGTTTGTTTTAATTTTTTTGGCTGGCGGCTGCGACGGTGGCTGCACTTCATTTTCTAAATCTTCGGCCAAAATCTCGGTCAATAGAATACTTTCGTCGGCTTTTTTGCTGGTGGAAGAACTGCCCAATCCAATCGTGTTGGCTATACCTTCTACTGGCTCCTTCATCCCGATTAAATTATATTGTAGAGTTTAAACAAAATGTTTATTTTATTTTTAGCTTAGTGCTCCGCGATTAGAGCTACTTAGCGATGTTTATTTAATTCTTGTCTATTCTAACAAATTGTTCTTCTTATATACTATTTGGTTGAGTATTTTTACAAATAACACTCAACCTCTTATTTCTATACTTAACCTAATTTATCCATATCTTAACTTTAGTAAAATACCAGGCAATCATGAATTTTGAGTAATTTACAAAATTCAGGTTTGAGTGGAATTATTAAATTCTTATTATTTCTATTTTTACAAATTTACTTATATAGAACAAATATTTTGTATGCAATGAGAAAATGCTGATCGTTGCATTATTTTGCAAACCACTTGTCTTTTGTTTTATTCAACTGCATGTGTACAGTGTAATATGAGCTTATTGTTGTGAATGCCAGTGTGTCGGCAATTTAGACTGTTTATTACAGTACTTATGTGATAGTAACATTAACCGATCAGTCACACTACACCTCCGCTTTTCATAAGAATGTTCATACAACGGTAGTTTTATGGACATTCTTTTACAAAATATGAAAAAATAATTATTTGTTTTTATTTTATTTCTTATATTAGTATTATTAATTTTTCTTAAACTATCCGGATAGTTTTCTTACATGTACTATTAATTATTGTTTTTGTGGTATATCTTAAGTCTATTTTTATGAACAGTTTGTTCTTTATTGGTTGTCTTATCAACTATAGTTACATTATCTCTTAAATCTATTCTCTTAATTTTAAATGGTCCTTTATATTGATTATCCGATTTATGACCTACTTCATTTCTAAGTAAAACTAAATCTCCTATTTTAAAGTTATATGCTGACGTTTCCTTATCATAATTTTCTTTTTGTAATATCTTGTTTCTATCTAATAATATTCTAGCTCTTTTAAAGGCTATTTCTAATTTAAATTTTGCCTCCTTCGCATAGTTATCTACATTGTATAATGGACTTATTCTATCTACCTCATTGAATTGTTGAAACATATTAAGTAGTTTTGCAAAAACTAATTCATAAGGACAGTAATTGTGTACTGTCGATGGTGTTGTATTGAAACAATATGTAAAATATTTGAGCCACTCATCCCAGTCGGTTTTATCTACAGATATGTAAGACCGTACGTATTCGTTAAAAGTTCTGTGACTTCTGTCTATCGTACCTAAGGTTTGGTGATGATGTGCTGTTGAGGTTAATTTTTCAATTTTAAGTAGATTACATAGTTCCATCAATATAGCATTTTTGTATTCAGTACCCATGTCCGATATGAACGTCTTCATTGGACCGTAGGTAAGAATGAAATTTTCAAATATTGCCTTAGCAACTGTTTTGGCGTTTTTGTCTTGTATAGGTATGGTTACTAGATATTTTGTTAAATCGCATATTATTGTAATAGCGTACTCGTTTCCATGGATTGAACGTGGAAATGGTCCTATTGTGTCTACAAACACTGTATCAAATGCTTGTACAGGTGTTGGTGTAAGAATCATTGGACTCTTGACATGTTTGGTAGTTTTAGATGTTTGACATTTTTGACATGATTTTACATATTTTGTTATGTCTTTTGACATATTTTTCCAATAGTAATACCTCTTTATCTTTTCTATTGTTCTATACACTCCACAATGTCCTCCTTCTACGGGATCATCGTGATATTTCCGCATAATATCTAGAATTGCCTTGGCATTCTTGTTATTTATTTGGGTCACCTCATTTAATAGCGCTATTTTTAATTTATTTAACATTTTATTGCCCATTTCTTTAAAATTATTTATTGAGATAAATTCGAAAATTTTCTCGGTAGGTGCCACTTGTAATTTTTCAATTTTCATTTTACCGACCACTTTTTCTAGCCTAGGGAAAAACTGTTCTAAGTCTAATTTCCCATTAGTAAATATATCATCAATATTTATATATGTGATTACAGTTTTTCCTATTTTAATGTAACTTCTTGTAGGCGTAATCTTTAGTTTATAATATTTTCTGAGTTAGAATTTTTAATAGGTACGTACACATTGGGCTTTTCATTATTATTATTAATATTGTTCTGCGGTTTATTGGAGGTATTATTTGCCATGGATCTTGTTGTGATCCTTAAAATTGAATTGGCTTTTTCTGTCATGTCTTTGAAGTCGTTTATGGTTATGCGCGACAGTGCGTCCGCTACGTAATTGTCTTTTCCCCTAAGGTATTCTACTGTAAAGTCATATTTTTCAAGATCTAGACGCATTCTTGTTAGTTTAGAACTTGGGTTTTTCATTGAAAACAAGTATGACAGTGGTCTATGGTCTGTACGGACAGTGAAATGTTTGCCATAGATGTATGGTCCGAAATAAGTAATAGCCCAGTGTATAGCAGTTAACTCTTGTTCGATGGTTGACTTATTGCTTTCGCCTTGAGTGAAAGTTTTTGAGGCGTAAGCAATTGGTAAATGTTTGCCTTCAAATTCTTGTGTAAGGACTACTCCACAAGCATATTTGCTTGCGTCTGTTGTTATACAAAATTCTTTTGTGAAGTCTGGATATTGTAGCAGTGTTGGACTCATTAATGCCTTTTTAAGATATTTAAATGCATAATCGCACTCTTTAGTCCAGTTGAATGATATACCTTTCTTTGATAGTTTTGTCAGATGTCTGGAATATTCTGAGAAGATTTTAATGAATCTGCGATAGTAATTGCAGAAAGCTACAAATCTCTTCGCGCTATCAGCATCTTTTGGAGTTGGATAGTTTTCGATTATCGCATATTTACTATCGTCTGGAAGAATTCCGCTGTCCGAGCATTTATGACCAAGGTAAGTTACTTCTTTCCTGAAAAATGAACATTTTTCTGGATGTAATTTTAGATTATGTTTTCGGCATAATTCAAAGACATCAGTTAAATTGGAAAGCATGTGCTTCTCTGAACATCCAAGAACGACTAAATCATCCATGTAAAGGAAGGCTTGGTCTGGCTTAAGACCGCTGAATGCAAGAGTCATCATTCTTTGAAAAGAATTAGGTGCTATTTTTAGACCGTAAGGAAGTCTAGTAAATCGAAAAGATCCATTGCTTGTTGAAAAGGACGTGTAGTCTCTTGAGTTTTTCTCTAAGCTAATCTGGTGGAATCCTGACATTAAGTCTAAATATGAAAAGTATTTAGCTCTACCTAATTGGTCGAGAATATCATCTATCCGTGGTAACGGGAATTTGTCTGCTATAATTTTTTTGTTTATTTGTCTGTAATCTATAACTGTCTCCATCTTTTTTGTTAAGAACCCGGAATTGATTTCTTTGGGACTAGTAAAATCGGACTATTATATTCGGACTGTGACGGTTCTACTATTTTATCATCTATAAGTTTTTTAACCTGTCTGTCAATTTCTTCTTTGTGTGAATGCGGAATACGATAATTTTTAATGTAAGTAGGTTGTCTATCTTTTACTCTTAACTTTTGTTCATAAAAATTGTTAGTTGTAACTGTTTCTGTTTCTAGACCAAAGATATCACTGTATTTCGAGCAAAGATTAATTAACGTTTCCTTAAATTGGTATGGAAAATTTTTCTTTAGAATATTTAAGACTTCTGTTTTTCTATTTTTATTTTTGTTTATTTGATTTTTAATTATTTCATAATCAGTGATATTTTCAGTTTTGATATTGTTTTGTGAAATTGTGATTACATTATTAGTAGTATTCATGATACGAATAAATGCGTATTTTGTTTTTACCAAAGTATTTGCAATAAAAATGCCTGGCGAAGGCTCTTGATTTGGTATTAGAAGTTCGCTTTCTGGAGAATTTAATTTAATTTGACGTACAACTTCTGATCTAGCTGGTAATATTATTTCATTGCATGTATTCGTAATCGGAATTCCTATAGATTTCGGAATGTTAAAAGGGCGTAGGACAAGGTAATCGCAGTATTTATTAAAATCTAATACGCAGTTATACCTTTTGATAAAATCCATACCGATGATTTCATCACAAGGTATGGGAAAGTTATTTTGCACTACTTGAAAATTATGCGGTGTACAGAAATTTTCAAAATTTAATTCGAGAAAAATTTTTCCTATTGACTTAATTTTTCCCTTTGCTATTCCGCTTAGTGTTGTTGTGTTATTAGTGTTAATATTACTAGCAATAACATAATTTGTTTTTATAAGTGATATGTCTGCTCCTGTGTCTATTAGTAATTTTATGCTTGTGTGTTTGGTGTCGATTTGAATGTAAATAAAGAAACATAAGTTAAGGATTGTATATTTTGTTAACTACTGAATTGACCTTAGGGGAGGATTCGAGTTTTCCGAATCATTGTCATTTGTTTCTGTTGCGTGAACGTAGTTCCTATTTCTTTGGTTATAATGGCTTTGTCTATTACGGTTGTTGTAACGATTCTTTCTATTATTATTATTATTATTTGCATTGCCTCTATTAAATCTTTGGAAATTACTTCTGTTTCTAAATCTTGTGTTCTTATGGAAATTACTAAAGTTGGGTCTTTGCCCTAAGTGTAGTATTGCATTATGCTGACCAGTTGCTTCAGTGCAACTATTAACAAATTTACTAACAGCTTCATTCATGCTGTTGAATTGTCCTGCTTCCATTATAAGTTTAACCTTATCTATGGTACAGTTTTTGGTAAGCGCCTTTACTGCTGTTTGAGTTGAATATTTCGTAGCAATTTCTAAGAGCAATTTATCCGCAATATATGCGTTTTCTAGTTGTTTTGTTAAATTTTCTACTTCGTTGCCATAGGCGTTTGCAGTTTTATTGTTTTGTTTTATATTCATTATTTTCGCCGTATGCACTTCAACTGATTCTCCTTTTACACTGTTGTTTAATTTAGTAATAATTTGTGCAATAGTGCTTTCAGTGTCTATTAAGTTTCTAGCGTTCCCTTTCAGCTTAGTTTTTATAAGGGATACCGCTACCGATTCATGCGTTCCCTTTATAGAGTCAACCAGTGTTAACGAGTCTATAAAAGAACGTAGATTTTCGGATTTCCCGTCAAAATCAGAGATAAGTTTTGAGGCTGTGCCTAGAAAGTCGACTATTGTTTGTGTCATATTATTTGTTTGTACGTCTGGACTGGGTAATGTGAATTTGTATTCTATTGCTTCATGTATAGAAGTTGGTAAATCTATTTCTATTCCTTTCCTCGTGGCTAGCTTTAGTGTTCTATTTGGTAAGTCTTGGAAAAATGATTCAGCTGCTGTTTTATGAGCTTTTGTGAGCCTATGAAAATGTACGTTGAATAATACTCTTATCTCTTCTAGTCATTGACACAAATTTTCAAAGTGAGTCTTTGTAGTTTCTTCCTTAATTGGTCTATCTATGTTTAGACATTTGTACGCTCGGTCAAAATTTTCTTTTTTTATCCTTGCCTTGTTAATTATATCTTGCCATTCCATTTGCCTTTTGTAATATACTATTTTTTTCTCTTTAGATTTTGTCCAGACCGTTTGCTCTACTCAAATATCGTTTTTTCAATCTTCTACTATGTATTGCGTAAACTCTCAAAAAAAAAGTTGATGCCTAATAATATAGTTATTATTATTTAACAAATTTCAATAGTTAGCAAATTTGTTTTTTCCTGTACTACCTCCACCTCATTGACCACGTTGGCATTTGGGTGTTCTATTTTTGATTGCTCTTTTCCCATTGTTCAGACCATCTAATCATTCTAACCATTTCTTCTTCTAATCTTGGTTTTTCTACTATATCTATTATTGTGGGAATTTCTTTAATGGCTATAAGTTTCCATAGTTCTGCTAACATTTCAATTTGTTTTTCTATACTAATTTGCTTTTCCTTTTCTTCCTTAAAACTAATAGGATTTTTGCTCTTAACCATTTTATGTACTAAAATATTTTATTTATTGGAACATAATATGTATATAACTTAAATATTCTTAAATTATCTATGCATATCGTTGATAAAAAAAAATTAGTGTTTTTTATTTAATAATGCTTTTATTAAAGCATGTATTTCATTAATGCGAAGTAGCGCTTTTTCCCTTTTTAACTTATTAGTGTAACCCCCTCGTCGTTTGGGTTTTGACACTTTTGGGATTGCCGTTTTATTAGCCAATTCCCTCTTTTGTTGTCTTATTTTATATTGCTCTATGGTTAACGGCTGTGGACCAATTTTAGACATTCTTTATAATAATATTTTAATTAGATTACAAAAACTCCTCAAAAAAAATTGTTTTGCCTCGAGCGGTTAACGCTTACAGGCCCTTGGAGTGCACCGTGATTAGTGCACTTCTTTAAAGTTAAAATATTACACATTTATTTTTATCCTTTTGTTTTTGTTGCGCCTTTTGGCTAGGCTGGACTCTTCTCTGGCGGCTGTTGGCTTATCCTTCTTCTTCCTATGCCTTTTGGCCAGGCAGGACTTTTCTCTGGCGGCTATTGGCTTGTACTATGCCTTTTGGCCAGGCAGGACTCTTCTCTGGCGGCTGTTGGTTTATCCCTTTTTCTTCCTATGCCTTTTAGCCAGGCAGGACTCTTCTTTGGCGGCTATTGGCTTGTCCGCCAGGACTGATATAATTTCTTTTGTTGGGTGCTTTGTTAAAATGAGCACTTCCAAACTGGCAGGAACGCCATGTAGAGTTTAAACAAAATGTTTATTTTATTTTTAGCTTAGTGCTCTGCGATTAGAGCTACTTAGCGATGTTTATTTAATTCTTGTCTATTCTAACAAATTGTTCTTCTTATATACTATTTGGTTGAGTATTTTTACAAATAACACTCAACCTCTTATTTCTATACTTAACCTAATTTATCCATATCTTAACTTTAGTAAAATACCAGGCAATCATGAATTTTGAGTAATTTACAAAATTCAGGTTTGAGTGGAATTATTAAATTCTTATTATTTATATTTTTACAAATTTACTTAAATAGAACAAAAATTTTGTATGCAATGAGAAAATGCTGATCGTTGCATTATTTTGCAAACCACTTGTCTTTTGTTTTATTCAACTGCATGTGTACAGTGTAACATGAGCTTATTGTTGTGAATGCCAGTGTGTCGGCAATTTAGACTGTTTATTACAGTACTTATGTGATAGTAACATTAACCGATCAGTCACACTACAATATATAGCCTCTTCATTTGCCGTAAATGTTTTCTCCATATTAGGTCCGCCGCCAGTTTATTTGGATGCATTTCGTTCAAAAGAATCTCTTGTTGTTTTTTATTTGTTGTCTCAGACCTGTGTTATTCATGTATTTATATTTATCTTTTGTTAATTATTTTTTTTTAAATACTTTCATTTTCAAGCACAACTCCCTCGCTATTATTTGGCGGATTTTTTCTCAAATTTTTATTTTACATTCTCCTTTTAATTGACATTCGTAATGCCTACTTTTTTCCCGGTGAAGAGTTTCCCATTTTCGAAATTCGTTTATAATAGGGGAAGAGTGAAAAGTGAAAAATTTCCCGGTGAGGTTTTATTTATAATAGGGGAACAGGGAAAAGTGAAAAAATCCACCGGGAATTGTTATTTAATTGGGCTGAATTTGTGTGAAAGAATAAACAACAATTTAAAGGTGTTTGACGAAATCAAGAAAATTGTAAAAGAAACTTATACAAAAACAAAGATGACATGCTAAAACGGTTATAAATAGCATCGTGATGCCAGACTGGTTAAAAATGTCCCATTAATTATAAAACCCATTAATTATAAAAAATGAAATAAGTGAAAACTATGAAGTTAAAATTCCAAAACAAGACGGTTTACACTTATTATTAACGGACATAAATTTTAAAATAAAAGAAGAAGAACTAGTGGAAAAAGTAAAAAAAGCAAAATGAAATAATAAAAACAGTAAAATGGAAATTGTAAAATGTTTTGGAACTAAATGGTATAACAGAGCAATGTACAATGCAATAATTAAAACCTATAATAAAACATATTCAAAATCTTATCAATTCTAAGACTGAATGTCGGATGGGATAGATGTAGATGGCACGAGTATAATCCAGTGTTTCAAATGTCAAGGATATAACCATATAGCGTCAGAATGCAGAAATGAAGAAATTTGCAAAATTCAAATTGCAAATAAATGTATAAATTGCATTTAAGAAAACAAAAGGTTAAATCTTGACTTAGGTGAAAATCACGCCACTACAAATAAAGAATGCCCAGTGTATCGAAACAAGCTAAACTTAAAAAAGGAAGCGAACTGGTTTAGACTGTGATTTAACAACCAAAGCGAGTGTATGGAGTATATATGAATATTCAGGGTTTAATCAATAATTTTACCCAATTGGAAATATTAGCAGAATTTAATGAACCCGATTTTATAGTTCTTTCCGAAACACATCTAACAAAACAAATTAGTGAAGCAAAAATTGAACTTAAAGTTAAATATTTTTGAGATCAAAGTCACAGTAAAAAATTATGTTTGCTGGATTGGTGCATATATGGCAAGATACCAAAATTTATCATTAATAATATTTGCAGTGTATAGGTCTCCAAGTTGTTCTAAAGTGGAGTTTTGTGAAACGATTTTTACAAAC
Source organism: Cistogaster globosa (assembly GCA_937654795.1). Taxonomy (NCBI): domain Eukaryota; kingdom Metazoa; phylum Arthropoda; class Insecta; order Diptera; family Tachinidae; genus Cistogaster; species Cistogaster globosa. The sequence goes on from OW569403.1 coordinate 83,615,571, forward strand.
AAAAAATTCAAAATACTTTTAGCGACAACGGCTTAAAATAGATAATTAGCGAAGAAACTCGGATAACACACAGTTACAAAACAATTATAGACTATGTTGTAACTAATAATAGCAAAATGATCGGTGTGAAATTGAATATTAATAACAAGATATCCGATCATGAATCTATAGACGTATTTATTGATACTGACTGCAGACACTCGGAAGTAAATAATAAACAAATAGAGGTTTTTAAATATAATTTTACAAATAAGCTAAATACAAAATTAAAATATAATTTTACAATTAATATAAATGAAATGGTCGAATACTTCGACAAATGTGTAGAAGACACAATAAGAAAATTTACTGCTAAGAAACAAAACAATTAGAAAATTAATAATAAGTGGTTTAATAATGAACTAAGAATCATAAAATTAGAAAAAGCATACTCTTATCATAATTCTAAAAATTTTTTGGTGACATCATCCCTCGAGAAGGGAAAGGTCTCATCCACATCCTTAATTTCTCTCAAGACTTTCCCACAAAACGGTGCGCTTCTTGCGCTTTGCGCAAAAATCAGGTTTATTTCGCAACCTTGTTATTAGAAGCAATTTTTTTTTTGCTCATGTTAAAAATAAATTTTAGCTATTTATACATATTAATTATTAAAAACAAATTAACTTACTAATGTAAGTTGGTCATTATTTATAGTTTATGTTTTTTTCTTTGCCAACAAAAACGTTTTGTGGTTGTTTTTTTATTTTTTATGAGTAAACAAACGAATACCAAACAAAACATCAACTAAAAAACTGATGCCTGGTTGCTTCTTTACTGCCTTAAAAATACCCATTGTTGACGTTTTGAAATCGTATACATTGTAAATATTTTGTACAGCGGCTTTATGAAACAGTATACTTTGTTCGAATGCAAAGCAATTAACATTTTGGAAGTCAGCCTATATTAGCTTTACTATAAATAACTGTATTAGAATATCTTTTAACACGGTTCTCATAATTCATATTAACACAAAGTCTCAAGCAGCTTCGTTTTAACTTCTCCAACTCGCCCATTACAGTTGGAGAAATTGAGAACCAAATATGAAATCCGTATAGTATAGCTGAGCGTATACATACTTTGTAAATTAAAAGTTTTGTTCTCAAACCCAGGTGTCTGTTTATGAGTAATTTAATAAACATTCTCTTGATACTCAGTCCTTTAGATTTTGCAGTTCTGGCATGCTGATTAAATTTGAAAAGCTTGTTTAAAGTAACTCCGAGGTATTTGATGTCGTCTTTAAAAGGAATTTGTAAACAATCTAAAGGGAGATTCAACTTTTGGCTTTTTTTTTGACAATATTTGGAGGCCCTTTGCCGGAGGCATTTCTAAAGCAAATAGCATCTGTTTTTTGTAAGTTTATTTTAATACCCCAGTTATTGTAGTAATTATCAATTATGGATAAATGATTTTTAACTTTATTTAAAGCAATTTCAGGATTACTATCATGTGCATAAATAAAAGAATCGTCTGCATAGAGAATACTCTTTGAGCCGTTGAAAGTATGGGGGAAGTCATAAACCAAAAGGCTATATAATAAAGGGGCCAAAATGGCTCCTTGAGGCACACCACACAAAATATTACCCAAATCTGATCTTTTATTATTTATCTCAATAAAAAATTTTCTATTTTTAAAATAACTATTAAACATTTTGGTTATTAAAGGATTACAACCCAGCGCAATTAGTTTAAAGATTATACCCATCTGATAAGCTCGATCAAAAGCTTTTTCTATATCAAGCGAAACGGCAACAGTACACATTTTATTTCTTAAATTGCAGGTCACATCGTTATGTAACAATAATAATGCGTCTACAGAAGAGTGGCCTCTTTTAAAACCAAATTGATATTCAGGTAAAACATTATTTCCCAACAATCTTTCTAACCTAATTTTTATGACTCTTTCAAAGACTTTTCCAATGTTGGACAATAACGAAATAGGACGAGAGTTATTAATATGGAAATCATTTGGCTTTTTAATTATGGGGAAAATCTTAGCTAGTTTCCAAATAGTAGGAAAATACCCTATATTTAAACATTGATTAAAGATTACGACTAGAAACTTAATTGCCGGAATAGGCAGTTTTTTAATTATAAAATTGGATAAATTATCTACACCTGCAGATTTTTATGAGTTTAATGATTTAATTATGTCGCAAATTTCGGAAATATCAGTAAGATTTTCATTTAAAATTGGGTTAAGTGCTGTATTTGAATTTCAAAATTCACAATAAGATAAAGGACAACTGCTTAGAAATTAATTTACTGCCGTCGGAACATCTACAAAATCTTTTCTCTCATGAGCTACAAATTGGTATATTTCTGAAAAATAGTTTTTAAACTGGTCTACTTTATCAGCATCTTCATGATAGGTATTATTATCAACTATAAGTTTACTGAATCCTTTAGAATTTTTATTACCAATAATTTTATAAGCTTCCCTGAAGGCAGTAGGGCCTGGTCTAATATTTTCCAACCTTTTCCTGAACATCTCTGCTTGGTGAATTTCAACTTGTTCCTTAATGATAGTTTTAAGAAGTTGGATTTGACTACTCAACATGCGATACTCATCAGAATTTGTATTACCGTTTTGATGAAATATTTTCTTTAATTCTTTTTGCCACGAATATTTTACTTTATATAATTTTTGAATATTTTCTGGCAAAATAAATTTCTTGTCTTTCAAATCTATTTTCCTAGAGTGAGTCTCTAGTTCACAATTAATGCAATTATTAAATTGGACAATATAATCGTCAATTTCATTAGAAATCAAATTTCGCTCGTGTGGTATATCCATGTTCGCCAAAACACACTCAATATCTCTACCAAAGTCTTTCCAATTTGTATTTTCAAACGAAGTGAAGACTTTAGGCTGCGCGGTAATGAGGTCAAAATCATTGAATTTAAAACTCAATTTTAAGGGATAATGATCAGAGAAGGTAGGTAAACTTTGTATCTGAAAATTTGGAATTATCAAATCTAGTAAGTGTGTAATTATTAAAAAGTGATCTAAAAACGAAGATCCATTAGGAAACGAAGGAGATTCATTACATAATCTTGTAAAATTGATACCAGAAAAATTTAACCAATCAGCCAGAGCAAGACTATTTAAATTATTCGACATATCGCCCCATTCAATGTTTTTTGAATTCAAATCTCCTCCAATAAAGACACCGTCAAAAGACATTGAAAGATTCTGAATAGAGTCAAGACTTAGACTGAAATCAGTTCGTGAAAAATTGCTTGGGAAATAGATGCTACCTAATAAATATCTTTTAATTTCTCCTACAAATTTCAATTTTATTTCAATAAAAATGTTTGGAAATTTCACATTACTTATTTTAGTTATTGAAAAATTAATATTGTTCCTTATTCCCTGACTAGTGAAATCTTTTATAATGTTATAATTATCAAAGTAAATTTTAGAGTTTGATCTAAAATGAATTTCTTGCACAAAACATACGTCAACCTTATAAAAATTTAGAATTTTAATTAATTCGATTCGTTTGCTCAATTCGACTAACGATCTGGTATTAAAAGTAACAAAAATTAAATTATTTCGGGTCATATTTATGATAGAAATTAATAAAATTCAGAATTTTTGACTCGAGAGTTTGGGTTTTAGGTTCGTTAAAATATTCCCCTAATTTTAAGAACTGTTCTACAATAGATGGTAATGATTTTTTATTATGCACACGATTATTTGGTTCTTGATGAAAGTGGCTGGCAAATGTGATATTTTCTTTTACAAATTGGCTGTTCAGAACAGCATCTTTTACATTATTTTTAACTTGTTCTCTTTTATTTTTTGCTTTTTCTAATATTTCTTTTTTACGTAAGTTTTTTAAAAGGAACAACCTTTATAATTTGCTACATGGCCACTTTCGCCACAATTTACACAAACGAGGGAAGATTCCCCTTTTTTAATACTACAAAATCTGGGCAAGTGGTCTAAATTGCATTTTACACACTTGAATTTAGAATTAAAATTGCGGGCTGAGTGACCCCAAGCCTGGCACCGAAAACATTGAATCTCTCTTTTCTTTGATCTGGATGTTTCCCATGATATTGATTGATTAAGAATGTAACGAATGAAATTAATATCATCAGTTTTCTTCCCTTGGTGAAGGGTAACAATAAACAAACCTGTGTCAAATTCATTTTTTGCTAAATGCTGCGTAACTAGTTTACTAACCTTCTCAACTGTATTCGGTACTATCGCATCAAGAGATGTTTTTATTTCAGAAACCTCAGTCTGATAATAAAGACCTCTTAATACCACTGCTACTCGCTTTAACTCCGAAGGGGTGAAAGAGAACGATCTTATGTTTTGCGTTCTTAAAATCTCCATAATTTCAACTTGGGCTGATAAATCTTCGAAGTAAAGTTTGCTTCTATTTCGAGACGCGTTAATTATTTTAAATGCTACTTTAGGTGTTCGTTGGCTTAATTGGTCTACAAGTTTTTTAACATTTACATTATGTAAGATGATCGGCGGTCAGAATTTAGCTTTACCTAGTCTACCAAAGTTTTTTTTTTGGAGGGATGTTGCTTTCTGCGTCCTTAACTGCTTCGTCACAGCTTCGTCACTCACGCTTCTTCTAGGCCTTTTGGATTTAACTTCCTGGAAATTATTATTATTACTGGATCCAACATCCATGTCGTCAGTCTCAAAATGTGTGGATATTCCACTTTGCACCATCACGTCGGCTATAATATTATTCCTATTTTTGTCTGGTGGCAATTTGTTGGGATATAATGGCGGCTCTGCCGGTATATGTTGAATATTACTCATAGAGTAAATTTTATATTATTACTTCGATTTAATATATCTCACGAAGTTGTGTTTGTTTTTAATGAACTCAAAAAGAGTTTTTATTAAATTAATTGTTGTAAAAAGTTAAATAAATTGATATTTTATTTTTGCGCAAAAAGAAAGTGATCTTGTATCCACCAGTGTTCGTGTCGAAAAAAACTTAATACTAGGGTTAATGTTGTTAACCCCATGTTTACATTAGACAATGATGTCATAACAATAACAATATATTAATTTGAATGAAATAAAATTATTAATTACTAAAATTTTCTTTGCGTATAACAATAGAAATGGAATATTAGCATGAAGAAACGCTAAAGCTATTTGAAATTTTCCGAGAACGTAAGGTTTTTTGCTCATAATAAATTATCATAACTATTGTCTGGACCCCTACAATACAGAAGCAATTGTCAGCATTTTTGACAACTAATGCGTAAAACAAAACAAAAAATTATATATTACTTGAATATGTATTTTCATCATATTATAATTTTAATAATAATGTCAAGCAACCGTCATTATTGCAATTCAACTACTGAGCAAATTAATTTCGTAATATTCGTGAATAATGTTTCTAGCTAAATCGTTACTACGAAAATTAAACGTAGCATACGCTGAAGTTGTACAACATGTTTAAGATATTCAACATCATGTTGTACAACGAGCCAAAAATCAAAGCTTCTGGAAATGTTTAATTATGAAACCACTCAACACAGCTAGCCTTCAAACGTTACAATTTTGTGTGCATATTTATTTAGTTTTCTTTCCATTACTCTGTTTTGAGTTGGTTTATAACAATACTACAAAATGTGCATTCGGAAATAAAGAAAACGGCCTGTTTTTGACTTCGAATTTAAATGTCATATATATATATATATATATATAAGTTCTACTTAAGTACAAAATTCAATTCCATTGATATAACAATATTTTATGTTTTACACAAGGCAAATTTATTTCACTAGGTAGTGCCGTCCGCCCGGCTGGTTTGTAGTTGGAAATGTCAAAGCTGTTTGTATTTTCCTTTGTTTGTTTACGAATTTCAAAAAACACTAGCAACAAGCGTTTGCAAAACAAGGCAAGCATTTCTATTGAGAGCAATTATATTTTATTTCTCTTTGTGTTTTTGACGTTTCCAACGCACAAAACAACAATATAAAGGCATGTTGTTTTTGTCAATGTTGTATTTGTTGCAGATCCGCTACTACCTAGTAAAATGAATGTGCCTTGGTTTTGCACAAATTTCATAATGAATATAGTAATTAAATAGTTAAATTAATAAATAAAATAAGTTTAGGTAGTAAATACATGAGTATTGCTCGCATTTTTTTTTAATATATTTCAAATATTTTTAACATAGTTAAACAAGAACGATCATAAATGAATGAAAAACTAAAACTGTATTTAAATACAAATGCAAATTAACTAAATGCGTCTTTAAATATGAAGTCAAAAACTGGACATTAGTATTATTATTGGGAACGCTAAAAATAATCAAAGTTCCTACATTAGTGAGAAACTTTAAAAGGCATACAAACATATACTTCATGACAAAAATACTTCAAAACGAATAGAAAAGTATAAAAAAAAAATTATTTTTTATATTTATAAGCAAATAATTAATCGAATACCAGAAACAGCGCAAAGCTTGCATATGATAAGATTCCGAAAAACCAATTTAAGTTTGAAAAGATACATTAGATCTTACCTTACCTATGTAATTAAATTCATCTAAGGAAACACATAATATTCGAATATGGTAAGCAATCACCTAGACACACGTTATTGTTAGGATAATATGCCTTAATAAAATTTATTTAAAAGTTTTAGTAATTAATAACCCTCAAGGTTGTTAAAACATAAAAAAAATTTTATACATTTTTATTATATTCAATGTTGCTAATGTTCGTCATTTTAACTTTTAAAATATTATATTTTTACAAAAGCTATATTAGCATTACTAGCAAACATTTTGTAAGCACACTACAAAGTTGAAGAAAAAAGTAACGCAGCTTAAAAACAAAGAATAAGTTGTTTGAAAAATGTGGCAACAAAAATTTTCATATACGAAATGCATTATTTGACTACACGTACTCGAACAGTTTATTTTGTATATTAATGTTCTCGAATTGTACAGTTCTCAGAAAGAAAATTTTTTTCTATATTATCTCTAGACTTATAGCCAGATATCGGATTAAATATGATTACAAAACTATAAACTAACAAATTCCGGGATAAAAAGTGTATATTTTTACTGTAGTCAAACAATGCTTTTGGAATATATATATATATATATATATATATATATATATATATATATATATGGGGATGATTTGGTTGTCTTAGGATGTTCTAAGAAGCATGTGCTTGCTGTACTAACTCAGGAGCATGAAGGACAATATCTACTAATAGCATATGCACCAGAAAACAAAACAGATTTTCCTTTTACAGTTCTCTTCAATTTTGTATTATATCCGATATAGTAGATACATACATTGCCTATTAAGTTTCGAGCATTTCCCTTAAGTATTATCTTACTGCCGATTTCTGTACATGCAAACGAATTCTTCTTTCGCATAATTGTATTGAAAACAAAAAAGGATAAAAAATTGCTTTTGTTTTCAATATAAATATGCGAAAGAAATGTTCTTTCGCATTTAGAGAAACCGGCAGTTAATCAATAATACCAACCCAAGGGAGTCCAGAAATGTTCTCTGGTTTTCCGTCGAACTCTACTCTAAGCTTAGAGGCTGTATTGAGAAAGTCTCCTACTGATTGTGTCATTTTTATTTCTATCTGGGTGTCTCTTACTCCATTAAAAAGTTCAAAGATATTTTTGTCATTTCAGGGCTTATGGGTTTAAATTTATAGGACGTTTCTTCGAAGAATGTCGCTGGTAATTCCGTGGTCAAACCCTTTTTACACAATATCAATAAAGTTTTGTTTTTTATATCCGAGAAGAGATTTTCGGCTGCCGCTTTATAAGGTTTTTGAAGTCTATTGTAATTTACATTGAGTATTACCCTAATTTGTTCAAATCTATCAAATAAAATTTTAAGGTGCTCTATAATGGTGTCGTGTTTGATATTTCTTTCTATATTTAGATATTTATATATTCTGTCAATCTTTTATTAATCTCAGTTTCTGTACCAAATCTTGCCAGTCCATCAAAATAGTTAATTATATATATATATATATATATATATATATATATATATATATATATATATATGAAATAAAACAAATGCGGAGACGCATAAATGAATGTCTTGATGCAGCCATTTAATCTATATACAATTGAGCTTTTCCTGATAGGTATTACAGTTTTAACAGGTGTACATTTTGTTTCACATGCTTATGTATTATACAACAAAAAATTAAAAAGGAAATATTTAAGTAAAACCAAGGCAAATTGAATACCCAGGTGATCAAACTCGCACTTCAAATTTTTCCTAACCAAAGTCAAAAATTGTTTACAATTTGTTGACACATTATATATATATATATATATATATATATATATATATATATGAAATTCGAAAAAACCTGCAAGTGAATAGGAATGTTTTGGCTTACATCCGTTTTTGGCCTTTAAGCGGAATGGACTATAAACGAAAAGTACTGTATTCTATCAAGAAAACCAAGCAAAATATTCCACTTGATACATAGCAAACCAACACAGTACTCAACCTGCTATTTCGCAATGAATTATAAACTCTGTTTGCTTTCTGGAAATGTTTTGAAGTACACCAAGCAAAATATACTTTTTTTATTTCATTGCATCGTCATGTATTGTCATTGTTCAAACGGCAACCATAATAACATCAAAACATTTATTAGGACAATGCACAAAAATTGTGTTACGATGCATATGTATTTATTTGAACAGGTATCAATAAACGGTTCTACTGACGCGGATGAATCAAATGTATGCTTGTTTAGTAATTCCACTATTAAATCTAGGCTTTTGACTGGGGAGTAATGTCTGGAATATTTTTGGGAAAATTGAAAACGAATTGGGACAGGAGATTGATAATATTGTTGGTTGTCAGAAATGTTTAAATGTTTGTAAATTCAATAAAAAGTCAACATCGAATTTAGTCATACATAAGTGCTACATTTTATTGACAGAAGAAAGTAGTAGTAGTTGCAAAATTGAAGTAGAGGCCGAAACTAAAAATAAAGCAGTACAAATTTTCACTGAATTGACCATTGTAAATTGCCGACCTTTTTAAATACTTGAAGACTCCGGATAAAAAAAGTTGGTGAATTCTTCATATCCCTAGGTGCAAAACATGGGAAAAATGTTGATATTTACAGTGCGCTTCCGCACCCAACGACTGTGTCAAGAAATATTAATAAATTGTACCAAACATATTTTCAAAAAGTTTCATCCGAAATATCATCAATCAAAAATACCGGATTTGGCTCACTTCTGACATTTGGACTGATATTCGCAAAAGCTTTTTGTCCTTTTGTATGGTAATTTAGTTGTAAGGCTGCTTGGAATGAAGTCTATGGAGTGTCAAAATATACACGTAGGTATTATAACTTATTAATACATTATATGAACCATATATATGAGGGTTATCTTAATTTTCAGATGATAAAATTTTTTATTTGCAAGAAAAACAGCAAACGAACAGAAAACGAAAACTTTTGGAACCATTTCAAGAATCTTTCAAGAAATTCGAAGAGAGAATTATGCAACGCTACATTTGGTTATTGTTCATATTCATAACTTGAGGAAAGCGTGTGCTGAAAGTTCGGAAGATTTGTTAATAATTAAAAAATTGATCGGTTATTTGAATACAGTTGTAATGGCCAACTTAACAATTTACCATAAAATTGCACTTTTACTTTTCCCTCCAGCTAATAAACTACTTCCTTTCAATGAAAATGAAAAACAGCTCATTAAATCCGAGTGCAAACAGATAATGGAAAGTTATATAGAAGATGCATCTGAGATAGAAAAACAAAATGATTCCACATCACTATTTTCCAATTCCGACATTAAAATGTTTTATGATTTTGTGTTACAGGATGATAATATAAATGCTCGTGACAAAATCAACAGTGAATTACACATGTAAGAAAGTGTTAAAGTAATGCTACATGATGCTTTTAACATTTTGCAGTGGTGGGAACAACATAAAAATGAGTTTCCTTTATTATACAAAACCAGTTGCAGAATACTAGCAGCTCCCACAACTAGTGCATCCTCTGAAAGGACATTTTCCATTGCCCGCAATTTAATTTCAGATAAAAGATGTAGCATTGCTACAAATGATATCTCCATAAATCAAATTATGTTTTTACATTCAAACAAAGATAAAAATGAATTACAAAAAGAGTTAATTTATATAGATTAGATCGTATTTTAGTTCTGTTTTTCTTCATGGATTTATTTTATGTTTATATAGATGATGTATTGAAAAATATATGTTTTTTTTTTGTTGCAAAAAGTTTAATTAATTTCTCTTGCTTCTGGCCTATTATTATAATTCTTTAAAAAAAATTTAAAGGTTTTCTAAAATTTGTGATTCAGATCCACGTAGACCTAAGTACTTTCAATATGTGTGAGGCGCCCTAATGTATATACACAATTCACACACAAACCTAACCAATGCTTTTTTTTCATTTGAAACAGCAATGAGTACTCATTTCAGTGTTCTCTGAAAGGTAGTACTTTTGTTTTGCTTAAAAATGTTTTGATGACTTGATGTTTTGTTTCTAAATGAATGATCGTAGAAGTACTGTTTTGTTTTATTCGTAGCGAATGTAATATTTTACGCATTAACTATTAAAGTGAATGTCTTGGTATGCCATTTAAGACCACAGGGTATACAGAGGTGAAACCCTTGGCACTTGAAAAACAATATAATCAGGTTTTCCGTAGGTTCTCAAGAAAGAGACAAATATAGTGCTATTTTATTACGAACAAGTGATAATAAACAAAACAAAAACTAGATATTTTACAAGAAAACATAAAGCACAAAAAGTTTTAGCTACAAAAAACTAATAAATTTCAGTGAAAATAAATAAATAAATTGTTAAAAAATATGATATGATGTAGTTTAACGAAAAAATTGCAGCATTTAAAAGTAAAAACGTCTTTAAATCTGCAGTTGTTCTTAAAAAGTTCTTAAAAATCGGTCCAAAATAATCCTTGAATTAAAACAAAAAACTTTAAATTAAATTCACATTTATTCAACTTATGTATGTAACTAAGATCTATTGATAATCGACTGAACGATACTTCTGCACTAAAAAGACTGATAATAAAGTTATGAGAAAAGTTTAAAGAGCATCGTGCAATACGATTATTAAACACAGGGGAACTAAGAAATTTTCGAACATTCCGCCCGCCTCGTAACCGAAGGGGACGAATGATTTAAATATTTAAAAAGTGTAGATAATTCGTAAATATAATAATTCAAAAAATATTAAAATTTTTAGTGAAATAATATAATGTTAGGCAATTCTTAACTATGTTTTGATGGGAGATGCTTCATGATGATTGTTTTTATCGTCTACCGGCAGTGGGCAAAGTTTAACTAAAGGACGCTTCAAAATTGATGCTGCCGTCTTTACGGTGGCGACTCGTATTAGACCATCAGGACCGGGATGAACTTCAAGTATGCGACCTAAAGGCCATTTAGTAGGTGGGTATCTTTCGTCTGAAACAACAACGAGAGAGCCTTTCTGCAACGAGTTTTCCTGTTGTCTCCATTTTGACATAGACTTAAAACGTTGCAAATATTCGTTTGTCCAGCGCTTCCAAAACTTTCTGCCATTTGCTGGATAAATTGTAGGCGTGATAATCGTGAAACTGGCAAATCTAACGTTGAAGGCTCTGGTACACAATTTAAGGGTCCTCCAATTAAAAAATGACCTGGGGTTAAAGCGTTTACAATCGTAGGATCATCCGAAAGAGGGCACAAAGGCCTGGAATTGAGGACAGCCTCGATTTGTGCCAAAAGTGTTGACAGTTCCTCAAAAGTCAAGCTCGTATCACCAATAATTCTTCGAAGATGAAATTTTACAGATTTTACCCCCGCTTCCCATTTTCCACCAAAATGAGGGGCGGAGGGCGGATTAAATTTCCACTCAGTTCCATCATTTGCTAAAATGGATGAAATCTCTGAGGACTGTTGAGAAGATTGACTGAAAAGGAGCTTAAGTTCTGCATCAGCGCCTATAAAGTTTGTTCCACAGTCGCTAGTCAGTGTAGAACATATACCGCGTCGAGCTATGAACCTGTTAAAAGCCGCAAGGAACCCACTAACTGAGTAATCTGAAGCAACCTCGAGGTGGACGGCTGAAGTAGATAAACAAACGAAGAGAGCAATATATCCTTTATATTGTTTTGCTCCGCGGCCGCGCCAAGTTTTAATAGATAATGGGCCAGCGTAGTCGACACCGGAATGAAGGAAAGGCCGTGCAGGCATTGCTCGGTTACGTGGAAGTTGACCCATAAGCTGTTTTGCAGTTTCTCCTCTCATTCTTGCACAGCGTACGCATTTACGATTGAAAGATTTGATTGATGAGCGTCCACCAAGTAACCAATAAAATTGCCATAGATATACACACATTACTTGTGTGCCACGATGAAGAGTCTTTTCATGAGCTTCCGCTATGGCAGATTTTGATGGCAAAAGAATTGGATGCTTTGCATCTGGGTCAATAAGAGCGTTTTTTAGCCGCCCGCCAACACGAAGTAAACCACAATTGTCGACAAATGGCGTGAACTTGCTAAGAGGACGGGTGCTTGGCAAGTCTTGACCCCCAATAAGAAGCTTGATTTCGGCCTGAAAATAAGAAGTTTGTGTTAGCTTTATCCAAAACTTACGTTCACTGTCAAGTTCTTTTGAACTAATTTGCCGATAAACTATTGACTTAAGGCCGTTTTTTTAGCAAAATCTGCGGCAGATGGCTGTCACTCTTAACAAACGAGATAATTTCGAAAACTTCGTTATAAGATCCCATATTGGTATTTCTTGATGGCGACGTACTATATTTATGACACGATAAGAGGCCCTTTCTTCAAGATTTGTGTCGCCAGTGTATAAAGCTGGAGCAGGCCATCGTAACGAATGTTGTAATAGCCATTCTGGACCATTCCACCATAGAGTGTGACCCATAAGCTGCTGAGCTGATAGTCCTCTCGATGCACAATCAGACGGGTTGGTTTTGCCTGGAACATGGTGCCAGTTTGCCAGGGGTAGAGTGTCTTGAATTTTTTGTACACGATTAGATACATAATCTTTCCAGCGAGAAGGATGACCTTTTATCCATGTTAGCGCAACTAAAGAATCTGTCCATAAGTGCGTTGAAATTTGTTGCTGATTCATGGCAGCTTGAAAGTGAGCAACCCTTTTTGTGAGGATGAGAGCCGCATTTAGCTCAAGCCGTGGGATAGTGGTTCGCTTAATTGGAGCTACCTTCGTTTTTGATTCGATTAAGTGCACTGATATACAAACGAGCTCTGAAATTACTCGTAAATATATGACAGCTGCCATTGCATTCTCAGACGCATCTGAAAAGCCATGGATTTCCAAACCAAGAATTCTTGAAGATAAACCAATCCACCGCGGAATGGAAATACTTTTGATATGTTCTAAATCGTTGATAAACTTAATCCATCGCTTTGCTAAATCTTCATTTATCACACCGTCCCAGTGAACTTTCGAGAGCCAAATATCTTGCATTAATATCTTTGCTTGAATTGTGACTGGAGAAATCCAGCCAAGCGGATTAAAAAGTTTAGAGATATTAGATAATATAGAACGTTTTTTAGGCTTACTTATAGACTTCTTTGAAAATGGTGACGAGAAAACAAAGCAGTCTTTTTCTGGTTGCCAATAAATACCCAGAGCAGAGACGTATGGATTTTCTTGCAACTGAATACAATTTTGTAACGTGCAACGATCAGGTGAGATACTTGAAAGAATTTTCGGATTATTTGCCGTCCACTTTTGCAAATTAAAACCGCCTGCAATGCACAACTTGTTAAGCTGGATAACGATTTCTTGGACTATTTCTATTGTGTCTGCTCCCCCAAAAGTATCATCTACGTAAGTACTACTATGCAAAATTTCTGCTGCTAGGGGGTATTTTGCTCCTTCATCTATTGCCAGTTGTCTTACCACTCGATTTGCCAGAAAGGGCGCAGGGCCAAGGCCATAAGTTACTGTTGTAAGGTAGTGAGCTCTTAATTTTTCTGATAAGGTAGACGCCCAAAGAATTTGCTGAAAAGGCCAGTCCCTTGGGTCGACTTTTACTTGCCTAAACATTTTTTCGATATCGGCAGAAAAGACGAATTGATGCTGGCGCCATCTTGTGATAACATCTGAAATTTCTAGTTGCAGTTTAGGCCCAGTGTGCAAAATGCCATTAAGCGAAAGACCACTACTAGTTTTGTATGAACCATTAAATACAACCCGCAATTTTGTTGTAGCGCTTGATTGCCTTATGACTCCATGATGGGGGAGAAAGTATCCAAAATTTCATGCGTTGGAACCATATGACCTAATGTTTGATATTGTTCAAGAAAATCTGAATACTTTTGAAAAAATTCCGGATTCGATTCAGATTTCTGAAGCATTTTAACAGCCATTCGTTCTGCGGCACCACGAGAGTCCCCGAGCTTCACGGAGGATATTTTAAATGGTAATCTTACTATATATTTACCATCTGAATCTCTTTTGTAAGTAGCTTTAAAATGTTCCTCACATTCTTTTTCTTCAGCAGATAAAATAGAACTTGTAAGAGTTCCTTCTTCTTGAGCCCAGAATCTCTGCAACAACTCATCAAGATCGTGGTCTATGCGGCACTGGAAAGCGTGTACTCTTTTACGTGAATTTTCATTAGATGTGTATGGAATTACGCTGCCTAATAAGATCCATCCCAAAGATGTGAGTTGAACAACTGGAAGGTTTTTGCCACTACTCTTTATTTGCCCATGTAAAAGATAAGCGTATAGATCAGCTCCAATTATAAGATCGATTTTGCTTGATATCATAAATTTAGGGTCAGCAAGTTGGATGTCTTTAAGAAAAGGTGCATTGTTAAGATAAATATTTAACGATGGTAACTGAGTGGTTAACTTTGATAACACATAAGCGGAGACGTTACACTCAAAACTTGAATTAAAATGAGGGCATAGCTTGAAGTGAACTAAACCTTTCGTGGCTCCCGACTTATGTGCCCCAATACCTATCAAGTTTAAATCTCCCTTATGTCGTTCTAGATGTAGTTTTTGTACCAAATCTTCGCTAATGAGCGTTATCTCTGAACCCTGATCAAGTAACGCACGCGCAAAAACAAAATCTCCTTGAGGTGATACTATACGTACTAGAGCTGTAGCTAGCAGAATTTGAGAAGAGCAGTTGACGTCTCCCGAAGATGCATGATTACTGACAGCTGATAAATTATTTTTGACAGCAGATTGAATTGGAGCAGTTGAAGATTCCGATCGAAATTGATAACCGTGAATGGATGAATGATGACGGCCGTTGCATTGTCTACAACGTTTTAAACTTAGGCATTGAGAAACCTTATGATGACCAAGGCAATTAAAGCAGAGATTTTTTGATGTTAGAACAGCGTGTTTCTGTTCGAGGGTCTTGTTGTTGTAATCGCTACAACTTGAAATGTAATGATTTGAGCTGCAAAGAGAACAAGAGATATTATTTTGTTGGGTTGGTATTTTATTTGAAACCTCAACAGAACACTTTTTATTTGCTGTCGTCACAAGAGAGCTGGCTGTTGATTTCTATGTTACTCTTGGTAGATTTGTTCTTGATTCAACACTTTCTAGTGCTTGGATACGGCCACTGAGAAAAACTTCTAACTCGGCAAATGTTGCATGCCTTTTGGATGAACTTCGGCAAAGCTCCCATGCTTCGTGTGATGATGAATCCAAACGTCGTACAATCATATAAACAATTATATGATCCCATTGCTGTACTGGCGAGCCCAAGGCGTCAAATGCACCGAGGGACTCTTTTACTACTGCTAAAAGATTTTTTAACTCAGATGAGGACTTTCGCTGAAGACGTGGTAGTTCGAATATAGCATCTAGGTGAGAGTTGATAAGCATTCGTGTGTTTTCGTATTGTGTGCACAAAAGATTCCAGGCGGGTGCAAAACTTTCTGATGAGACTGGTAGATTTGATATACATTTCAATGCTTCTCCGCTGAGACTGCTCTTTAGATAATAAAACTTTTCAACTGCTGATAATTTGCTATTTGATTGAATCATGGAGGTGAACAAATCGTGAAAAGGCATCCAATCATGATAATTTCCAGAAAAGTTTGGTAGGGTTATTTTTGGTAAAGAGCGCAAATGAAAAGAATGATTTTGCGAATGATCCATGATTGTAGTATCCACTACGGTATTACTACGTATTTCTTCTAAGCAAGTAAGCATTATTGACCGTGCGTTTACGTATGCTTCTTCACATTTAGAGTAGGTGTCATCAGTAAAATATTTGTTTTTCTTTACCTCTTCAGAAATTCTCGTACGCATCAGCTTATCGTGCAAATTTTTAAATTTAGTCCAGTTGGCATCTAATGTTAATAGTCGAGTTTCCACTTGAGCCTTGGTACAATCCTCTTTAGAAAGTACTTTAAAATTTGTAAAGGCTGATTCTATGTACGAGAAAGTCAACTCCAAGTTGAGGAGGACTGATTCCTGGCTTTCGCTCATTTTATTTATTTTTTGGAAAATTATTATATATGCCTTTTCAGTTGTTGTTCAAATTCTTTATTTTTTAATGATGAAGCACAAGCAGCGATAACCAGTTAACTTTTCGATGTAAGAGTATATGCTGCGAATGTTAATTATATTCAAAATGATGTTTAAATAAATACAGCATGCAGCGTACGTAAGCAGCTCAGAAGATTAAGCAGATGATCGACAGAGATTGAGCACCGAACAAAAGTAGCATAATTAAAAATACCGTAAGCAGCAAGAATTTTTATTGAACAAAATGTTCAAGGCAATATTGATTTTTTTTAAATATAATTTAGCAAGAATATGTACATATGTATATTTTGCAATAATGTACGTAGGTGACACCAAATGTTTAAAGAGATTTACAAACGGTTCCTTTTGCTCACTTCTTCTTTAGAATATTACACAGCAATGCACTTCGTAAGGTGAATGATGAATTGTCACATCTCCATAGGATAAAACACATCCATAAGTTAAAATTATATATTTTTTTTTATTGAAATATACTAAGGACCGATCCGGCTCGAAGGACCAAAAAATGTTCTTAAAAAGTTCTTTAAAATCGGTCAAAAATAATCCTTGAATTAAAACAAAAAACTTTAAATTAAGTTCACATTTATTTATTGATAATCGACTGAAAGATACTTCTGCACTAAAAAGACTGATAATAAAGTTATGAGAAAAGTTTAAAGAGCATCGTGCAATACGATTATTAAACACAGGGGAACTAAGAAATTTTCGAACAGCAGTGTTTTTGAACGCAGAAACTGTGACCTGTTGCAAAAATGCACCATCATTATTGGTGTGTTAACACACAAAATTAATCAAAAGTTGGAGAAAATTGAATTTACAAAAACATGAATTGATTTTGGAACAATGTATTTACACCATTTGCATAAAGATTTTGATAAAAAATTGTTCGAAGTTTTCAAGATGTTGGCTGAGGTAATAGAAAACATATATGAATATTATCAACCAATTGTTACACAAAATCAATCAATCAATTTGTTACACAAAAGGAAATAGAAGAATGAAATATGTATTAGGCAGCAATTTATTAAAAGCTAACTTGCATGGGTATGTAAAAATTTTTTTATGACCAAAAGGCAGATATAATTTTATCTCCTGATTTCTTTAACAGTTTCTTTATTGATGTTCGTTTGTATAACAAGGCCAAGTCTATTGTGGATTCCTTTTGGAAGTGAACGTAAACCTCCTTTACAACTAAACACTAAGTAACCCAAAGTAAATCTAGAGTTGGCAATTAAAATAGTTGCTAATCGGCTAAAGAAGCTGCAAGACAAGTACCTAATCTGTTGGAGACAATGGTTTTAAGGCGTTGTTTGAAAATGCTAACTTTTGTGTTAAAAAAATCCGAGGAATATCAATTTTTGAAATTTGGAAAAATCTAAACAAAGAAAAAAAGAAGCGCATAGAAGTAGCAAGAGTTAATGAACTGCACGAAGAGGAGATTAGCCCTACGAAGAAAGTAATGATGATGAGGACTTATTTGGTTTAAGAAGGAGCTAAAAATGTTTTTAAAAGTTATATATGTAATTGTTTCACGATCCAATTTAAGCTTAACAATGTTTTCTTCTGAACCCATGACAGACAGTTTCTTTCTTCTCTTCTGGTGGTCGTTGTGGCTGATCCACCAGTATTTTGAATTTTATTTTAATATTTAAATTTCTCAGGGCGCAGTATGTTTTAAGCGTCCCAGATTTTGTATTTTTATTAGTTTTATTTCTGTGTGCTTTGATTGCAGCTCCAGCTCCTGGCAGGAACGACATGTAAACAAAAGAAAAGTTTTAAGTTGTCTTAGATGCTCTGTTTATTTTATTTTAATTGAGGCTCAGCTTGGAGCCCACCGGTGGCTTATTGTTAATTGTTCTGTGGAATGTGTAGCAATTGAATTCATTATTTTACATACTGTTAAGTTAGGACAACGTCCAACTGAAATTTTATGCTTCTCACCAAGGCATATTTATTTAATTTTAACATTAATATGTATGCCTTGCAGTATGCAGTATGTGTTTGGCACAAACGAATTTGTTTAATGCTACTATTGCCGAATCGTATTTTTAGTCTATATCGATTGGCTATAGTCGCTATGATGCACGGCTTTTAGTTTGTATTTTATAACTAACAAACAAACCTAAACAAAAGAGGAAAACGGAACGTTTTTTTTTCGCACAGCTTTTACGCTGAAATACCATACCTAAATAAAAGCGCCAACAATATGTTAAAAAGACAAAAACTGGGTTATTAAAAAAATAAAAATAGCTTCCCTGGTATTTTTAACATACATAAATAACAATTCAATTTGTATTTTATAAATTACAATTTTATATAAAAACAAAAATCATCATTATTCATTTGAGCTTTTATTTATTTTAAATTATTGTTAAACGCATTGTCGAAATTGAATTGTCCAATCGCAGAGTTGGCGTTGGGCTTCCGCCGCACAGTGGTCAATTTCTCGAAATAGCGGTCAAAACTCTATAACTTTTGACAGGATTTTTTACGCAATTTGTTTTGTTCAATAGGATGGACTTTAAGCTTCAATTTGCGTGTTCAAACGTAAAAATCGACAGGTAGGAACGTAAGTAATGTGGAGTTAAAAATGCATTTTAATTTTTTGTTGAGTTTCCATGTAAAAAATTAATATTTTGATATTTTAAATAGGTATTTTTATATAACTTCTTATTTTCTTCAATCGTATTTTACAACCAATACTTATTTATTATTCCTAAACTTAATTTTGGTCAGAAAATGACAACATTTGGCCACTGACATTTATTTAGTCTCAATATTCACAGAGGCCAAAGGTTGGTTTTTTTGGAAGAAAGCTAATTCTTGTGAGGATTAAACTAAAAAATAACACTGCAATTCCCAACAATATCAATACCATTTGGATATATTATATACAGAACGAAACATCGATAAAATTTTAAGTAAACTCTTACTATTGATATTAAGTGCACATATATTTTATTTAAATGTATTAATAAAAATTTATACTAAAATTAGAAACATATTATAATCTTTAAACTAGTATTAATTAAACAATATTAGTAAAAATCTAACTCTAATGAGGTTGATTTCCATTTTTGTTGAATACTGGACATATATAGGTCTGATGTGCACAACAAAATATTAATAAGATCTTCATCTGGAAATTTTTCTAGTATTGTGTTCGCGAAAGAATCTGTAGTCTTTGTTCCTTTCTTGCGCTTCTTCTGAGAGATCTCCAATTGGAAGCATATTGGGCTGAATTACTTGTTCCCCATGGAACAAAATTTTGTGAACTGTGGTTGGCATATGTCTCCAAGAATATTTTTGTTATAAAGGGATGCTGTCTCATTAGCATACTGACCAAATTTTTTTGCATCTATCTTTTTGCTACAGGCTATAACTTCTAATATGATTTGGAATCGTCGTATTAAATCATAATCTACTCCAGTTATAGAAGCTGCAATTTCTGGATCGGAAAAAAATCTCCTTGCTGTGTTTCCATCATTAGAATTTCCTTCTCCTTGCTTTGGCTGGTCAATTATAAGACCTATCTCACGGTATTTTTCTTGAATATGTTTTTTTTTGCTTTCTTTTTTCCAAATTTTTTTATTGTTTCTCACTGTTTCGCCTAAAGGGCCAAATTCCAAATCGTATCCCAATTAAGGAATATGCTCCATAAAATGAATTCTAGCATGAAGAGGTGACGTTCCAAATTCATATGCTTCATATGGTGCAGCTTGACGAAGACTTTGTTTCGTTTAAAGCTTGTGCAACTTTTCCATCGATAATTGTAAGTGACATTTTAAAGTTAACTTCTATGCATTGGTCTTAAATTCAAATATCACTGGTTGAAGTTCTTTAATTTCATCTGTTATTTTGCCAACTTCTTCAGTTATGACATCTTTAGTTCCTTTTTTGTAAGCAAATTTTATTGGTCTACAAAATTTTGTTGACGAGGGAATTTAATTCTTCCATACATCTATCTCTGCAGCTCTACTAGTTGACGGTTTTGAACCAATATGTTTTTGTTAAACGTAATGGAACGACAGAAGTCATGAATAAATTGGCATCTGATGAATTTTCCGCATTACATTGTTTGTATTGTTTCTAGCCAGAGGACCCATCACATCCCCATTTAGAAATTAAAGTCATGCTGCAATTTTTAAACTTCTTTAAATAGTCAGCATCAAATGTCTTTAATAATCGTTCTGCAGTGTGTTCAAGAAGATCCTGCAATTATATTTCTGCTGAACTTGAAGTTACACTAATAGCAGTTGGTGAAGGTAAGCAATCTTTTTTGGCAGAAACTATATCTCGATATGATGGAAAAATTCCACAATTTTTTTTCACTGGTTCGCTTCCGCAATTCTGTATATTGGTTTTTAGTCATATTCAAATCCAAAAATACTGCAAATGCTTCTTCTGGAGTAAATTTATTTTCTTCAGTTGGTGTCGGCATACTTTCTAAAATCCTTTTTGTGCGTCTGGGGCTTGTTTCCACTATTTTTTCAATGATAGCAATTTTACTCTTTTTAGTTTTCGATGGTTGAATTTGATGCAGAAATGAATCCTTTATGATGCTATAAGATACTTCTTCATTGATATGTTTAAGCTTACGTCTTCGTGATCTTTCACTACAATTATCAATTGGCTTTGCTGGTCGACCACCTTTTCCAGTTTCCGTGGTAGTTACTGATGGCTTTTTAAAAATAAGTTTATTTCTTAGCCATTCTTGGTTGCGTGAGTAAAACAATTTCTTGTTTCTGGAACATTGATTGTACCGTTTTCTTAAAGTATTTAAAAAGTTTTTTATTTTTAAGTTATGAATTTTATTTTCTGGTTTGTCGCATATTTTGAAGAATGGATTATTCATTATATGTAAAATAATGTCGTTTTCATCTTTCCGTTCAAAATATATATCAGATAGAACACTATAACTGAATTTAGCCATTGTTTGAACAATAATGAAAAAAAAAAAATGAATGCATGGATTAATATACTATTGCTCGAAGTTTCAACATGATATTTTTTACCTCTTTAAAACATAATATAACAGGTACTTGGTTTTACCAGTTATTTCCATTGGTTTTAAATTGATTTGCAATTTTCAGGTATTTAAGTTGTGTAATATTAGATGACAATAAAATTATTTTTTACCTTTTCCAAATGAATATAATTTAACAGGTACTTGGTTTTACCAGTTATTTTCATTGGTTTTAAATTTATATGCAATTTTCAGGTATTTAAGTTATGTAATTTTAGATGGCAATAAAAAAATTTTTTACCTTTTCCAAATGAATTGCCAGATACCACATAATTTGAGAGTTCTATTGTCATTTTTGTCAAAATTTGGATACACCCTTCTATGTGGACTAGGTCCAAATATGAGTCAACTTCTCCTAATTTCAACAGAATTATTTTTTGGGTCAATAAAAACTCTTGTACAAAATTTCATCAAAATATATGCATAATAGCTACTTTCACATACAAATAACTTCTCAAAAAATACGACGTGCATTTGTGCCGAATATCTTACCTTGGGTCAGAAAAATTGCTGTAGCTCAAAAAGTGCAGTCCCGATGCACGGACATGTATATATAGGAATGTAGGGGAGAATTAGGACTACAAAATAGTAAATTTGTGTTTTGACTCAGCTTGACTGACAGGAGTTGTGTTCTATGAAGTAGGAAATTTCCAAGACATTTGACCTTTTTTAAAAAAAATATTTAAATTATTGTGAAAACAGTAGAGCTTTAATTTTTTTACCAGTAATAGAAAATAAGTTAAGTTACAACACAAAATTTATTTCGTCCAAAAATCTTGAAAAACAAAAAGTTATGATCATTTAAACTTTAAAAATTAACTAAAAATATCATAAATTTACTAAATTCTGAAAAAGCCCATTTTGGACCACCTTGTTCTAAGTGAAATAGTTGAAATAGAGTTCTAATTTTTTTGGCTCCCGAGGTTTATTACTGTCTATTTTCATACTTTTAAAGCGGAGAACATAAACCAAAAGGAGTTTTGGTCGCTATCTCAAAATATTGACCACATTGCGCCGCGCTATTTCGGTATGTTACATACTGGTCACATACAAAATATACGAGCATGAGAAATTTTGACAGCAAAAAAACGATTTTCGCTCTTGTTTAGGTATGGCTGTAAAATACAATCACAATTTATGTCTTAGATGAAGCTCATTCATTTTTATAATACCAAAAGTGACAATCGGAGCTTTTTAATTTAATTTTTTTATTACACAATGCGTTAAAAATTATGACCGCATTTAAATATGCATATATTTTAACGTTGACATTTTCGTGCAATAGCCCATTCAGGCTGACACGAAATTAAGTCATTTCGTGATTTCGGCCGAAATCAACTTGAAATTACGTAATTTCGCATACATTTTACCATTGCCCAAATTATCTCATTTTACTTAATTTCAACGAAATTAACCTGAAATTACGATAGACAACGCTGTTTTTGTGTATAATACTACTTTGTGTGCAACCATGAACTTATTTACAGGAATACACGTACGTACATACATTGATATATACAAACATGTATGCATAATAACCATAATGATGGATTATGAAAACTGCAAGAACTTACACATTTTTAATTTTTTATTATTAATAGCTTTCAATTTAATTAATATCAAGTGTTTTTTTCTTCTTTTTTTCCATTTTGTACAAAACTTTAATGCAAAAGAATAATATAATTCTAACATAAAACGAACAGCTGTTTCTGAAATTAACTCAAGTGCCAAATAACCCACTATAAACACTCTAGATTTCGTTCGTAATTTCAGTTTGAAATTACATAATTTCGTGGCAGCCTGAACGGGCTATAACGGCTAAAATGATGAATTCGCCACTGCCTCCGCCTGGTACATAATTTCGCAATGTACTTGATATAGATCAAGGCGAATCAATTACCAGGTTCTAGCGTAGGCGTATTCACTATTTTTTGCTGCTAATCAGTATTGTCAAACTGCATATAAAAAGAAATTTGTTTATATTTCTTATAGAGTTTTCATATATAATAATATAAATAGATTTTTTATATATTGAGTCCGACAGTAATAATGGTAATTGATTCACCTTGCTTTAAATAAATGAAAGTTTAAAAATGTACTTTATAAAGACTTAATTTTGTACTATTGTATTAAATATTTTATGTTTTTACTAAGCAGCTGTTTTTGAAGAACTATCGATAGTTTTTTTACATTTCATAGTGTTACCGTATTTTTATTATTTAAATAAGAATTAAAATTTTGAACTGAAAAAATAAGCTGAATTTAAATACAATTTAAATTTAAATGACAATGACAATGAACCAAGGCAAATTAAATACTAGGTAAAATTAATAGCTCAGGTGGTCGAATTTGCTTTACAAACTATTCAGAACTAAAGTCAAAATTTGTTTACATTTTGTTGACGCGCAATTAAAAAAAAAAACCAAAAAATGTTGAAAAATTTTAAAGTCGAAAAAATATTTTTAAATAATAAATTTTTCATAAAATAGGGAATGTATGAATAAAAACTTGCGTGGAAAGTGAAAAGAGTGCGTGTGCCCAAGAAGTGCAGTTAAAATATAAGATAAAACAAACAAAAAACAACATTTATTAAAAAAGAAAATATTTCTCAAAGATTAAAAATCGTTTACTTTTTTTTGAAAGAAAAAAACGTGTTCATTTATAAAAAATATTTGAATATTTAAGAAACAATATCTGTGCGGCATGAAAAAAGTGCGAGTGTGGGAGTGTAACATTGTTTGATATGCCGAATGACACCAACGGAAAAAATACATAAGTAGCATTTATTCAGTAAATTTCTTTTTCTTCTCTGTTTTTTTATTATTAGGCACCGTTTAATAACACGTACACGTAAATTTAAACAAACAAAATACACACGTTTTTTGTTTTCGTCCTGATGCGATTACCTAGTATTCAATTTTCCTTGCAATGAACTAAATGCGTATTTAAATATAAGTCAAAAGCTGGCCATCTTTTCTTTTTGTGTATAATTAAGTATTCTTTTTTTGTTTCAGAGATGGTAAACAAAATGTTGAAAACTAATTTTAATTGCACTTAACACACTTTTTACGAATTCTTGCATAATTTTTTAAATTAATTTAGACAAAAAACAGGTAAATTTGTTAAAATTTCATTTTGTATTGTTGACCAAAATTAGATTCCATATTTACTTTATCAAAAAAGTGCAAGTAAACCGTAGAGAGGGTACTCGGTGCTCTCTACTATCCTTGACAAGGCGCATTGAAAGGTGACTGCTTCAGATCATGTAATAATCACATGTTTTAGCTTTTACGTGTATTTTTTTTTGTTGTAAAACCTTATTGGACTGTCAAAAACGTCTGGTAATATGTGTGTATGTATATGTGAAAAATAGGAAAGCCACTAAAAATATATTAAAATACATACATACATAATGCCAGACATTTTTGGGAGCTCAATAAGATTAAAAAAAAAAAAAAAACAAAATACAAGTAAAAGCTTACGCATTCATCTGGTATCAATATGTCTTGATCCTTGAAGTGCATTCAAGGCGAATTAATAACAGGTATACTTACGGCGACAATGATTGTAACAATGTGTATAAAATATGTACATTTTGTTTTAGTACAAATCATCTTCGGCTGTCAAATTCCATAGGAGATTATATCTTTTGACATTTGAAGAAGGAAAAACCACAAGCGCAAAAAATATTCACCTGGGCTGTCAATGCCACCTGTTATGAATTCGCCTTGAAGTGTGTTCAACACTTTTTGACAAATGTTGCTACTTGATGTTGTTTTAGTTTTGTATTCAGTGTTGCAATATTTTTAAGTTTCCTCGCCAAATGGTTTGTCAAATATCGCCAACATATAAAAATTTTTGTTTTTACTTCATTTAATAAAAAAATTATCATAAAACATTAAAATTGTATTGCTTATAACTATCTCAAAATTTTCATTAAAAAAATAAATTTAAGTAGCATAATAACTAAAAAAAATATCAAAAACTCAAAAACATGTAAAATTACAAGAACGATTTAAGAATATATAATAATTATTGAATCAAAAATTTTACACTCATTATTATTTTCTGTATCATTCCCGCTGTACATTTCATTTGTATTATTATATTAAAATATCTTCCGATGGAATTAATGTGTTATGATTTATATATTATTAGCATTCATAAATGATATTATTACTATTTCTACTACATGTATCAATCGAGATATTAAAAGCAACTCATTAAATTTGTTAGTACCTGCACCACCCTGGTAGTCGGAAACTTTTTGGTACTGTATTATCCAAATATTGAGTCCAATTTATGAAAGAAAGTTTTATTTATGTTAAGTGCGCCACAAGTTCTTGAACTGCATAAAGTTTAATTTGAATTATAGAGTTGCAGCATTTTAAAGTTGAAAATTGACAATGAACTTTAAAAATAGAAAACAACTTTCCTCTAAAAATAACGTATCAGTTACATTTAAAACAGTTGTAAGACAAAATTAGTGTTATCCATATTCAAAAACGGATTTTTTAATTTCTTTCCTATTTCAAATTTTTTGTTAATAGTTTGCTGTTTTCTGTATTAGCTAAAATAGCAGGCAAGGCGAATCTATAAGGTGTAGTCATCGGCGAATTGATACAACAAAGCAACTTTTTTGTACGAGTCCGTGTCAAAAACAAGTGGTTGAAGCGAATAAAATTTTTTATTTGCTCTGAAAGTATACAAAGCAAACAGTCAAATAACTCAAAACAAGAATAACAATTTTAAAAAAATCAAGCATTAAATTTAAAGAAAACAAAAATAAATTATGTTTTTTACTTAAAAAAATAGCGTTTAAATAAAGAAACAATATTACAAAAAGTTGTGGAATGAGCCTAATCTTGGAACAAGAAAACACATTTTTACTACAAAAATTAAAAAATTTAATTTTTTGTATTTATATGTACATATGTATATACAAACATACATACACTCAGGATCAAACGATTATAACAACTCAAAAATATGAATTTATTTTTACATAGCAACACTTTGTACTTCTTCCCATAGTTTTTAACATTTTTTTAGTTTCCGAACACAGTTTTGTGATATCGCCAAATTTGGAATCTGAAGAAAATTCCAATTTCGATGAAAGTAAACTTTAGCTATTAGGAGGAAGATATGGCCTACTAAAACAAAAATTTAAGTGGTTCTAATCATTTGATCTAGAGTGTACATACACATATATTAAATAAAGAAAATACAAGATATAAAAAAAAAACAGAATTGAAACAAAAAACAAAACAAACTTTGACGTTATTTCAAACAGTACTTCATGCTGATGACACCACCTGGTTTTCAATACGCCTTGATATCAGGCTTAAAAGTGTTCCTTGTAAGTGTGAGGAGTGTGGTATTAAGTTTTGATGCATAATTCCTGAATTCGTATAGTCGGATTGGTAATCCATATTTAAACTCTTTATTTTATTTTTAATTCTATTTATCAAATCTAATTTCTATTCGCACAAATCGTTGCAAATATTTTTAGCTGGTTTATCGTGTTTAGCTAAAGCTACAATGTTTTTTTATTTTTTATTATTATTAATTTTTTTTTTTTGTTAATTGTTTTTTGTTAATGTTATCATGAAGAAAATCAAAGCATATTAACCCCCTGTTTACATAAGACAATACTGTCATGACAATACATACACACTTTTTCACTAATACATGAAAAATTTTTCAATTGCTGAATTACGGTCTTGAATATTTTGAAGACAGTAAATAAGACAGTGATTTGACGTATACTGACAAATTTATTATAGTTTTTTTGAGTAAATGATATTTGAATAATATTATCATTTTATTTACTACAATTTTAGGAACAAGTCCAGTTTACGGGCTCCGCTCCAAATGAAAAAAAGTTGCCTACGGGGTGTAAAATTCAATTCTAAGCAAAAAATGTGAAATGAAAAATTTGGGGCCAACGCTTAATTTCGGAGTTACGGGCCTCCGAATTTTTTATGTTTAAGATATGATATGTTAATTGCCTTGAGATGCAATTATCAGAATTTTCAAGAACTAATATGTATTATTTTAATGTCATGACAGCATTGTCAAATGTAAGCGTGGCGTAAACAAACAAAAATTCGGATCGGCGAGAAGAAAACAAACTTTTTGTCAAACCTTTTCTTTGTTTTGGCAAACTTTTTTCAGAGTAGCATGAAGCGTACTTTTTCCGTATGTGTGTGAACACGTTTTTTTTTCTGAGAGTGTATGGGTTCAACGTGCACTATAAAAACAAATTATGAGCAAAATTTTACATTATTTAACATTACTTTTCATAGTAATTTGTTAATGTTTTTTAAAATATGGTAGACAAATTATTATTTAGTTAAAATCTCCTGATACACTTTTTTGTTAATAACTCCAAAACTATTTCGCGCGCACATATCCCACTACCCGGAATCGATAGAGGACAAAAATACTAACAAAACGTGATATAATTTATTTTCTGAAAAACTTTCTGAAAAAAGTTATTAACCAGCAAACTTTCGAAAATAAGAAAAAATCGTCAAAATATATTAAACTAGTATTTTGTTCATTACTCCAAAACGGTTTCGCGCGCACATACCCCACTA
Source organism: Cistogaster globosa (assembly GCA_937654795.1). Classification (NCBI taxonomy): domain Eukaryota; kingdom Metazoa; phylum Arthropoda; class Insecta; order Diptera; family Tachinidae; genus Cistogaster; species Cistogaster globosa. Next base: position 83,643,824 of record OW569403.1, read on the forward strand.
CCCGGAACCAATAGATGACAAAAAAACGAATAAAACGTGGTTAAAATTATTTTCTGAAAAACTTTCTGAAAAAAGTTATTAAACAGCAAACTTTCGAAAATTAGAAAAAAATGTCAAAATATATTAAACTAAAATTTTTTTCATTACTCCAAAATGGTTTCGCGCGCACATACCCCACTACCCGGAATCAATAGAGGGCAAAACTACGAATAAAACGTGGTAAAAATTATTTTCTGAAAAAAGTTATTAAACAGCAAACTTTCGAAAATTAGAAAAAATCGTCGGTTCATATTAAAATAGTATTTTGTTCATTACTTTAAAACGGTTTCGCGCGCACATACCCCACTGCCCGGAATCAATAGAGGACAAAAATAAGAATAAAACGTGATATAATTTATTTTCTGACAAACTTTCTGAAAAAAGTTATTAAACAGCAAGCCTTGGAAAATTACGAAAAACCGTAAAAATATATTGTTCGTAACAGTTTAAGTTATGAATGCAAGTAATTAAGAAAATTATTTTTTTTTTTATAAAGTATTTCTTCCCCTCTATGGATTGGTGTTAATCGCTTTGCTTTAGGATTTTTAGATTAGAATTGATTAGACAGAAACCATTTTACGTATAGAGCAAATACTTAAGGTGTAGTTCGCTTATTGTAAAAATGTCGAAAATGACAACCGGAAAATTTGGTTCTAAAGCCTTGTGGCTTTCCAATTCAGATTTTTAATAAGAAATCCATTAAAAATTGATAAAATTCTATGAAATTAAAAACGCAATTTTTTTGTCAAAGGTTGTTTACATTTGTTTAAGCATGTGTTTATGTGTTTTTAATAATTTTCCAAAGTTTGCTACCCTACAACTTTTTCCAGAAAGCTTTTTAGAAAACAGCCAAGACCACGTTTGATTTATATTTTTGTCCTCTATCGATTGTAGGTAGCGCGATATGTGCGCGCGAATTCGTTTTGTAGTAATGAACAAAATACTAATTTAATATATTTTAACGTGGTTTGTATAATTTTCCAGTTTGCTACCCCACAACTTTCTTCAGAAAGTTTTTTAGAAAACTGCCAAGACCACGTTTCATTTGTATTTTTGTCCTCTATCGATTGCAGGTAGCGCGATATGTGCTCGCGAATTCCTTCTGGAGTAATGAATTAAATACTAATTTAATATATTTTAACGTGTTTTTTATAATTTTCCAAATTTTGCTACCCTATAACTTTTTCCAGAAAGTTTTTTAGAAAACAACCAAGACCACGTTTGATTCGTATTTTTAGTCTCTATCGATTGGCGTCAGGCGTTTTAACACGCGGCTCTTAGTTTGGATTTTATAACTAAAAAAACATTGCACTTAATGACTGAATGTCTTAGGTATAGCTCATTTATTTCTAAAATGTCGAAAGTGACAACCGAAAAATCAGATTCTACAAGCTTCAAGCTTGCTAATTCATTTTTTTATTTTACAATTCATTAAAATTTGACGAATTGTAACCGCATTTAATTACGCTTATTTTTTGTCAAATTTTGTTTACATATTTGTTATGTACAACAAAAATACTCCGTTTTTTGCATCTCTGTTAAAAAAGTTTATCGTTTCTCAGAGTTTGATTTCTTCTCTTGCGTAAAATTTTGCATCGGCGAGAAGAAAACAAACTTTTTAGCAAACTTTTTGTTTGTTTTGGTAAACTTTGCATGGAACGTACTTTTTCTGTATACGTGTGAGCACGTTTTTTTTTTTGAGAGTGTATGGGTACAACGTGCTTTGTAAAAACAAATTATGATCAAAAATGTACATTATTTAACATTAATTTTCACATTAATTTGTTAATGTTTTTTTAAATAAAAAATTGAATTAGATGCGTCCAAATTGGTAAAATCAAATTTAATGGTTGTCACTTAAATGATTTTAGTAATATATAAGCTACATGGAAGACACATTATTGCTTAGTTAAAACCTTTTGATACACTTATTTGCTAATAACTCCAAAACTATTTCGCGTGCACATATCGCACTACCCAGAATCGATAGGGGACAAAAATACGAATAAAACCTGGTATAAGTTGTTTTCTGAAAAACTTTCTGAAAAAAGTTATTAAACAGCAAACTTTGAAAAATTAGTAAAAGTCGTCAAAATATATTAAACTGGTATTTCGTTCATTACTCCAAAACGAGATCGCGCGCACACATCCCACTACCCAGAATCGATAGGGGATAAAAATACGATTAAAACCTGAGACAAGTTGTTTTCTGAAAAACTTTCTGAAAAAAGTTATTAAACAGCAAACTTTGAAGAATTAGTAAAAGTCGTTAAAATATTTTAAACTAGTATTTCGTTCATTACTCCAAAACGAGATCGCGCGCACATATCCCACTACCCAGAATCGGTAGGGGACAAATATACGACTAAAACGTAATAGAAGTTATTTTCCGAAAAACTTTCTGAAGAAAGTTATTAAACAGCAAACTTTCGAAAATTAGTAAAAGTCGTCAAAATACATATATTAAACTGGTATTTCGTTCATTACTCCAAAACGAGATCGCGCGCACACGTCCCATTATCCAGAGTCGATAGGGGATAAAAATACGAATAAAACCTGGTACAAGTTGTTTTCTGAAAAAAGTTATTAAACAGCAAACTTTGAAAAATTAGTAAAAGTCGTCAAAATATCTTAAACTAGTATTTCGTTCATTACTGCAAAACGAGATCGCCCGCACATATCCCACTACTCAGAATCGATAGGGGACAAAAATACGAATAAAACCTGGTATAAGTTGTTTTCTGAAAAACTTTCTGAAAAAAGTTATTAAGCAGCAAACTTTGAAAAATTAGTAAAAGTCGTCAAAATATATTAAACTGGTATTTCGTTCATTACTCCAAAACGAGATCGCGCGCACACATCCCAGTACCCAGAATCGATAGGGGATAAAAATACAAATAAAACCTGATACAAGTTGTTTTCTGAAAAACTTTCTGAAAAAAGTTATTAAACAGCAAACTTTGAAAAATTAGTAAAAGTCATCAAAATATTTTAAACTGGAATTTCGTTTATTACTCCAAAACCAGATCGCGCGCACATATCCCACTACCCAGAATCGATAGGGGACAAAAATATGAATAAAACCTGGTATAAGTTGTTTTCTGAAAAACTTTCTAAAAAAAAATATTATTAAACAGCAAACTTTGAAAAATTAGTAAAAGTCGTCAAAATATTTTAAACTGGAATTTCGTTTATTACTCCAAAACCAGATCGCGCGCACATATCCCACTACCCAGAATCGATAGGGGACAAAAATACGAATAAAACCTGGTATCAGTTGTTTTCTGAAAGACTTTTTATCCCCTATCGATTCCGGGTAGTGGGATGTGTGCGCGCGATCTCGTTTTGGAGTAATGAACGAAATACTAGTTTAAAATATTTTGTCGACTTTTACTAATTTTTCAAAGTTTGCTGTTTAATAATTTTTTTCAGAAAGTTTTTCAGAAAACAACTTGTACCAGGTTTTATTCGTATTTTTATCCCCTATCGATTCTGGGTAGTGGGATGTGTGCGCGCGATCTCGTTTTGGAGTAATAAATGAAAAACTAATTTGATATATTATAAATGCTTTTTTGTAATTTTCTAAAGTTTGCTACCCTATAACTTTTTCCAGAAAGTTTTTTAGAAAATAATGTGGACCACGTTTGATTCGTATTTTGGTCCTCTATCGATCGCTCGTGGTGCGATATGTGCGCGCGAAATCGTTTTCGAGTAATGAATGAAAAACTAATTTGATATATTATTAATGCTTTTTTTAATTTTCTAAAGTTTGCTATCCTGTAACTTTTTCCAGAAAGTTTTTTAGAAAATAATGTGGACCACGTTTGATTCGTATTTTGGTCCTCTATCGATCGCTCGTGGTGCGATATGTGCGCGCGAAATCGTTTTCGAGTAATGAATGAAAAACTAATTTGATATATTATAAATGCTTTTTTGTAATTTTCTAAAGTTTGCTACCCTATAACTTTTTCCAGAAAGTTTTTTAGAAAATAATGTGGACCACGTTTGATTCGTATTTTGGTCCTCTATCGATCGCTCGTAATGCGATATGTGCGCGCGAAATCGTTTTCGAGTAATGAATGAAAAACTAATTTGATATATTATAAATGCTTTTTTTAATTTTCTAAAGTTTGCTACCCTATAACTTTTTCCAGAAAGTTTTTTAGAAAATACTGTGGACCACGTTTGATTCGTATTTTGGTCCTCTATCGATCGCTCGTAGTGCGATATGTGCGCGCGAAATCGTTTTCGAGTAATGAATGAAAAACTAATTTGATATATTATAAATGCTTTTTTTAATTTTCTAAAGTTTGCTACCCTATAACTTTTTCCAGAAAGTTTTTTAGAAAATAATGTGGACCACGTTTGATTTGTATTTTGGTCCTCTATCGATCGCGCGTGGTGCGATATGTGCGCGCGAAATCGTTTTCGAGTAATGAATGAAAAACTAATTTGATATATTATAAATGCTTTTTTTAATTTTCTAAAGTTTGCTACCCTATAACTTTTTCCAGAAAGTTTTTTAGAAAATAATGTGGACCACGTTTGATTCGTATTTTGGTCCTCTATCGATCGCTCGTAGTGCGATATGTGCGCGCGAAATCGTTTTCGAGTAATGAATGAAAAACTAATTTGATATATTATAAATGCTGATATATATACATAACCAACCGATATGGCAGCCTTGTAATACCGACAGTTGTCTGTTATTCATTCATCTTTTTCTCTTCTGTCTGTTCGTGTGCCATCCACACAGCATCTAACCACACAATTAAATCTCTCATTAACAAAAATCAATTGAATTATAAAGTTAAAGACAAATTTAATGAATTAAATAAAGTCTTACAAAAACCAATTGGCTCAAAACGTTTCTGGTTCTTTTGCAAAACAAATACATAACAACTGGCGAACGAGGCTTGAGGATTTAAGTTAAACACGGCATTCGTATATGCTACATACAGGAAGTGAGGTTAAATCGAATCCACATGGTACTGGTGTGAAGGTAAATTCCGTAAGTATTGATTGAAAAATTACAGACTATATAGACTGACATCGAATACAACGTAACAAATACTAACAATTAATAATTATTGGAAAAAAAAAATATAAAACCCAAATGGCAGAAATGGATGAAACACTAAAAAAATTGGCTGATACGTTATTGCAGTTGCCTGCAAGAATACAACCAGCTGTACCATCACACGGCATAAATTTACAGCCTTTCGACGAAAACAACGAAACATTCGATTCATATTTACAAAGAATTGAAAACTATCTGGATTTAAGAGGCTGGACAAACGAAAGTGAAGAAGGGGACAAAATCTGTGTAAAAATTCTTCTAAACTGTCTAAGTCCAAAACTTTACCACACATTAACATGCTTAACGGCACCGGACAGCCCAAAATCAAAACGATTTGAAGAATTAATAAATTTACTACGCTCCCATTTGTGCCCAATACCAAGTGAAATTGCAGAACAGCATAAATTTTCTAATCGAATTCAGCACGAAGGTGAATCCATTGCAAATTTCCAAGCAGATTTGAAAAAACTATCAACAAATTGTAACTTCAAATGCGGAAATTGCAATACTTCTACAAATTCAACTCACTTAAGGTCACAATTTGTAAGAGGCATTCGTGATAACGACATACGTGAACGACTCTTGCAACAAGATGCAAGCAAAACGTTTGATGATGCTGTAAAGCTTGCATTGGCAATAGAAACATCCAAACTTGAGAGCAAAGAAATGCGAAATCAACAGTTACAAGTAAATCAGATAAAAAACAAGTTTAAGGAAAATAAAAACCGAAAACCTTTCCGTGGCATTTTTGAAAAATTGAAAGGTAAATGTTTCAAATGTGGTAAAACGAATCATAAAGCCAACAAATGTTCAGCAAAAAATTTAAAATGTATTAAGTGTCATAAGTCCGGGCACATTCAAGAAGTCTGTCTCAGTAAAAACATAGCAGAGAACCGCGCAATAGAGATCACAAGTGACGTTCAAGAATATTCGGACTCAGACTCACTGGGAAGTATTAATACAATACAAATAGTTCAGGTAAATAGTATTCATGGCATACACGACAAATTCTTAGCGAACTTAATCGTAGAAAAATCACATTGCCGCATGGAAGTAGATACAGGTGCAGCTGTATCTACCATGTCGCTACAAACACAGAAAAAGTTATTGCCAAAAATAAAATTAAAGCCGACGTCTTTACAATTACGAACATATACCGGCCAAATAATACAGCCAATTGGCAAGGCAAAGGTAAACATCACGCACAAAAATGCACGCACACAGGCTGACTTATATGTTATTGATGCGAAGGTCGATTCCATACTGGGAAGAGAATGGATCAGGCAATTAAATTTGAATATATCGGACCTAAATGTAATCGACAATGTTATGAATGAGGCTCAATGTAGGGAAGAAATTAGTAAAATAATGAATGAGTATAAAGAAACGTTTACGCAAACTAGAGGTACGATACCAAATTACAAATGCAAGCTCGAGCTTAAAGAAAGTATTACACCCAAATTCATACGACATCGGCCAGTACCATATGCCTTAAAAGACAGAATTGAAGAAGAATTAATTCGGCTGGAAAACGATGGAATTATACAGAAAGTGGAATTTTCCGAATGGGGAACACCAATAGTTCCAGTAGTGAAAAAGAACGGCGACATCCGTATATGCGCCGACTATAAAGTTACAATTAACAATGCCATAAAAGATGACAGTTACCCTATACCAACAGTCGAAGATATATTTGCAAGGATGAGCGGAGGAAAATATTTTATGACCTTAGATTTACATCAGGCATATCTACACATGCAGGTCGACGAGGAAACGTCAATATTGCAAGCAATAAGCACACATAAAGGAACATACAAGGTAAACAGGCTAATGTTCGGTATCAAAGCAGCCCCAAAAATATGGCAAAGGTTTATGGATTCCATATTGCAAGGCATAGATGGCGTGTCATGTTTTTTTGACGATATTAAGCTACAAGGTAATTGTTATGAAGAATTAATTAAACGTTTTAAACAGGTTGTGCAAAGGTTACAGTTGCATGGATTACATTTGAACAAAGATAAATGTCAATTTTTACTTGATCACGTTACATACTTGGGGCATCACATTGATAAGTTTGGTATCAAACCAATGAATGATAAAATTCAAAGCATACAAAGGTGCACGAGACCAACCAACGTATCGGAAACAAGGGCGTTTTTAGGTCTGGTAAACTATTACCATAAATTTCTACCTAATCTGGCCAGCCGGCTGCAACCAATTTACAAGTTGTTAAGGAAAGGTACCAAGTATTCGTGGTCATCTGAATGTGAAAAAATATTCAATGAAATTAAACGTGAGATTACCAGTGCAAAAGTATTGATACCATTTGATGACAAATTGCCACTTGTTCTGGCAACAGACGCATCATCACACGGACTAGGAGCCGTAATATCGCATATAGACAGCAAAAACGAAGAAAGACCTATAGCGTTCGCCTCACGATCTCTAACACAAGCCGAAAAAAATTACTCGCAAATCGACAAAGAGGCCACCGCGATTTTCTGGGGTCTAAAGAAATTTTTTCAATACTGCTACGGGCGCCGCTTTATGCTGATAACGGACCACAAACCCCTAACAAGAATTTTTCATCCAAATAAAGATTTACCCGCCATGTCAGCTGTGCGATTGCTACACTATGCAAATTTTTTATCGGGTTTCGATTATGTCATACAATACCGGCCAACAAAGGAACATAGCAATGCAGATTTTTTATCAAGATTTCCTGTTGATAATCCGAGCAATAACGTACGCAAAGATAAAGCAACAATATTCCAAATGAATCAAATAGAAACACTTCCAGTTACACAAAAAGAAATCCAACGCGAAGTAATTAAAGATGAGGAGTGCAGGAAATATTTTAACGCCTTACAAACAGGCACGACATTACCTCATGGCGAATCTATTGAGGAATTTTCATTGGAAAATCGTTGTATATTCAAGGGAATACGAGTAATGATACCGAAGTCCCTACAAAAGAGAGTCCTTGACGAACTACACACTGGACATTCGGGTATAGTTCGAATGAAAGAATTGGCTCGAAGCTATGTCTGGTGGAGGGGAATTGACAGGGACATCGAGGCCGTATCAAGAGCATGCTATGACTGCTGTAAAAACAAAAGCAACCCACCGAAAGAAATGTCACATCCGTGGGAGTACCCAACAGGCCCGTGGCAGAGGGTACACATTGACTACGCTGGACCCTTCATGAACACGTATATTCTAATCGCAGTCGACGCGTATACAAAGTGGGTGGAAGCCATACCAACACAAACAATCAGCTCTACAAAAACGGTTAAGATACTTCGCGAAATGTTTTCAAGATTTGGCCTTCCCCTGGTACTAGTTTCAGACAACGGCACAAGCTTCACAGCACAAGAGTTTCAAAACTTCATCAAGTCGAATGGCATCCGCCATAAATTTTGTCCCCCTTATCATCCTGCCTCAAATGGTCAGGCGGAAAGATACGTGGCAACAGTTAAAGCGGGGTTGCGATCAATGCTTAGCGAGAACGGCGACGTTAACGATAAACTATGCAAGTTTTTAATGCAGTATCGTAAAATACCAAACGCATCAACAGGATTGTCTCCTGCGGAACTTATGTTCAAAAGAACAATCAGAACAAGAATTGACCTAATCAAAGGTGATGTAGCACACCGAATAATGTATAACCAAAATAACTATAAACAACCGAGACAGTTTTCAAAAGGCGAGTCAGTGCAAGTACGATTCTACAATAATAAAACTTGCAAATGGAAATTCGGAAGGATACTACAGAAAATAGGAAGTCGAATGTACGAGGTTCTGATCGATGGTGACAAACATAGGCGCCATGTCGATCAAATAAGAAGTTCTGACTGCCAAGTATCTAACAAGAAAAATTATTACGACACCGAATCAGAAAATAAGCTCCAAGACGGAAAAACGACTGAACAAGACATTGTACTGCATACTGACGTACAAAATACAGACGCAATACTGGATTTACCAGCTATCACGCCCACCATACGAGAGCAACCACCACCTTCAGGATTGGCCACACCATCGCCGTCAGAAGTGGCTCCTATGTCGTCACCAAAACCTGTTTTGTCATCATCACAAGACAACAACAACGAGCAACAAAACCCAACCAGCCTAAGAAGATCAAGTAGACCAAGAAAAGCACCAAAACGCCTGGATTTGTGAGAGAGAGAAAGGTTGATATATATACATAACCAACCGATATGGCAGCCTTGTAATACCGACAGTTGTCTGTTATTCATTCATCTTTTTCTCTTCTGTCTGTTCGTGTGCCATCCACACAGCATCTAACCACACAATTAAATCTCTCATTAACAAAAATCAATTGAATTATAAAGTTAAAGACAAATTTAATGAATTAAATAAAGTCTTACAAAAACCAATTGGCTCAAAACGTTTCTGGTTCTTTTGCAAAACAAATACATAACAAATGCTTTTTTTAATTTTCTAAAGTTTGCTACCCTATAACTTTTTCCAGAAAGTTTTTTAGAAAATAATGTGGACCACATTTGATTCGAATTTTGGTCCTCTATCGATCGCGTGTGGTGCGATATGTGCGCGCGAAATCGTTTTTGAGTAATGAATGAAAAACTAATTTGATATATGATAATTTTTTTTTTAATTTTCTAAAGTTTGCTACCCTATAACTTTTTCCAGAAAGTTTCTTACAAAACAATTGGGACCACGTTTACCTCGTATTTCTAGCTTCTATCGATTGGCGTTAGTCGCTGTGATGCATGGCTCTTAGTTTGGATCTTATAACTAAGAAACCATTACATTTGATGACTAAATGTTTTAGGTATAACTCATGTATTTCTAAAATGGCGAAAGTGACAACCGAAAAATCTGATTCTGGAAGCTAAGAGCTTTTTATTTCAAGTTTTTATTTTTTAATCCATTAAAAATTAACGAGTTGTGATCGCATTTAAAACGCTTATTTTTTGTCAAATATTGTTTACGTTTTTGTTATGCGCAACAAAAATACTCCGTTTTTTGCAACCCTGTTAAAAAAGTTTGCCATTTCTGAGAGTTTGTTTTCTTCTCTTGCGTATTAATTTTTATAAAATAAATGTACCTTGGTAGTACCAAGTTGGTACTTGATATTGATATTCTTTGCTCCTGTTCTGTTTTAGGCTTTTATAAACACACTGAAATGGATGAAATAGAAAATTTTTTTAATATTTCAAAAGATTTCAAACGTGTGAGCGCACCTATTCCAAAACCGATTTTAGAAGATGGACCATCAACAAGTTCTAAAGTCAAACGCAAATCTGATGGGTTTGAAAGCATATCAAAATACAAAAAGGTAAATTCGAAGTATTAATTTTACTTAAAATGTGATTTTGTTAATATTTGACTAGTTATCAGTAAATAAAAACTATTGCAGTTAGTAATACCTGATCACGATAGCAAAAACGAGTACTTCAAAGATGCAATAACTCCAGAGGAATTGGGTATTTTAAGTGAAGAAGACGATTGTGTTGATTTGTCAAAACCGCAAATTCATGATGATGTTTACAAACGATATGAATTTAATTTAAAACGCGATAAATCATTGCCAATATATGACGCAAAGGAAGAAATCGTATCCAGTATTCGTAATAATCCAGTTATAATTTTAGAAGGTGACACAGGTTGTGGAAAAACAACACAGGTAAGAAAATTCGGAACCAATATAGTTTACGGACGCAGCTTGACTTAAATCTAGTTTACGGACGCAGCTTAAAAAAAATTGTCTACAGGGTGTAACATTTAATTTAAAGCAAAAAATGTAAAATGGTAAATTTGGGGCTGACCCTTAGTTTCGGAGTTACGGGCGTCCAAAGTTTGCATGTACAATATGGCATTTATCGAGTATTTTGTGGTGTAGTGAAGCAATATGGGTATCATTGATAAGGTTATTTTAATATCTATTAAATTGAAAAGGAAAATATTAAAAAAAAGCTAAAAAAAACAGGTAACGTCTAAAAAAAGCTTTTTTTTCACGAAAGCAGATTTAGCAGAAAATCTTTATTAAGCGAGGCCGGTGTTGGTCATACCATAGAGGAGAAAATCCTGGCGCCCGGCCAAAGGCCGGCTATGCACAAAATCTTTAGTAAACGAAGCCGCTGTTGGTCATACCATAAAGGAGAAAACCCTTCCGCATGGCCGAAGGCCGGCTACGCAGAGACTATTAAGTAAAGCTAGTGTTGTTCATACCACAGAGAAGATTCTTGCGCCCGGCGGAAGGCTGCCTACGCTGGAACCTTTAGTAAGCAAAGCCGGTGTTGGTCATACCATAGAGGAGAAAATGCTTGCGCCCGGCCGAAGGCCGTCTACGCAGAAAATCTTTAGTAAGCGAAGCCTGTATTGGTCATACTAAAGAAGAGAAAATCCCTGCGACCGGTCGATCAAGTTATTGTTATATGAAAAAAATTTTTTTTTGGTTACATGCTTTTTTTATTTATTTATTATTTTTTTTTTTTGCTATTTTCCTTTTTAGTTGAACAGATATTGAATTTACCTGTCCAATGATACTCATATTGCTTAATTTCACCACCAAATACTCGATATATGCCATACTGTACTTACAAACTTTGGAAGCCCGTAACTCCGAAACTAAGGGTCAGCCCCAAATTTTCCATTTAACATTTTTTGCTTAAAATTAAATTTTACACCCTTTAGATAACTTTTTTTTTTTAATTTTTAAGCTGCGTCCGTAAATTAAATTTTTTTCCCGCAGCTTAAAAATAGAAAAATTTTGACTTCAGGGTATAAAAATCGATTTTATGCAAAAAATGTTGAATAGAAAGTTTGAGGCTGAACCTTAGCACATACAAACTTTAGAGGCCCGTAACTCCGAGGGCCTACAAAGTTTGTATGTATAGTATGGTATGTATCGAGTATTTGGTGGTGAAACGATGCAATATGGGTATCATTGGAAAGGTTAATTCATTATCTATTAAATTAAAAAGAAAAATAGCAAAAAAAAAAACGTCAGACCAAAAAATTTTTTTTAACATTACTTGATCTCCCTTTAAGTATGTCCAATACCGGCTTCGCTTGCTCAAGATTTTCTGCCTAGGGCGCAAGGATATTCTCCTCTAGGGTATGACCAACACCGGCTTCGCTTAACAAAGTTTGTTTGCATAACCGGCCTTCGGCCGGGCGCAATGATTTTCTCCTATGTAGTATAATCAACACCGGCTTCGCATACTAAAGATCATATGAGCTAATGCTACTTAATGCTACTAAAAATTCAGTGCACTAAACGAAACGATTTTAGTGGTAGTGGAAATTGAATGCACTAAACGAAACGATTTTAGTTCTAGTGGAGATTTCATGCACTAAATGAAACGATTTTAGTGGTAGTGGAAATTTAATGCACTAAATGAAACGATTTTAGTGCATTAAATCTCCACATCCACCAAAATCGTTTAGTTTAGTGCACTAAATTTCCACTACCACTAAATATTAGGGGCGATAATGCACTATTTTTTCCGTTACCACTTAAAAATAGTGGAAAATGAAATCTAATGCAATAAACCCAACTCTGATTTTCAATATTTATGTCGCTTAATGGCTCATAAACTGGAAACATTTATTATTTTGTTTATTTTATTTATTTTAATTTGTCAGCCTGTGAGTTGCCTAAATGTCCTGTTATTTTGTCTCATGATCATTTATGTACATTCATATTATGTATTTTTATTCTCTTTTTCCTATTTGCTTATACATACATATATATGATTGTAAATGATCAGTTAGTTTTATATGTAACAATATGATTCTGCAGTGCTTTTGTTTCTTTAAGTTGGCCCGTTATTTTTTGATGTATTTAATACATAAAGAATTTTTGGCTCAACTTTAAATTATTTTAACAAATAAAATTAGTTCGTTTAAGGAAAGCACTGCGGTAAGTACATTTGTTTTTATATGTTTATTTATATTTGTTAATTGTAATATTTCTTTTTTAAAATAGAAATAAACACCTAAACCAATTAATTAGAAACTTGGCTCTTTTTATTTGGTTGTTAAATTCGCCCTTTTTCGAACGACTGTCGCCGCCAGCGATAACAAATTTTATTTCGCAGCCTTTGTGCGGAAATTCTTGTGGTTCCTTGCCTGCCGGAACAATTGGTTTTCTGCCTAAGAGAAAATAAACTTTATTTTGCAACTTTTGTGCAGAAATTCTTGTGGTTCTAGCTGACCATTGTGGTCTTTGGAAAAATTTATTGTGGTTCCCTGCCTGCCGGAACAATTGGTTCTCTGTCTAAGAGAAAATAAATTTTTGCTGAAGTGGTTCCTTGTCAGCTGGAATAAATAATTTTTATTGGACATTGCCTGCCGTTAAATAAAAATATATTTGAAAATTTTAAAGTGGTTCCTCGTCTGCAGGGACAAATATTTTGTGTGCTATTTTAAGCAATTGTTTAAAGAATATTTGTGTTTCATAATGCAACGGTCGCCAGTGAGAAAAAGCGCTCGATTGCAGACAACATCAAGCCAAAATAATAGTGGTTCTCCATCTGCCGGAACATATCTGCCCTCACAGCAATTGGCTCCCACTGCCGCTGGAGCTCCTTTGCTGTCTACCAGTTCCTCTGCCGCCGGAACAGCAGTGCCTATACCATCAGTTCCATCTACCTCAGGAGTAACCAAGACAATCGTAAGTACTGCTCAAATAAGTGATAAAATATTATCTGCCCCTGCCGCTGTCGCAATGTCTACGAGTTCCACCTGCGCTGGAATCTCGTGTAGCGTAGCCACCACTTCCACTACCGCGCCTAACATGCCCTCAGCCACGGTTCAACCTAGCCAACAGCTGCCGATGCCCCAGCCCAATTCCGGTATCAATTTAGAAGACTTGCAAAGCCAAATTAATACACTCCAGGTCCAGTTGCTGACTGCTCAGAAAGTTTTGTCCATTGCCCTTAATGCCAATTCAACGCCATCCTCAGCCGTGCCCCAACCATCCAATATAGCGCCAGCTGCGACGGGTACTAGTGAAGCCAACGTCGAAAATTCTGTCTCAGCCAACGTTGACTGCACTGATCGCCGTACGCCATTTTCGTGTGTTAGCTGCAATGCAAATAGTAACGGTTTTTGTGCAAGCCAATCGCCTTTAACACAAATGTTACCGCCAAATAATTTTGTGTCTCAAAATGGCGGTTCGATGGCAATGTACAGAAAAATATATGACCTGCCGGAATTTAGTGGTACACCTGAGGATTGGCCCATGTTTTCAACAGCCTTTAGTAATTCGACTGCTGTTTATAATTACAATAATTTTGAAAATTGTGTTCGGCTCCAAAAGGCATTAAAGGGTGATGCAAGGGAGAGTGTTAAATCATTGCTCATACATCCGGATAATGTCAATGTGGTGATGGAGCAGTTGCGTTTTCGATATGGTCGTCCAGAAATGCTTATCCGATGTCAGCTCCAACAAGTGAAAGAAATTCAGCCCATCCGTGAGAGTGCTATTGATCAACTTGTGCCATTTGCTGTTAAGGTGCAGAATCTTGCCGCCTTTTTGGAATCTGCCAATGGACAACAGCATTTAGCGAATCCTACATTAATGGATGAATTGGTTGGTAAGCTTCCCTTGAGCAAACGAATGGAGTGGGCCCGCTATTCCTCAACAATTAAGCCATATCCGACGGTTTTGGATTTTAACAGGTGGCTCAAAGATGTTGCTGATTTGGTGCAAACTATTCAAGGGGTGAGTAGTAATCGAAATTATAGTGAACCTAAAAGAAAAGTTGTCCTCCACGCCGTTGATGGTCAACATAAACAAGAATGCCCTATGTGCCAGGGTAATCATAAATTATTTGAATGTAAAAAATTTAGTTCATTGACTGTGCCTGACAGATGGTCTAATGTGAAGAAATTGAGGTTATGTTTTTCGTGTCTTGGCTCGGGGCATCCTAGTAGGAGTTGCCGTAAACGAAAAGAGTGCCCCATCGATGGTTGCCTGCGAAAACATAACAAATTGCTACATGATGTACAAATTAATAATAATCGCGAAAAATATTCTGGGACAAGTGTGTCAGAAGCCCCAAGTGGTTCATCAAATGAAAGTGCGTCTGTCTTGAGCTGTTTATCTCGACCTGCAGATAAGAGCGTACTGCTATTTCGAGTTGTGCCTATTGTACTTTATGGTCCTAGTAACAAGGTTGAAACTTACGCGTTGTTGGATGAAGGTTCTTCGGTTACTATGGTGGACAGCTCCTTGGTGAGGCAACTGGGCCTCCGGGGGCATCAAAGTAAATTGAACTTGCACTGGTACGCTGGGAAGGAATCTGAAGAAATGGCATCTGTGGTTGATCTGCAAGTAAGTGGGATTGGTAAGCAAAGAAAATATGCTTTAAAAAATGTTTATGGTGTCTCGAATTTGAAATTGCCGGCTCAGAGTTTCAATATGGATTTAAGCGCTCATCCTGGTTTACCAATTAAATTATACAATGGTGTGACCCCTAAAGTCCTGATAGGATTAGATCACTGCCATCTTGGTCTTCCTGATGAAATTGTACCTTTGGAAGAAAGTGGTCCCTATGCTGCCAACACACCATTGGGTTGGGTCGTTTTTGGTCCGATGAAGGGTAAGCCATCAAACTCTAATTTATGTTTGTTGACAGTTCAGCCTGAGCAGACACTTTACGACTTGGTGGCAAATTATTTTGAAATCGAAAATTTTGGAGTCAAGGTATTACCGGTCATAGAATCGAAGGAGGTTGTTCGAGCTCGTCAAATAATGATGAATACTACTGTGAAAGTTGAAGGAAGATTTCAAACCCGGCTCTTGTGGCGCTCTGATGACGTAGTCCTGCCAGATAGTTATTCCATGGCTCTAAATAGACTAAATGGTATTGAGAGGAAAATGAAGAGAATTCCGGAATTTGGTGAAGCCTACAAGTCCATCATGAACGATTACGTGTCAAAGAAGTATGTAAGGAAATTGTTGCCTAATGAAGCTTCTGGTGTTTGCCCTAGAACTTGGTATCTTCCTCACTTTGGAGTGGTCAACCCCAACAAGCCTGGAAAGCTTCGGCTAGTTTTTGATGCTGCTGCAACTGTTGAAGGCGTTTCGTTGAATTCCATGCTCTTAAAGGGTCCTCAGCAATATAAGCCTCTGCCGTCTATTTTACTCAACTTTCGAGTTGGAACTGTTGCAGTTTGCGGTGATATTAAAGAGATGTTTCACCAGGTTCTTGTGGCTCCTGAAGACAGATGTTCCCAACGCTTCCTTTGGCGCGATGATGATAGCAAGCCTCCAGATACTTATGAGATGGTCGTAATGACATTTGGCGCTGCTTGTTCGCCCTGCGTAGCCCATTATGTCAAAGAAACCAACGCCCTAAGCTATCGAGAAAAATACCCTCGTGCGGTGAAGTCTATCTTGGATCAACATTATGTGGATGATTTCGTCGACAGTTTTCCAACACCTGAAAGAGCTATTGAAGTTGCCCGACAAGTTCGTGACATCCATAAGTCAGCTGGATTCGAGCTAAGAAATTTTTCATCCAATTCGTCTGAAGTAATTGTGGCTCTTAAAGGTGCTATGGAGAAGCCGGTGAACTTTTCTAGCGATATCAACGAGCTGCAGTCAGAAAAAGTCCTAGGTATGTACTGGCAACCTAAAGATGATACTTTCAGGTTTGAGTTGAGGTTCCACAACGTGAATGCTGATGTCATAAATGGTTTGAAGGCTCCTACAAAACGAGAGTTGCTTAGTGTGGTAATGTCTGTTTTCGATCCACTTGGTCTATTGAGCAACTTTATGATTACGGCTAAACTGTTGATGCGTGAGGTATGGAGGAACGATGTCCGATGGGATGGCCCTTTGCCCAATGACTTACATGACATGTGGAATATTTGGCGCCAAGAGCTAAAAAATGTTGTTAATGTGAAAGTGCCTCGTTGTTATTTTGGAAATGGCATTCCTATCCGTCTGGAGCTACATGTTTTTGTCGACGCTAGTGAGGATGCATTTGGTGCCGCGTCATACTGGAGGTCCATATACCCTGATGGAAAAGTTGAAGTATCCTTCGTAGCTGCAAAAACGAGATGTGCCCCTCTAAAAACGATGAGTATTCCAAGGCTCGAACTTCAGGCTGCTGTTTTGGGTACTCGATTATTGGATACGATTTTGAAGGAGCATTCCATGAAGGTTTCTCGGTTTATTTGTTGGAGCGATTCTTCTACTGTGATTAATTGGATAGGCTCTGAAAGTCGAAGATACAAGCCTTTTGTTGCCCATCGAATCACAGAAATTCTAGATTCTACTAGCCCAGCAGATTGGAGATGGCTGCCCACCAATATTAATGTTGCTGATGAAACTACCAGGATGAAGTCTCAGGTCGACTTTTCGAATGAATCCAGCTGGTTCAGCGGCCCTAATTTTCTTTATGGTGGTGAAGATAAATGGCCCAAAACTGTGAACATAAGCCCTGCTAGCCTTGATACTGAGGAGCTACGTCCAAAATTTGCTCTATTAATTAATATATCTCCTATTATTGATTTTAGTAGATTTTCTTCTTATTTGAAGCTAAAACGAACGGTTGCCTGGATGTTACGTTTCATAAGTCGATGCCAAAGGAAAGTAAGCCAAGATGAAAGAACTTGTTTGACTGCTGCTGAACTAAAAACTGCGGAAATTTATCTTTGTCGCCTAGCCCAGAAAGAAAAATTTAGTGCCGAAATTGAAATTATAAAATCTAAGGAAAATTTGCCCAAAAGTAGTGAATTGTATGCGTTGGTTCCATACTTGGATGAAAATTTACTACTGCGAGTTAATGGCCGTGTGGACGCAGCTAGTTGGTTGCCCTTGGAAATAAGACGTCCGATTATATTGCCGTCACATCATCCCGTCACTGAGTTGTTTGTGGCCCATGTACACGAGAAGATGAAACATCAGAACTTCGAAGCCACAATATGTGAAATAAGAAGATCGTTTTGGATTCCACGCTTAAGAAAAACTTTGCATAAGTGTGTTGCTAAATGTTTTATTTGCAGATTTCGTCGTACATTGCCGGTGCCACCACTTATGGGTTCTTTGCCAGAAGACCGACTTACGCCATATATTAGGCCCTTTACTTATACTGGGTTGGATTACTTCGGGCCGTTAACTGTAACCATTGGTCGACGCCATGAAAAGAGATGGGTAGCTCTATTTACCTGCCTAACCGTTAGAGCCATCCACTTAGAAGTTGCTTTCGACTTGTCCACAGATGCGTGCATCCTTGCTATACGTAATTTTATAAATCGACGTGGCGTACCTACAAGGCTCAGAAGCGACAATGGTAAAAATTTTGTTGGTGCTGACCAAGTCGCCAAGAGGTTCAGTGAGGTATTTGATGTGGCCCGTATTGAAGATGAACTATCATCGAAAGGTATCGACTGGCTGTTTAATTGTCCACATAATCCTGCAGAAGGTGGTGTATGGGAACGAATGGTACAGTGCGTCAAACGTGTGCTACAGTCAACATTG
Source organism: Cistogaster globosa (assembly GCA_937654795.1). Classification (NCBI taxonomy): domain Eukaryota; kingdom Metazoa; phylum Arthropoda; class Insecta; order Diptera; family Tachinidae; genus Cistogaster; species Cistogaster globosa. Next base: position 83,662,429 of record OW569403.1, read on the forward strand.
AAAGAGTCTGCCCCTCGTGAACACACGCTTCAAAGCTTCCTAATTGAAGCAGAAAATATTGTGAACTCTCGTCCCTTAACACACTTGCCGCTGAGCCACGAAGATGAGGAACCACTAACGCCTAATCATTTCTTACTTGGTTGCCCAAATAGATGAGAGCTTAGACAGGTGGTGAAAGGAGAAAGGTAGATAGTTATTTTACTTCGCCGGCGAATTTGATGTATATATAAGATGTTTATTCGACCTTTTTGGGGGTATAAGTATGAGAACATTCTTCGGGAATGAGGGCAAAATTATAGTGTGAGAATTAGTTCTTTTTTCCTTTATTTCGCTATAACATCGAGTAGCATCATCAGGGCTCTGACTAAGAATACAAATCATCTTAATATACGGATAAAACACAAAATAAAAACGACAATTAGGCTTACACATTCAGTGTTTACAAATAAACCCACAATTACAAAAACAATAAATACAGTTTTCTTGTCGTCGTCTATTATTGCATTGAGAGTAAGCTAATATTGTTTCATGTTCTAATACTAATAATTGCACTGTGTTTTGTATTTTGTTGCTTATTTATTAAATGTCGGTATACTTGGGCACAATTCTCTGTTTCAGCTTTAAATTGAGTTTTCTCTCCTTCTACGGAATATTGATGATGTTTAACATCTCTAGCATAAAGCGACGATTGTGATTATTCTCCGTTGTTAATATTTCTGTATTTTCGAAGTCTGGAGAGTGATTTAAAGATGCACAATGAGCAGTTTTTTGAGTATTGTTTATTTTTAATAGTTTTTAATTTATTTTTAGTTGTACCGACATATACCATTTTAAATTTCTCTATTCCATTTCCATTGCACGGTATTTTATACACAACGTTTGATTTTTCATGTTTCTCAATTTTGTCTTTGGTCTTGCTGAAATTTTTTTTTTATTGTTGGTCAATGTTTTATAAGCTATTTTATAGTTTTAAGAATCAAAGAGTTTTGAATTGGCAAGTCTTTTAGATATGTCTAGAATATACAATGCTGATTTGAAACTATTGTAGTGTGTTGGTGTGTTATGTAAATTTTCCATATAGCCCTTGTATTTATGTTAAAACAGCTGAAAGTGTTCCAGCTAAAACTTAGGCGTTTGAAAAAACTGCCGAAACAAGTGAGGATAATGAAAGAAAAAAAGTCTAATTTTATTTAAATTTGTATCAACTTATATACTACTTATGAGAACTAATCTTAGCCTTTGTAATTTACTTTAATATATTTCCGTCTCATTTGGTATTATGAGGTTTATATTTACATTAATATTTTGTCAATCAATTGGTCGGGTTTGCATTGCACTCGAATGTTTCACTCAAGTATTGCATCGCTAGCATTTCACTATGCATAAAACAAAATGTAATTTGATTCTTTATTATTTATTAATTCTATGCATTGTGCATGCAATGTAGGCTTGTGTGGTACACTAACCCTCACCCTTAAGAGAAAAATTACCAGGGTGATATTTTTCTATTTATTTCCATAATACCACTTTTTTTTACTAATTACAATATTTGCTAAACTACTCGTAAAATAATATTAATTACAAAAATTATTGTTTCTTATGATTACTTATGAATGTAATATATATTTGTTTTTTATAATGTATTGTATGGCTTTAAATTATTATTGTGGTATGTTTTCTATTGTATTTACATCATTTCTACTTATTACTTTGAATGGTCCTTTATATGGACTTTGGTACTTCTTTCTATTTTCTACTTTAATTAATACTAAATCTCCTAAGGTTACGTCTACATAGTTTATTGCTGTTATTATTATTTACGCATCTTTTCTCTTTCATTTTAGTTGTTAGTGTTTTAGCTCTATTTAAACCGAACTGTAATTTGATTTGAAGCTCTTGTACGTAGTCGTCATAATTGTAAAACTTATGTCCATTTGTTATATTGTCCGATGCACAGGGGTCAATTTCGCGAGACAGCGGTCAAAACTCTATAACTTTTGACTGGATTGGTATTTTTTTACGCAATTTGTTTTGTTCAATAGGAGGGACTTTAAGCTTCAACGTAAAAATCGACTGATAGGAACGTAAGTAATGTGGAGTTAAAAATGCATTTTAATTTTTTGTTGAGTTTGTTGTTGTAAAAGTTGAATATTTTGACATTTAAAATTGGTATTTTTTTATAATTTCTAATTTTCTTCAATCGTATTTTACAACCAATACTTATTTATTATTCCTAAACTTAATATTGGTCAGAAAATGCCAACATTTGGCCCCTGACATTTATTTAGTCTCAATATTCACAGTGGCCAAAGGTTGGTTTTTTTTGGAAGAAAGCTAATTCTTGTGAGGATTAAACGGAAAAATAACACTGAAATTCCCAAATACATATATCAATACCATTTGGATATATTATATATAGAACACAACATCGATAAATTTTTAAGTAAACTTTTACTGTTGATTTAAAGTACACATATATTTTATTTAAATGTATTAATAAAAATTTATACTAAAATTAGAAACTTTAAACTAGTATGTAAGGAAATTGTTGCCTAATGAAGCTTCTGGTGTTTGCCCTAGAACTTGGTATCTTCCTCACTTTGGAGTGGTCAACCCCAACAAGCCTGGAAAGCTTCGGCTAGTTTTTGATGCTGCTGCAACTGTTGAAGGCGTTTCGTTGAATTCCATGCTCTTAAAGGGTCCTCAGCAATATAAGCCTCTGCCGTCTATTTTACTCAACTTTCGAGTTGGAACTGTTGCAGTTTGCGGTGATATTAAAGAGATGTTTCACCAGGTTCTTGTGGCTCCTGAAGGCAGATGTTCCCAACGCTTCCTTTGGCGCGATGATGATAGCAAGCCTCCAGATACTTATGAGATGGTCGTAATGACATTTGGCGCTGCTTGTTCGCCCTGCGTAGCCCATTATGTCAAAGAAACCAACGCCCTAAGCTATCGAGAAAAATACCCTCGTGCGGTGAAGTCTATCTTGGATCAACATTATGTGGATGATTTCGTCGACAGTTTTCCAACACCTGAAAGAGCTATTGAAGTTGCCCGACAAGTTCGTGACATCCATAAGTCAGCTGGATTCGAGCTAAGAAATTTTTCATCCAATTCGTCTGAAGTAATTGTGGCTCTTAAAGGTGCTATGGAGAAGCCGGTGAACTTTTCTAGCGATATCAACGAGCTGCAGTCAGAAAAAGTCCTAGGTATGTACTGGCAACCTAAAGATGATACTTTCAGGTTTGAGTTGAGGTTCCACAACGTGAATGCTGATGTCATAAATGGTTTGAAGGCTCCTACAAAACGAGAGTTGCTTAGTGTGGTAATGTCTGTTTTCGATCCACTTGGTCTATTGAGCAACTTTATGATTACGGCTAAACTGTTGATGCGTGAGGTATGGAGGAACGATGTCCGATGGGATGGCCCTTTGCCCAATGACTTACATGACATGTGGAATATTTGGCGCCAAGAGCTAAAAAATGTTGTTAATGTGAAAGTGCCTCGTTGTTATTTTGGAAATGGCATTCCTATCCGTCTGGAGCTACATGTTTTTGTCGACGCTAGTGAGGATGCATTTGGTGCCGCGTCATACTGGAGGTCCATATACCCTGATGGAAAAGTTGAAGTATCCTTCGTAGCTGCAAAAACGAGATGTGCCCCTCTAAAAACGATGAGTATTCCAAGGCTCGAACTTCAGGCTGCTGTTTTGGGTACTCGATTATTGGATACGATTTTGAAGGAGCATTCCATGAAGGTTTCTCGGTTTATTTGTTGGAGCGATTCTTCTACTGTGATTAATTGGATAGGCTCTGAAAGTCGAAGATACAAGCCTTTTGTTGCCCATCGAATCACAGAAATTCTAGATTCTACTAGCCCAGCAGATTGGAGATGGCTGCCCACCAATATTAATGTTGCTGATGAAACTACCAGGATGAAGTCTCAGGTCGACTTTTCGAATGAATCCAGCTGGTTCAGCGGCCCTAATTTTCTTTATGGTGGTGAAGATAAATGGCCCAAAACTGTGAACATAAGCCCTGCTAGCCTTGATACTGAGGAGCTACGTCCAAAATTTGCTCTATTAATTAATATATCTCCTATTATTGATTTTAGTAGATTTTCTTCTTATTTGAAGCTAAAACGAACGGTTGCCTGGATGTTACGTTTCATAAGTCGATGCCAAAGGAAAGTAAGCCAAGATGAAAGAACTTGTTTGACTGCTGCTGAACTAAAAACTGCGGAAATTTATCTTTGTCGCCTAGCCCAGAAAGAAAAATTTAGTGCCGAAATTGAAATTATAAAATCTAAGGAAAATTTGCCCAAAAGTAGTGAATTGTATGCGTTGGTTCCATACTTGGATGAAAATTTACTACTGCGAGTTAATGGCCGTGTGGACGCAGCTAGTTGGTTGCCCTTGGAAATAAGACGTCCGATTATATTGCCGTCACATCATCCCGTCACTGAGTTGTTTGTGGCCCATGTACACGAGAAGATGAAACATCAGAACTTCGAAGCCACAATATGTGAAATAAGAAGATCGTTTTGGATTCCACGCTTAAGAAAAACTTTGCATAAGTGTGTTGCTAAATGTTTTATTTGCAGATTTCGTCGTACATTGCCGGTGCCACCACTTATGGGTTCTTTGCCAGAAGACCGACTTACGCCATATATTAGGCCCTTTACTTATACTGGGTTGGATTACTTCGGGCCGTTAACTGTAACCATTGGTCGACGCCATGAAAAGAGATGGGTAGCTCTATTTACCTGCCTAACCGTTAGAGCCATCCACTTAGAAGTTGCTTTCGACTTGTCCACAGATGCGTGCATCCTTGCTATACGTAATTTTATAAATCGACGTGGCGTACCTACAAGGCTCAGAAGCGACAATGGTAAAAATTTTGTTGGTGCTGACCAAGTCGCCAAGAGGTTCAGTGAGGTATTTGATGTGGCCCGTATTGAAGATGAACTATCATCGAAAGGTATCGACTGGCTGTTTAATTGTCCACATAATCCTGCAGAAGGTGGTGTATGGGAACGAATGGTACAGTGCGTCAAACGTGTGCTACAGTCAACATTGAAAGAGTCTGCCCCTCGTGAACACACGCTTCAAAGCTTCCTAATTGAAGCAGAAAATATTGTGAACTCTCGTCCCTTAACACACTTGCCGCTGAGCCACGAAGATGAGGAACCACTAACGCCTAATCATTTCTTACTTGGTTGCCCAAATAGATGAGAGCTTAGACAGGTGGTGAAAGGAGAAAGGTAGATAGTTATTTTACTTCGCCGGCGAATTTGATGTATATATAAGATGTTTATTCGACCTTTTTGGGGGTATAAGTATGAGAACATTCTTCGGGAATGAGGGCAAAATTATAGTGTGAGAATTAGTTCTTTTTTCCTTTATTTCGCTATAACATCGAGTAGCATCATCAGGGCTCTGACTAAGAATACAAATCATCTTAATATACGGATAAAACACAAAATAAAAACGACAATTAGGCTTACACATTCAGTGTTTACAAATAAACCCACAATTACAAAAACAATAAATACAGTTTTCTTGTCGTCGTCTATTATTGCATTGAGAGTAAGCTAATATTGTTTCATGTTCTAATACTAATAATTGCACTGTGTTTTGTATTTTGTTGCTTATTTATTAAATGTCGGTATACTTGGGCACAATTCTCTGTTTCAGCTTTAAATTGAGTTTTCTCTCCTTCTACGGAATATTGATGATGTTTAACATCTCTAGCATAAAGCGACGATTGTGATTATTCTCCGTTGTTAATATTTCTGTATTTTCGAAGTCTGGAGAGTGATTTAAAGATGCACAATGAGCAGTTTTTTGAGTATTGTTTATTTTTAATAGTTTTTAATTTATTTTTAGTTGTACCGACATATACCATTTTAAATTTCTCTATTCCATTTCCATTGCACGGTATTTTATACACAACGTTTGATTTTTCATGTTTCTCAATTTTGTCTTTGGTCTTGCTGAAATTTTTTTTTTATTGTTGGTCAATGTTTTATAAGCTATTTTATAGTTTTAAGAATCAAAGAGTTTTGAATTGGCAAGTCTTTTAGATATGTCTAGAATATACAATGCTGATTTGAAACTATTGTAGTGTGTTGGTGTGTTATGTAAATTTTCCATATAGCCCTTGTATTTATGTTAAAACAGCTGAAAGTGTTCCAGCTAAAACTTAGGCGTTTGAAAAAACTGCCGAAACAAGTGAGGATAATGAAAGAAAAAAAGTCTAATTTTATTTAAATTTGTATCAACTTATATACTACTTATGAGAACTAATCTTAGCCTTTGTAATTTACTTTAATATATTTCCGTCTCATTTGGTATTATGAGGTTTATATTTACATTAATATTTTGTCAATCAATTGGTCGGGTTTGCATTGCACTCGAATGTTTCACTCAAGTATTGCATCGCTAGCATTTCACTATGCATAAAACAAAATGTAATTTGATTCTTTATTATTTATTAATTCTATGCATTGTGCATGCAATGTAGGCTTGTGTGGTACACTAACCCTCACCCTTAAGAGAAAAATTACCAGGGTGATATTTTTCTATTTATTTCCATAATACCACTTTTTTTTACTAATTACAATATTTGCTAAACTACTCGTAAAATAATATTAATTACAAAAATTATTGTTTCTTATGATTACTTATGAATGTAATATATATTTGTTTTTTATAATGTATTGTATGGCTTTAAATTATTATTGTGGTATGTTTTCTATTGTATTTACATCATTTCTACTTATTACTTTGAATGGTCCTTTATATGGACTTTGGTACTTCTTTCTATTTTCTACTTTAATTAATACTAAATCTCCTAAGGTTACGTCTACATAGTTTATTGCTGTTATTATTATTTACGCATCTTTTCTCTTTCATTTTAGTTGTTAGTGTTTTAGCTCTATTTAAACCGAACTGTAATTTGATTTGAAGCTCTTGTACGTAGTCGTCATAATTGTAAAACTTATGTCCATTTGTTATATTGTCCGATGCACAGGGGTCAATTTCGCGAGACAGCGGTCAAAACTCTATAACTTTTGACTGGATTGGTATTTTTTTACGCAATTTGTTTTGTTCAATAGGAGGGACTTTAAGCTTCAACGTAAAAATCGACTGATAGGAACGTAAGTAATGTGGAGTTAAAAATGCATTTTAATTTTTTGTTGAGTTTGTTGTTGTAAAAGTTGAATATTTTGACATTTAAAATTGGTATTTTTTTATAATTTCTAATTTTCTTCAATCGTATTTTACAACCAATACTTATTTATTATTCCTAAACTTAATATTGGTCAGAAAATGCCAACATTTGGCCCCTGACATTTATTTAGTCTCAATATTCACAGTGGCCAAAGGTTGGTTTTTTTTGGAAGAAAGCTAATTCTTGTGAGGATTAAACGGAAAAATAACACTGAAATTCCCAAATACATATATCAATACCATTTGGATATATTATATATAGAACACAACATCGATAAATTTTTAAGTAAACTTTTACTGTTGATTTAAAGTACACATATATTTTATTTAAATGTATTAATAAAAATTTATACTAAAATTAGAAACTTTAAACTAGTATTAATTAAACAATATTAGTAAAAATTTCTTCCAAATAGCTTTGATTTTCATTTTGCAGTAGTTGTTTAGCTTCTTCATCTAACTCTTATGAGGTTGATTTCCATTTTTGTTGAATACTGGACATATATGGGTCTGATGTGCACAACAAAATATTAATAAGATCTTCATTAGTACATTATCTGGAAATTTTTCTTGTATTGTGCTCGCGAAAGAATCATGTAGTCTTTGTTCCTTTTTTCTTGCGCTTCTTCTGAGAGATCTCCAATTGGAAGCATATTGTGCTGAAATATTTGTTCCCCATGGAACAAAATTTTGTGAATTGTGGTTGGCATATGTCTCCAAGAATATTTTTTGTTATAAAGGGTTGCTGTTTCATTAGCATACTGACCAAATTTTTTTGCATCTATCTTTTTGCTACGTGCCATAACTTCTAATATGATTTGGAATCGTCGTATTAAATCATAATCTACTCCAGTTATAGAATCTGCAATTTCTGGATCGGAAAAAAATCTCCTTGCTGTGTTTCCATCATTAGAATTTCCTTCTCCTTGCTTTAGCTGGTCAATTATAAGGCCTATCTCACGGTATTTTTCTTGAATATGTTTTTTTTTGCTTTCTTTTTTCCAAATTTTCTTTGTTGTTTCTCACTGTTTTGCCTAACGGGCCAAATTCCAAATCGTATCCCAATTAAGGAATATGCTCCATAAAACGAATTCTAGCATGAAGAGGTGACATTCCAAATTCATATGCTTCATTAAAACTATCGTCTTGTGACTTGATGTTTTTTGGCATATGGTGCAGCTTGACGAAGACTTTGTTTCGGTTAAAGCTTGTGCAACTTTTCCATCGATAATTGTAAGTGACAATTTAAAGTTAACTTCGATGCATTGGTCTTAAATTCAAATATCACTGGTTGAAGTTCTTTAATTTCATCTGTTATTTTGCCAGCTTCTTCAGTTATGACATCTTTAGTTCCTTTTTTGTAAGCAAACTTTATTGGTCTACAAAATTTTGTTGACGAGGGAATTTCATTCTTCCATACATCTATCTCTGCAGCTCTACTAGTTGACGGCTCTGAACCAATATAAGTTTTTGTTAAACGTAATGTAACGTAAGAAATCATGAATAAATTGGCATCTGATAAATTTTCCGCATGCTGCAATTTTTAAACTTCTTTAAATAGTCAGCATCAAATGTCTTTAATAAGACTGTGAAACACCAAAATTATTCAGAGGTTCTCATATACCAATTTTGTTTTGTTGGAGTCCATGGAAAACGAAAATACCTTTGGTTTTTTTTAGGTCACTTCGAAAAGTGGTTTTATAACGGTAAATGTAGAGAAAAACGCGTATTCTTATATTTTCAGATTTAAACAGGCATAACTTCTTCGTTTTACAACAGATTTCTATTATTTTTTCAATTTTTAGAAGGTGTGAGTATTATCTTTTAAACAAGATATATATTTTTAAAATCGAAAATGGCTAAGTTACAGTGGTTGAAATGTGAAAAAAAACGCATTAAAAAACAAAAAGTTTTTTTCACCGGGCTCTAGGCTGCTTATGAGATACCAAACAATATATTCTTTTATTATAATGAGAAAGGATAATTAATTAGCTTTCAGAAATGGGTAACAACAATAAAATCGGTTAAAAAATGGATGACTTTTGGTTTTTATTTAGAAATTTCTTAAAATAAATGACTTATGCAATTTTGACCTGCACATTTTTTCTGAAAACCCACCAACCACAACAAGATTTAGCCTAAAAACAAATTCTAATTGTACCTGTTTGAGATAGGGGAGTGTTTAAAAAAGAGTATTTCATACAGTAAAAATAGCATACTAATTAACCCATTTTACCTGTTTAGGTCCGACTTAAAAAACACACATTCTAAACTTTTCTTTTTTTATGACTTACAAAAAAAGTTAATTTTTTAACTAATGGGTTCAACAGGTAAAGACCAATACTGCCTACAATAGTACCAAAAATTTGGTATAAAAGACTGCGGTTGCGAAAATGGCACAGTTTAATTTTTGTAGGTGAACAATAACCATCGGAGTGATTTTGGTGCAAATATACTTAATAAGTGAACTAATACAAAGTGTTATTATTAAAGTTTACATAAAAATGTGTAGTAAAAGGAACAACTTTTGTCTTATATGTGGATTGTTTGTGGATAAACGACATAAAATAAATGTGTCGCTAAATAAGCATATTATTCCCCTTTATGAGGAATATTTTAGTTGTCCCTCAGAACAGGGAAAATGGTATATACCATCGGTTTGTTGTTCGTCTTGTTACGCAACACTAAGATCCTGGAAAAATTGTCCAGATGGTTGTTTTGTATTGCCATTTCTCGAACCGGTAAACTGGCTTCCACTACGTGTGCATTGACCAAATAATTGCTATTTCTGTTTAACGAAAACAAGAGAATATTATTTTAAAATAAGACAACATATGAAATACGCAAATGCTGATAGTGTAATTAAGACTGTATCGTGTCAGAAAAACGATGTTGTTCCAAAAAGAATATCACCAGATTTAACTGAGTTTTAGTCATCTCCAAGCCATGTTGTAAGCCCCCAATCAGAATATGCTCCCTCCGAAAGGGAATTTAAAAGTCAACACTTTATGTCCATGATCTAGTTCGGGATTTAGAATTGTCGAAAAGATAAACCGAACTTTTAGGTTCAAGACTTAAACAGTGGAACTATTTGCAAGAAAATGTTACCATTACATTTCGCAGGACCGAGGAAACCAGTTTGTTTGGATCACTATTCAACGAAAGCAACGAAACTAGTGATTTGGCTTACTGCAATGATGTGAATAAATTGTTTGAACAACTTGGATATAGTCATGTTCCTCAAGATTGGAAATTATTTATTGATGGTTCAACAAAAAGTAATATAAGTACTTTTTATATAGTTCCTTTTATTTTACTTATATATGTTTATCTTCTATTTCAAGGTTTAAAGGCAGTGCTTTTGCATAACGATGGATCGCTCCCTTCAGTACCGTTGGCTTACGCTACAAACATCAAAGAAACGTATGATAGTGTGTCTCTAATACTAAATGCCATAGGTTATACTACACACTAGTAGCTAATTGTTGCTGATTTGAAAGTACTAACAATTTTGAATGGCTTGCAAGGTGGTAACACAAAGTATCCCTGCTATTTTTGTGAATGGGACAGCCGAGATTCTTCTAAGCATTATATACAGAGAGACTGGAAACCACGTACAACAGCTATTATTGGTGAACAAAATAGTATAAATATCCCGTTAGTAAATCCAACAGACATTATTTTACCTCCGTTGCACATAAAGTTGGGCTTAATAAAGCAATCCATGAAAGCCCTTGATAAAAATGGACCTGCATTCAAATACCTTGAACAGATTTTTCCCCGAATTACGAGCGGAAAATTAAAAGAAGGTAAAAAATATATTATGAACGCATGTATAATAAAAACTAATTTGTGTGTAATCAACAGGTATCTTTATTGGCACCCAAATACGAAAATTGGTAAAAGATGACAATTTCATACAACAAATGAATCTTGAAGAAAAAAATGCATGGAATGGTTTTGCCTCAGTGTGCGAAAATTTTCTTGGAAACACAAAAAGTGAAAATTGTGAGCAGATAGTAAATAATATGCTTTCTGCCTACCATGCAATGGGTTGCAAAATGTCAATAAAACTACACTATCTACATGCTCATTTGAAAAGATTTCCATTAAATTTAGGACGGATGAGTGATGAGCAAGGTGAAAGATTTCACCAGGAAATATCTAAAATTGAACAGCGTTATACAGGAAAAAAATCAGCATGCTTTCTAACTACTGCTGATCTTCAAAGCGTGATACTGACAGCGAAGTTTATAAAAAGCAAAGAAATACATGTTATTTTTAAATAAAAAACCCAAAAGTTAAAACACGAAAAATTGCATAAGTCATCCATTTTTTAACCGATTTTATTGTTATTACCCATTTCTGAAAGCTATATAATTTTTCTTTCTCATAGTAATAAATAAATACATTGTTTGGTATCTCATAAACAGCCTAGAACCCGGTGAAAAAACTTTTTTGTTTTTTGATGCGTTTTTTTTTTATATTTCAACCACTGTTACTTAGCCATATCTTATCTGATTTTAAAAAGGTATATGCTGTTTGAAAGAGAATATTTGCACCTTCTAATAATTGAAAGAAGAATAGAAATCCGTTGTAAAAAAAAGAAGTTATGCCCATTTAAAACAGAAAATCTAAGAAAACGCGTTTTTCTCCACATTTACCGTTATAAAATCACTATTTTCGTTTTCCATGGACTCCAACGAACAGAATTGGTGTATGAGAACCCCTGAATATATTTTTTTAACATTTGTATCATAGTTTAATCGTTTCTGCAATTTTATTTCTGCTGAACTTGGAGTTACACTAATAGCAGTTGGTGAAGGTAAGCAATCTTTTTTGGCAGAAACTATATCTCGATATGATGGAAAATTTTACAATTTTTTTTATTGGTTTGCTTCCGCAATTCTGTATATTGGTTTTTGGTCATTTTCAAATCCAAAAATAGTGCAAATGCTTCTTCTGGAGTAAATTTATTTTTTTCAGTTGGTGTCGGCATACTTTCAAAAATTCTTTTTGTGCGTCTGGGGCTTGCTTCCACTATTTTTTCAATGATAGCAATTTTACTCTTTTTAGTTTTCGATGGTTGAATTTGATGCAGAAATGAATCCTTTATGATGCTACAAGAAACTTCTTCATTGATATGTTTAAGCTTGCCTCTTCGTGATCTTTCACTACAATTATCAATTGGCTTTGCTGATTGACCATCTTTTGCAGTTTCAGTTTATGGCTTTTTAAAAATATGTTTATTTCTTAGCCATTCTTGGTTGCGTGAGTAAAACAATTTCTTGTTTCTGGAACATTGATTGTACCGTTTTCTTAAAGTATTTAAAAAGTTTTTTATTTTTAAGTTATGAATTGTAATTTCTTGTAATTTTGAAGAATGGATTATTAATTTTATGTAAAGTAATGTCGTTTTCATCTTTCCGTTCAAAATATATATCAGATAGATCACTATAACTGAATTTAGCCATTGTTTGAACAATAATGAAAAAAAAATGAATGCATGGATTAATATACTATTGCTCGAAGTTTCAACCTAATCTTTTTTACCTCTTTGAAACATAATATAACAGGTACTTGGTTTTACCAGTTATTTCCATAATTTAATTTTTTACCTTTTCCAAATGAATTGCTAGATACCACATAATTTGAGAGTTAACAGGTACTGGTTTTAAATTTATTGCAATTTTCAGGTACTTAAGTTATGTAATATTAGATGGCAATAAAAAATTTTTTTTTATTTATTTTATTTATTTATTTCCAAAAGAAAAGGACGCCGCAAGCCCATAGGGCCTAATTGGCTAATCTACAATACAAAAGCAATTTAAGTTACTAATAAAATACAATGTGGATAATTAATTAATATTTCTATATATGTATATTAATACCTGAAGTTTGCACACACCTATATAAGTTTCTGGAAAGAACTATTTGAGATGAATTTCATTGAAGTAGCCTCTTAATTATAAAATTTTTGCAACTTCCGCAGTATAAAAACCACTGTGTTAAGTTAGCTATAATTATAATTATTTTAACGCCGGAAATTTATTACAAATTCAGTAAAAAAAATACTTGCAAAGTTTGATAAAGTATGAGAAAATCTTCGCTCCTGATAAGGTATAACCGTATTCCATAATCTTACAATATTTACCCGAAATGATCTTGCCATTGTCAAAGAAACGTGTGTTGGACAAAGTAATGAATATGTTCTATTAGAGGTAACAAAGTTAAATTTATTAAGTAAATAGTTAGGTTTCCCATATTTCATAGTTTTATAAAAAAATATTACTTGTCTTAACTGAACATATTGAGTAAAACTACAACGTAGTATATTGGCATAATACTCACTTACATGGTCACCCAAACGAAGTTTAAATATATAACGAATCACTTTGTTAAAAGCCGTTTTTAACCTATTCATGTTTAACACACTAGTGCAGGAGTATACTTCAATTCCATAAATCAGCAAAGGTACGCACAAAGACAAGGCGACCCAACGTCTGATTGGCAAAGGCAAGTAAAAAGCAACACTATAAAGTCTTCTTAACGTCCAAGATAGGCGCGAGATAACTAAGTTTATGTGATTATTAAATGTTAACTTGTCATCTAAAATAATACCAAGCGCTTTGTACTGAGGCACAATTTCCAACAGTTCATGGTTAAGCACAATATTTAAAGGAATCGTATTTTTGGAGAAAATCATAACTTTGCATTTCGTAGGGCTTAATTGCAAAAAATTACGTTGTGACCAGGCAGCTAAGTGATCAAGTTCACAATTTATTCGTTCCACAGATTCGTGCAAAGTTAATGAATCAAATGCTGTTAGTAGCTGAATATCATCAGCATAAGTATACGCCTTAAAGAAAGATAATTCATGAAAAATATCGTTAACATACAAAAGAAATAATACGGGACCCAAGATGGAACCCTGAGGTACCCCTCGATTTGTTGAAAGCATACTAGAGACCCTTTGTTCAACTTGAACAAACTGATAACGTTCAGTCAGAAAAGAAAAAATGAGTTTACATGCACTGGAGCTAAAACCAAAGAAACGGGAGAGTTTAGTTATCAAAAGTTTATGACTGATCGAGTCAAATGCCTTACAGTAGTCTAAAAATATTAATACACTAACTTTTTTCTTATCCAAATTTTCCCTAATGGACTCCGTGATATCTAAGATAACACCAGTAGTGCTATATCCATTTCTAAATCCTGACTGGTACGAGTGAATCATATTGCCCCTATTCAGGTGCGACATCATTTGATCTTTTATAATAATCTCTAATGTCTTAGCACAGACCGACAATATGCTAATAGGGCGGAAATCGGAACAATTTCGAGGTGTCTTAATCTTTGGAATCGGTACTATTCTACCAACTTTCCATATCTTAGGAATAACTGAAGTTGTCAAAACTTTGTTAATTATAAACGTTAAGTGACGTAGTATGGCTGGAGCAATAAATTTTAAAAAACGAATATGTATACCATCAGCACCAACAGCCTCAGATTTAATACTGAAAAGTGCATTTAAGACATCGTTCTCATTAACATTCGAAAAACTAAATCCTTCCGAACTTACTGTACAATCTGTGTCATCATCAGTAATGTCAGTCATGCAAGAAAATTGATTAAATTCATCTAAGGAAAAAGGAAACCTTGGATATCCGTCTGACCTAAGAAAACCCACAGTTTTTATTTTACGCCACATTTGCCGCTGGTTACATCCTGAAAAAATTCTCATACAGTAATTCCTACGATGTCTCCTTATTACAGCTTTTAACTTATTCCTAGCTCTACGGTAACTAGCAAAATTATCGTCCGATCTATTCCGCCTATAAGTACGGTAAGCTAAATCCCTAACACGCTTAGCATAATATATGTCATTATTATTCATCCACTGGTTACCTTCTCTATTTCTTACAACTCTACGCAGTGGAACATTGTCTTCAAGCAAACGGTGTAAAATCAAGTTAAAGCTTCCAACACTTTCATCTACTGTCGAACTATCGTAGACTCCAGAGAAATCCATGGATTCAAGCTGAGAAACGCAATGATCAAAATTTAGTTGTTTATAATCTCTATAGAAAAAGGAGTTTGTGTTATAGTTTGGGAAAACATTATATGAAATAAACATCGCAGCATGATATGAGTTAAGAGCAGGAATCTGAAATTGGCTTTTACTAGTAACTTGATCAATATCAGAAACAAGGTAAAAATCTATTAGTGATGTAGACCGTTGATGCGGAGAGTAATGTGTAGGCAAGGAGTTATGCACCACATGTAAAGATAAACGTTCACAAATTTCGCGAACAGAAAAACTGCTAGTAAAAAGATTGGTATTAAAATCCCCCATGACTATTATATTACTATAGATTGACGAAAAATTGCCCAGTACATGTTCACATCTGGAGAATTGACCATTTGGGAGGTAAATAACACCAATTAAAACTGATAAATTGTTATCTAAAATAACTTCCACAAAGAGAGATTCGACATTAATGTCATATTGATTATCAAAAACAGACCCAGTTTTTATATTATCTCTTATATAAAGGCAAACACCTCCACCCCTGCAACCTTTCCTATCTTTTCTAAAAAGATTAAATCCTGAAACTGAAACAGCGGAATCATAGATAAAATCTTTATACCATGTTTCTGTTACGCCAAACGCATCCACCGAACAAGTTTCCATCAGATGTCGAACTTCATCAAATTTTGTATTATTTTCCCGTGGCACTAGACTCTGCGCATTAAAATGCAAAACGTTGAAATTGCCAGTGCAAACAACAGCGTTAATAATATTACCATCAGAGGCTATTTCACCTAAATTTTCATCTAAATTCATTAAGGATCCAAAGTAATAGGTGTGCGCAAAGAACAGTTGTGTACATCGACAGTAAAAATATTTTTACCTTTAGACAAAAGAAATAAACTAAAAATTTATTATGATTATACATATTAACAATTCAATTTTAGCATTGAGATCATATTGAAAAATTAAAAGAACTATGATATAAGAAATAATTTGGCATTGTGATGTAGCTAAATGTTTTGCTATGCAAAATAAACAATAAAATAACTACAATGTAATTTACTCCATAACAATAAAAAAAAAGAAAAAAAAAAAACATGTAGCTACATACAAAATACCATTTATATATATATATATATAAAAGGAGTTTACGTAAATGAAATAGCATAACTTATTTATGTATATCAATCGCCATTGTCACCTTCGTCATCAAGAATATCCACACATTGCTGAATATTAAGATTTTCCACTGAACCATCAGTTTTAAATACTTTAGCTTTTGGGAAGTCCTTATTTATCAAGTAAAACTTTTGTATTTTTTTCTGCAAAACTAATTTTCGGCAAATGTACTGCAACTTTAAAGACGCTGGCGACAAGTTATCTCTTAAATATATACGGGATTCATAATCAACCTTATTTTTATCGAAACTATTTTCCGCACCCTCTTTACCAACGGTATCTCCACCAACACTACTCCCCAACACATTTTTAAGTAAGAGAGGATCAGATTTATAATATTTTTTCATTATATTATCTCGTATGTAAACGGAATTAAATTTAACTAGAATACATTTACGACTTTTGATAATACAACAATGGTTAACATCGGAGACAGTAATATGAACACCAATTAACTGAGCTATTTTGATAACCTGCTCTTGAATGCTATCCATTTTATACGGTAGTCCAAAAATAAGGATATCAGATCGGTTTAAACGTCTTTCCAAAACATTGTTCTTGGCTATCAATGCTTTTATATTTTGATTTGTTGCTTTGTCTACTTCTTTTACAACTGAATAGCAATGGCTGACGTCTGACTTTATTTTGGTTAGTTCACCATTTACTTCAATACGAAAATTTTTGAGTAGGCCGTCCACTTTTTCTTCTATTTTGAAAAAGCCATCAGTTATTCGGTTCTCAATATCAGATTTATTTTTATCCATTTTGTTTTCAATAGAATTTTTTATTTCATCCATATGTTTAAAAATATCAACGTTAAGGTTTTGCGGAGTAGGTGTATTTGAGCACGATTTGCATATAAACGCAGCATGTGTTTTGTTAAGAACGTCAAACATATTTGTTGAGACACCCGCGCATGTTGGATGATAATAAAAACCGCATATACCGCATCCAACTTTATTTTGAGTTTTTGTAACATTATTTGCACAACCTGGACACTGCAGCGGAACAGTTTTAGACGGCATCTTAGCTTTCTTAATTTTACATATGATATTGAACAAACAAAAGAAAAATTGTTTATTTGTATTTTTATTCTTTCTGTTATAGGTAATGTTCAGTAACTGTGTTATCTTTGTAAACGCTTTTCTTGATAATGTTAATTTTGTATGGGATAATTTCACATGTTTAACTGTATTTTTTGTTCTTTCTGTTTTTTCATGATATAGACACTATTCAGCAACTTTATAGTTTTTGTAAATGTTTTTCTTTTCAATGTTAATTTTGTAAACGTATGTGATAGCAACTGTTTTGCTTCTTAAAATGCTATTTTTGTTTTTTCTTTTATGCTTTTCTAATTCCTTTTTATTAATGTACTTTCAGTATTCTTTTCTTATAAATTTGCACTACAAAAATTAATTAAAAATTTTTACCTTTTCCAAATGAATTGCCAGAAACCACATAATTTGAGAGTTCTGTCATTTTTGTCAAAATTTTGATACACCCTTCTATGTGGACTAGGTCCAAATATGAGTCAACTTCTCCTAATTTCAACAGAATTATTTTTTGGGTCAATAAAAACTCTTGTACAAAATTTCATCAAAATATACGCATAATAGCCACTTTCACATACAAATAACTTCTCAAAAAATATGACGTGCATTTGTACCGAATATCTTACCTTGGGTCAGAAAAATTGCTGTAGCTCAAAAAGTGCAGTCCCGATGCATGGACATGTATATATAGGAATGTAGGGGAGATTAAGGACTAAAAAATAGTAAATTTGTATTTTGACTCGGCTTGACTTACAGTAGTTATGCTCTATGAAGTAGGAAATTTCCGAGAAATTTGACCTTTTTTAAAAAAATCTTTAAATTGTTCTGAAAACAGTAGAGCTTAAATTTTTTTTACCAGTAATAGGAAATAAGTTAAGTAACAACACAAAATTTATTTCGTTGGCGTATGTTTCTCTCTGTAGTGTCTACTTCCACTGCATATTTGGTTGATAGCTACTCTTTGTTGATTATTTTGGTGACTTGCTGGGTGTGGTCGATGACCTGGTGAATCAAACTGTAGATGTTTGTCATCATAATAAATAGTACTGGCTATAGCGTTTGATGTCTCTAAGTCTCTTGGATTTTGAGAGTAGAGAGTGCCAATCGTATACTTGGAAATTAAACCTGTTATAAACGCTCTAACCGCCTCTTGGTTTGCAAAAGATTTCATTGCCTCGTGTCCTTTTTCCATCTCAATTTTTGAAAGTTTGAGATTAAGTGCTTAGTTTATTGCTGAATGATACTCAGCTAATTCGTTTCTCTCTTGAGTAATCTTTTTCATTTCATCTACGAGTACATACATTGGTCGTTGGTCAGCGTATGTATAATCTAAATGATTTATCATGGAATAAAAATTAAAAATCGTGTTGTGGTCTTTTAGGATGTCTGCTGCTGCTCTTTGAATTTTTCCTCGAACTATGGCCAGTGCTGTTTAGTAAGTTGGTGTATTTTGAAAATTCTTTATTGTTTCCGTGTGAGTCCATGCTGCGGATCTCCATGCTCTGAAAATTGTAAAATTTTAAATACTTCTAGATTTATCTGCGCTTCATGGTTATTCCACTGCAACATGCTGTGAGTTGTGCAGTTGTTTCAAAGTCAAATGCTCCATTTGCTGTTAATGCAGTTGTTACCTTTTGAGCTTCTGCTTGAGCTGCTGCCAGTGAAGCTATTTCTGCTAAATTTTGCACTGACATATAAGTTGTGTTTTTTGATCCCGACGTCAATCTCCTGGTTACGCCAAAAATCTTATGTCTTTTGTGGTTAAACTCGTGTGCTTTGTAGTAATGTCCTGCTTGTTCTTTTAATTCAATTTAATAAAAATTTCGTAAATATTTTTATATTCTACCATTTTTATATTTCAATTGAGTAGGATGTCGCGAACTTTGTTATTCTACTATATCCTTTTTTATTTTATACCGCTTTTTCAGGTTACGTGGTTCTATTTTTTGTGTAGCTGTTACACTAATCCTTTTATTATTGGATGTCCTTTTTTGTGCACTTCACTATTTATCAAAGGATTTACTATTACCTTTTATATAGTATAGCGTTGTTTCCCGTATATTGAGTTGTAGTGATGAACTCTTTATTGGCTTGGTAGTCTTTACCTATTTTGCAAGGATCCCGGTTGAGCCCCCAGTTAAACTTCTTTTTTCAGGAAGTAGTAAAAAATATATCATTTTACATCGAAGTTTGTTCTTTATTTCGTTATATTCTTAAGACTGACTAAAATTATTACTTATGATCCATTTATAATAATGTACAAAGATTCTTTTTTCTTTGTTTTTAAAATATAAGTTTTTGTTACTTATTTAACAGGATCTACATAATGTTTTCCCTAATGATAATTGTCTAGACAGACAATAATTGTTAGTTGTGTTTTTCCGAGACGGAATGTATAGTTGGTAATGTCGCCCTTTGTCTGCTATGTTTTGTGGCAGTACACTTTGTTATTATTGCTTATTAAAGGATATTATAGTGTTTAATGTGCTTATATACAGTATTGTTCGAAACCTAAGCAACTTTTTCCGAGTAAATACTCATGGTCGTATATGTTCTCTTTAAATAGATTAATGAAAAATTTCCCATTTATTTATTATTATACATATAGTTTACATACTAAAAATAATAACAAGAAATACATTTTATGTCTTTGGAAGAAATTATAAAACAAAAACAAAATTAACTTTAAAATTCGCTGTTCGAAACCTAAGCAACTTTTACATTGTTGCGAAATATTAACTAAAACAACAACAAACATATTAAACAAAAATATTAGTCCCGTTATGATTGCTATTGAAAATATAATTTTGGTTGATTTATGCATTTAAGTAGTACCAATTCATTAGAAGTGCAACTATGACGCGAACACGTTATGGATCAGCTTTTACGCTTAAGATTATTGAACTTTTTAATAACGGTAAATCCCAAATTGCTATAGCAAAGCAATTGAATATTAATAAATCAATAGTTTCCCGACTTATAAAAAAGTATAAAGCTACTGGGAAAGTAGAGGAAGCCAACAGCGGTGGGCAACCTCGAAAAACTTCTGAGCGAACAGACCAGAAGATTTTCCATCTAGTTAAAAAAATACATTTATTTCGTCGAAAGACATAGTGAATGAGCTTGAACTTCAGATTAGTTCTTCCACAGTAAGAAAACGTTTATTGAAACAAAACTTAAGGAGCTTAATGCCATCTAAGAAGCCTATGCTGACTAAGAAGCATTTAAAAAAGAGGTTTGTTTGATTGATTGCCACGTAGTCACTGATTTTCTCAGCTTTTTGTTTGTTTTAGGTTGGATTTTGCTAGAGCACATATGGATTGGACTATATCCAAATGAAGAACTGTTTTGTTTAGTAATTAATCTAAATTTAACTTACTAAATTCAGATGAAGTTTGCCACTGAGAAGACCAAAAGGAAAGCGGCAATATCCTTGGTACTCAAAAGCCACAATAAAGCATGGGGGTGGAAATGTGATGGTTTGGACTTGTTTTTTGGCCAGTGGCGTTGGTCCCTTTGTAGAAATTGAAAAAAAATGGACCGTTTTGTTTACAGAGACATTTTAGCAACTCACATGCTAAACTATGCTGAGTGGGAAATGCCACGACCCAAAAAACTCATCGAAGTTAGTCAAGGATTGGTTATCAGCTAATGGCGTTTAACTATTGGATTGGCCACCCCAATCGCCAAACTTGAATCCCATAGGGAACCTCTTTGGAATTTTAAAACGGAGAGTTGGAACTCGACGCTTTAAAAATAAACAGGAGTTGATGAACTGTATAAAATCAGAGTGGAAAGCTATACCAACATCTATTACATCGAATCTTATTGAATCTATGCTCAAAAGATGCGCTAAGGTCGTAAGAAACAGAAGTTTTCATACCAAATATTAAAAGTTGCTTAGGTTTTGAACAGCGAATTTTTAAGTTAGTTTTGTTTTTATTTTATTATAACTTCCAAAGAAATGGAATTTAATTTTTGTTGTTATTTTTAGGTTATAGAAACATTGTGTAGTAGTAAATAAAAAATATTTTCTATAAATTTATTTAACAAAAAGATATGAGTCTATTATTACTTAGTGGGAAACATTTGCTTAGGTTTCAAACAGTACTGTATGTACTGACTTTGGATGATGGATTATAACTATTATTTGTCTCGTTTCTGTTGGTTTATTGTTTCTAATATTTGTTTAGGCTATGATTATTCTCGTCCCGTATTTCATGGCCTTTCTGTATTTGCTAATTGTTATACATTAACCCTTGTTGTGAAATCTTTGTCTGAGTACATTTGTTGTCGTTATTAACTCGCACTTGATTCAACATTGGTCGGCGTTGATTCATAAATTTCACAATTTTGAATAGAAAAAGAACAACATTATTCCAAAGGTGTCCCATGTTGTTTTAATGTGGAAACGTTTATTTTTAAGTGTAGCATCTTTGATTTGAAAATGGTCTATATTGATTTAAAGTGGCAAACTATACCAGTACACCGGTACAGTGGTTAAATTTTTTAATTAAAAATTCAAAAACAGCATTTTTGGGCTGATATAGGTTTTTCTATTGCTTATTTAGTAAGAGTTCGTCGTAGTTATATCGAAATAACTTATATTTAAAACAATAATAATATATTTATAATAATAATAATAAATATAATAATATATTTATATTCATATATATAAGCAAAATTTTGAGACCACGTGCGAATATTTAAATAACACAGTTTTAATTAAGTCAACGCGTTAAGCTTTTTGATTTGTTATTAATGTAAAACACAAAAAAACGATGTGAGAAAGCGTTTAACAGAGCTAGAAAAGGGAAAAATTCGGCTTTAAGGGAGACTGGACTGTCAATTAGAGCAATAGCCAGAAAAATTGGTCGATCAAAGACCGCGGTGCTAAATTTTCTTAAGGAAAGTAGTACGGGAATTATAAGAACTGTGGAAGAAAACCAAAGCTGTGACAAATGCGAGCAACACAATGACGATGGCCAATGAAATTATAAGGACTTTCGACTAAACGTTTCCGTTTCGCAGCTTACAGAGCAGCAGCAGTCTGAAGTAATTAAAAGGCAAAGATTGAAGAGTGCGCCGAAATTTAAAAAAACAACACAAAGTTGCGCGGGAAGGTTTAAAAAAATGGCAATGGACTAGACCAATGTAAGTTTATTTATTTTTTTTTTATATATTCTTTTTTGTGATAAATATGTTTCCAGGTTATATTTTCTGATGAAAAAATATTTGGAAGGGCCTGATGGTTTTAAATTTTATTGGAGGGGGATATGTGCAAAGAACCAAGATATTTTTCTAAAAGAAATTTTGGTGGTGGATCATTAATGATTTGGGATGGATTAGCTGTGAAAGGAACTTTGAAGCTGGCGTTTCCAAGCTGTCATATAAATTCTGCCGAATACGTAGACGTACTGCAAAAAAAAAACTTGTCACCGTTTCTTAGTCAAAATCAGTACAAAAATATATTTTTCAACATGGCAATGCGTCTATTTATTGCAGCAGACAAACTAAATCCTGGCTTGCTTTGAAAAATATTTTTGTTCTAGATTGGCCAGCATGTTCTCCGAACCTAAATCCGATGAAGAATATGTGGGCAATTCTCTTCAAAAAATTACTGCAACAACCGGCAATACCGCAGTATTGCAGAGCTAAAATCAGCTGTCATAGGAGCTTGGGACTTTTTAGAAACCGAAATCCTAAAAAGGCTTACAGATAGTATTCCTAATCGTATTTTCGAAGTAATTTAAAACAAGGGAGGTCTTACTCATTGTTAAAATGATTTTTTATGTATATTAAGTTAGTTTTGTGAATAAAAAGTTTTGTTTTTGCTAAAACAAATATGTGGTCTCATAATTTTGCTCATTCCAAAAGTAGATACATGCACAACAAATTAACAAAACGTTAATACAATATTGTTGTTGGTTACAGATTAACCGTTACTTTCAATGATCTTTCTTTTCTCATACTCGCATTTTTAACTCTAACACTTTACAACACAGTGCAACAAAAATATTGGGTGGTCTCATTTTTTTACTCACCAATATAGTTGTACTAAAAAAAGTACATCTATTCATGTTACTATAAATCCTTTATTAATTTCTCTTAAGATAGATTGTAAAAAGATAGATTGAAAAGAAAAACTTTTAAGCTCTTAACTTCAAAACTTTTAATCTTTGCCGTGTTTTTATCTGACGTAATAACGTTGTAATTTTAATTTAAAAATGTTTCACTTAGTTTTAGAGTTGCACGACATTAAATTAAAGGCGCACACCAATAAATTAAAGTCGAACAACTTTAAATCAACTAACATTAATGTTTTTGCCGCATAAAAATGTAATTGATAACGCTCGTATTCATTTTAAAAATGTTAGGATATTAAATCAACAATAATATTTTAAATTTAATATCGTGCTTTTTGTTCTTTCAAAACGATATCGCTGCTTCTTTAAATTAAAGTTGACAATGTTAAAAGCAAGTAGGTTAAAATAATTAAGATTTTCGTTCTTAATTCAATTCCGAAAATATTTTCATGTTGTTTACGTTAATTTCATGTTGTTTTATTTCGTTTCAAAGTCGTTCAGTCTTGAACTAACGTTGAAATTCCCAAAGTTGAAATATTTTGAATTTAACATCGATCCGCTTCGATTTTAAGTTGCTATATTTCTTTGTGTGCAGTCATTTTTGTAAAAAATGATTTTCAGACAAAAAATGATTTTCAGAACAGAAACTGTAACGAGGTTATTTCTTTAAATTAAATGTATTTTGAAAACTTTGGTGTTGGCGTAGATATTAATCGATATGGAATACAAAACACCTCTTTTTCGAATTTTTGTCTGTCTGTTTGTCTGTGTGTGCTTGCATCACGTAAAAAGTGCTAGATGGATATTAATAACTTTTTGAGAGGATGCCCTTAGAACTTTGGCTTAAATATAGAATATTTTTATTCGAAAAAAAAAAAAATTATATTAGACATATAAATGTAAAAGCACCTAAATTTACCGGTAGCGCATTTTATTTATGTAAATGCTAAATTTGAATTTAAAGAAAATTTTAAATGACACGCAGACAAAGTCGTGGGCACTGCTGGAACACGACAAATATTCGCGACAAAAATTCGCCGTTCGTCCCAGTTGTGTTCCTAGCATAAGTAACATCAGGGCGAGTACATAACATCAAATACATTAGCCCCAAATTATTTACCTGTAAATCTAAGATATTGTTTTCTCACAAATTTGTTACTGAAAATCAAAACAACTGGTTCATAGATAGAGGCATGTGAAAGAAACCAAGCATATTTATGTTCTTTAAATAGTTTTTATTGAAGCGAAGAAAATACAAAACATCAGTATAAAAGTAATTGACATAGTTGTAAAATTAAGTATTTAGTACACATTAATGTTAATAAGGCCGAGGCCACGCAATGAGCGGCAGAGCGGCGAGTTTGAGCGGCAAGTGACTTATTACTGAGCGTCATTTCTGAGCGGTTAGTTGTTAAAATGCCATTGTCAAGAGAGGTTTGTTTAATGTTTTTACGTGAAAATCGTATTAATATTTACAAGAATTTAAAGCATTTAAGAAGATTTGGAATTTATCCTATAAATCAAGCAAGGCAACATTACGGTGAATTTAACCATTTATATACAAATCTACGCAAATTTCCAGACAGATTTTGGCAATACTGCCGTATGTCTGCGAAATCCTTTGATTTGCTGTTGCAAAAAAAAAATGTATCAATTATATTTTTATTTTTAAAATTTGGTAATCTCTCTTGCCATAATAACGGTCGGCTTTGTACTGATGAAATTATAAGCTCTACATTCACTTTTGCCATGTTTATACTTTGCCGCTCAGAAATCAACTAAAAATTAGAACAAGTTTTATTCCTGAGCGGCGCCGCTTAGCCGCTCATTGCGTGGCCACTTCAATAGTATTCCATATGTTTTAATTTTTTGCCGCTCAACGCTCAGCCGCTTATTGCTCTACCGCTCATTGCGTGGCCTCGGCCTAAGAGGGCCAAAATAACTTACCCATATACAGGACTTGAACGTACAGTAGTAGACAAAACTGTTCACAAATAGTTAAAAAATTTAAATTTCAAGGAAAAAGTTTATTATACATTATATATCATAAATAATGGTAATACATTTTAATAGAGTAATCAGTTTACTAACTAAAAGAATATCTAAATTAAAGCAACTTATTTCATATAATCCAAAATAATACATATTAATACAAAGGGTATGTGAACCCTTTTGTCCCTTGGTTTTAAAGAGAGATTAATTATTAACTCTATATTTTGTATGACCTCCACGGGATTTTTTTTACAGCTTTGATTCTTTGTGGCATACTGTTTATAAGGTTTTCTAAATATTTTGGGCTTATATTTTGCTATGCTAGTAGGGCTCTCTCCCACAATTCATCCACATTTCTTGGAGCACACTTTTCAGCGAAAATCTTTCGTTTTAAAATCGCCCAAAGGTGCTCAATTGGGTTTAAATCTTGGGACTGGGGAGGCCATTCGAGCAGCTTAATACCGTTATCTACAAACCATTTTTTGGTTGTTTTTGCGGTGTGTTTCGGGTCGTTATCCTGTATAAATATATCGCTTTGCCCCAGTTCGAGACCGAATATATCTAGACTTGGGAGATAAGAGTCCTCCAGTATGTCAATATAGTCTGTGGCACGCATAATACCATCGATACGCCGAAGCACACCGAGCTCATTACCACGAAAACATCCCCAAACCATTAATGATCCACCCCCGAAATTCACAGTTTGACAAATGTTGCGATCTTGTACACCGCTACGTCTATCAACCCATGTCCAATTGCGTCCATCTGACCCCACCCTATTAATCTTAGTTTCATCCGACCATGTAACTTTCTTCCAATCATCAATCGTGAAATTTTCGTACGTTTTAGAGAACTTTAATCGTGCCTTACGATGTTTTTCATTTGAAAATGGTCTTTTTATAACAGCCCTTGCCTTAAGTCCGTTATTTTTAAGACACCTGCAGATTGTTTTGTCACTGACGTTGACTCCATGAACTTCTCTTAGGACTTTACTAGTGTCCACTGCAGTGTTTGTGGCTCCTGAAACGATTAAGCGCCTGGCAATCCGCGCAATAGCTGAGGATAGCTTTTTTGGACGACCGCCATAATTTCGAGGGACGGATAATGTGTTTTGATATTTTATTTTGTTGATGAGTCCAAGAGATACTTTGTACTTTGTTGCAATTAATCGGTACGAAACGGAATTTTGTATATCTTCTAAGATTTTTCTTTTTAAGACAGAATTTATAGCTTTTCCCAATATAAAGAGACTGCAAACTTATTAAAATACAATAAATTACCTTCACTTTAATGAGAAAAAATAAATTTTTATTTATATTTACCCAATTTTCTCCTGGTAAGGTCTAAATTGAAAGAAATTGTTAAAAAATGTATTTGCGGACAATATTGTTCACAAGTAATATTATTTCGATGATATCAAACAAACGTCTAAAACATCCGTTAATTTAAAAATGAGTTACCAGATAATAGAAAAGAGAGTATTCAACAACTTCCAAATGAAAAAGGTTACCAGACAGTTGATATGTAGATAAAATCATTTCTGAATTAAAATTTAATCTATTCGTGAACAGTTTTGTCTACTACTGTACAATATTTTATTATATGAATTTATAATCAACATCGTATACAATATCGTTTTAACAAATTCATATATAAGAGATAACAAAGTCAATAAAATATCTAGTTACATAAACCAATCAAACTTAACATTTTCGAAATTTAAACCCTCTGTAGAGGTTTGGTTAGAATATCCGCTAACATGGAATCTGTAGAGCAATAAGTATATTGAACTCTCACTTCTATACAAATCACGGACAAAACAAAAAGTTAACGTCGTCATGTTTAGTTCGGGGTGATATCTTCTCATTTTGAAGCATTTTAAGGCAGCTTCGGTTGTAGATTTAAGATCGTTTGTAACGCCTGCCCAGTCTGTATCAGCATATCCCGTTAACTTCAGTTTTGATTTGGACCTAACACACAATTTTAAATCAATAGATGCTTTCAAATATCTGAAGCCCCTTTTGATTTCAGTCCAATCACTATCCGTTGGCGTCTCTATCTTTCGTGAAAGAATTGAAACTGCTACTGCGATTTCGGGACGACTGTTGATTGACTCATATAATAATGATCCGATAGGTCTTCGGCACAGGATGTTGTCTTTAAGAAATTTAGCGTATATCTGATGTTTGGCATCTTGAAGGTTGAATTCTATTAACTTTCTGTCAATGTTTGTCTCTGTGACAAATAAAATAAGCCGTTAGTGTTGGTTACTTCAATCCCCAAGAAAAGTTTTAGGTCGCCCATCACTGTCATCTTAAAATTTGATTTCAATGTTTGTACAACCTTCTCGATCTCTGTATCCGAACATGAACCTACAATTATATCGTTCACATACATTAAAATATATATTCGGGCGTTATCGTTTTAAAAGTCGTTTTTATGTCGTTGTCGTTTTTATGTCACTTCGTTTCTAAAATGGTATTCCTGAAATACGATGAAGACGACGATAAAAAGTTATCGAAAACTACAGTAAAATCAAAAAAAAAAAAACTTAGTAGCACTTCAAAAAATAAGACATTTTATTTTGTGTTGTTATTAATGGAAGCTTGATTTTTTTTTTTAATTTAAAAACAAAATGTCTAGTACAGAATTTTATTTTTTAAGTTCAAGTGAGGATGAAGAAGTGGTCAACATAACTATGCATCGGAAAATTTTACAGCACAACTTTAATATTTTTTTTCTATTCCAGATTCAGTGTAAGAATATTTTTCATAAAGTACATATTTTTAATTGTTTGATCCTATGTGCATTTTTTTAAAAGATTTGTGAACACATTCAGGCTTAATAAAACTGCATTTAAATACGTTCTGGAACGAATCCGACCAAAGCTGAAATACAATATGAGAAATTCTGCAATTACACCAACAATAAAACTTTGAACTGTACTGCGTTTTTTTGCTCAAGTATCATATCAGCTAAGCGTTCGTAATGACTTTATCATTAGCTCAACCCACAGTTATATATTTATTTTATTTATTTATTTGTTCATTTCCTGTACAACAAGATTTAGTCTTATATTTAGAGTACAGGAACGTTATGCGTTACAAAAAATTTTATTGCTAAGAAATAATACATTATATAAAAAATGAAAAAATGAAAAAAATGAAATACCAATAATAAAATATAGCAGTTTTTACAACAAAATTAATAATCCAGAAATTAGGCAAAGTTTTGAAATAAAAATTTTCTGAAACTATTAGCATTGCTATTAAGTTGTTGACTTAATGGAAGATTGTTCCAAAGACTAGCGGCAAACACATAAAACTGCCGTTCAGAAACAAGACACTGATGTCGAGGTATTACTATGTTTCGATTTCGCTGCGATTGGAAAAAGCGTATTTTCTCAAATATGTACTTGGGGGTTTGAGCGTTAATAATTTTGTGTAAAAAAATAAGAGTACGAATTTTTAACAAGCTTACAAGAGAAACTCCATAGAGATTGTTGGCAACGGATGACATATGATCAAATCTTTTCAAATTATATATGTATCTTAATATATTATTATATAAGACATTTAGCCTTCTTTTGCTAACAGTGTCGCAGTTTCCAAATAATTCACATCCATAAAAAAGAGATGGAATCAGATATGTCTTGGCAAGTAGTAACCTTATTCTAAAAGGGGTGAAATGCTGAGTGGACCAAAGAGCTCTTAACTTTGCATAAGTTTGACCAACCAGAGAATTTATATGATCTGTCCACGTCAGGTTGCTGTTAAAAATTATACCAAGGTTTTTCGCTGAGTTAACAACTTCAATTTTTTCGCCATTTAAGAAAATGTCCTCGCTTATAAATGGAAGTAATCTCTTTTTACATATTATAAGGCATTTAGATTTACCTGGATTTAAGCAGAGACCGTTAGCGCAAGCCCAAATGTGGACTTGTTTCAAGTCATCATTTAGATAAGCTATACCTGATGAAATATCTTCAGCTGGGCTGCTCAAAGTAAGTTGGACGTCATCTGCATATAGATGGATTTTGCAATATGATAGTTGTTTTGGCAGATCATTGACGTAAAGTGTAAATAAGAGTGGACTTATGATTGAGCCCTGAGGACCAAGTATTGTTAACAACTACCGATTGTGTGCGATTGGAAAGATATGATGATAAAAGTTTAACTGACATGTTTGAAAATTTAAAAAAGTGTTTCAGTTTATTTGTAAGTATAACATGGTCAGCTGTATCGAATGGTTTGGAATGGTCCAGAAGCACTAAAAAGTCTCGTTTTCTAAATCTTGGCGTATATTCTCACTTACTTCAATAAGAGCAGTAACGCAGTTGTGGTTCTGACGAAAACCAGATTGGTTGTCAGTAAGCAGACTATGGGTATTAAAGTATGAAATAATTTGTTGATATAATAGCTTTTCTAAAACTTTTGACAGAAAGCATAATATGGCAATGGGTCTGTATTCTCCATTCGCCTTGGGTAATGGTAAAATTTTAGCATGTTTCCAATTACAGTCCACCCTAAATACGGGCGTTAGGCACGACGTAATTAAGCGTCTAGTTTTTACGCTGTAATGATTAACTTAAATAAGAGCGCCAACGTTGTGAAACGAACAGTATTGTTTACTTATCTTATTTGCTAAAAACCACAAAATTAAAATAATTAAGAGAGATAAAATCGCGAAATTGACCTTAAAGTAGCTGTAATGTCATTACTGTTGGAAATACTTTTGTATATACCACAAAAAAAAACAATAACACTTCTTTTGCAGTTAACTTCACTTTTTACGCGCAGTCAAAATTGGATTTTTCAATTGTCCAACGTTAGCGTCGCGCTATTTGGGTTGGTCTCATACATTTTGTATGGGCATGAGAATTTTTGACAGTTAAATAACGTCTTACGCTCGTATTTAGGGTGGACTGTTAGATGGATATGTACCGGACGTTATAATTGAATTAAACAAATGTGTGATATAGGGGAGAATTATGGGCAAAAGTAGGCGTATGAATTTTAGGTGCATGTTGTCACTTCCAACTGCATTTGATTTTAACAAGGAACATGTTGACACTACGTCATATTGAGTTACACAGGAAAAAGTAAAATAACCATTTGTTAACTCATCATTAAGATTTAGAGTATCAGAAGGAAAATCAAAGTAATTAAAATTTGCTTTAACTACAGGAATGTTAGTGAAAGTTTTGTTAAGCATGTTTGTATCCACTTAGCAGTCCACAATTTTTTTCGCATTGCCAATTCCTATTTCGCGTATAGTATGCCATGATTGTTGAGAATTAATAGCATTATTAAAACAGCTATAATAATACTCAGTTTTTGCATTTTTTATTAGCTTGGTAACATTCTTTCTTGCAATAGAAAATTCTAAGCAGAGCTCGGGGGTCTTGTATCTCTTCCACCTTGCATATGCTGAGTCCCTTTGGCGTATAGCATCATTTATAATATTTGAAAACCATGGTTTTTGTTTGGGTTTGATCATTTTCTGTTTTAATGGAACAATTAAATCAAAAAGGTACTGAATGTTACGCTCTAAAAATATAGATTGTTTATCAACAGAGGTCATGAAAAAAATGTCACTCCAAGCAATAAGCGAAGAGTATTGACTGAGATGATTGGTATCAATTTGCTTAAAGTCACGATAAGTGATACATTTTTCGGCTTGTTCAGATTGAAAGCCGTAGGTTAAAAAAATTAAATCATGTTTAGAAATCATGATGCAGATACCTGATCATACAATATTATGCTACTAATGTTGGATACGAAAAAAAGGTCTATGAGCGTGGTGGTTGTGGATATGTGATGCGTTGGATGTATTGTGTTGTTGTGCTGAAAAAAAACCAAAAGTTGACATATTTTTCGAAAGAATGACCTCTGTTAATAAGTTTCAGTTGAAGTCACCTGTAATGATTTTATCATTATACTCTGCGGTAATACTTTCGAGTGCAGTAAAGAGTTGTAAAGGGTATTCTCTTATTGG
This sequence comes from Cistogaster globosa, assembly GCA_937654795.1. Taxonomy (NCBI): domain Eukaryota; kingdom Metazoa; phylum Arthropoda; class Insecta; order Diptera; family Tachinidae; genus Cistogaster; species Cistogaster globosa. The sequence continues at coordinate 83,694,004 of OW569403.1, forward strand.
GCCTGTAAACGCAACCCACCATTAACTTTTTGCCATGAGAGGAAACTTCAATAAAAATAAACTCAATACCCAGTTCAGTTGAGTCATTGGCATTGGGATATTTCGAGTAAAATTTGCAAGAAAAAATATTTTTCAGAAATATGGCAACACCACCGCCATGCCCTCCTCTATCACATCTAAAAACTTTATAACCATAAGGGCAGATAAGGCTATCGGATGTAGTTGCCATCAACCAAGTTTCTGAAACACAGATAATATCGATATCAGAGTTTTCGAAAACTAATTTAAGTTCATCAAGTTTGTTGTTTAAACTTTGGGCATTTATATTAACTATTTTTAACCCGTCTTTGTATTTAGCTAATATTCTGACCATGTTAAATGTTAAGTCTTTGGCTCTTCCATCTACAACACTGTTAAGAGTCATAAAAACGTTTAATAAAGTGTGCAATGCTAATAAAAACAAATGTTATGAAAAGAACAAGATTGAATTTTGTTGCAAAATAATAAATAAACGATAAAAGGATTTAAAATTGAAAATTGTAGTCAAGAAAAATTTTAAGATCATATAGTCATCAAAAAGTATATAAAAAATTAATGAATAAAAATTGGAGAAAGAAATAATTTAAAACAATTAAATACTTAATTAGTGGAGCGAAAATACTGATCAAGTTGTTCTGGAAAAATTATGTTAATTGGATCATCACTTTCATTTTTCTTAACGTAGACTAAGCCTTTTAAGGTGTATACAGTCTTCAAGAGCTTGTCCTTCTTAAGTCCAAGTGCTGCTTTGAAAATTCCATAATTATGAGGGGTGAGATTTTCGTTGGTGAAGAAATGATTATTGCTCTGGAAACGTGCATCCGATAAACGCAACGGCGAGCTAAGTTTGCGACGATGGGTTGCAACTATTTTTAGAAAATAATTTTTTTCATGTGGTGTGTTGAATTTTACTCCGATTGGTGGGTCGTCAACGTTGCGTTGGTTTTTATAGTTTTTCACCCGGAAAATAGATTTAAGAGATGAAGGAGAAATGCTTAAGGTGTTACAAATGTTGCCAAAAATGTCATTTAAATTCTCATTATAGAGTGGAATTCCAGTGATGCGTACATCTGTGGCGACCGTAGAGTTTTCTTGATGTATGCATTTAATTTTAAGATTTTCAACCTCCGTCCTTAGTTTACTAATTTCCGTACTGTTTTCCGTATCCAGCTTATTTAACTTATCATTTAATTCTTTTACTTCTCTTTTTACATCATTTACAATTTCACTTTTTATGTTCTCGAACCTTTCTTCGATTTCAGCTAACAAACTTCTCTTACTATCTGCTATTAAATTTTTTATGGCCTCCATTTGTTCTCTTATGTATTCATCTTGTTTGGTAAATTTGTCCTCAAGCTAATTCCACAAACGACTCCGTGAAAAAGATTCTCTTGAAGAAGAAAAAACTAAATCTGCATTAATATGATCAGGCAGACCAAAATCGGCTTCATTTGCAGTTCTCTTTGTTCTGCGTGTTGTCATTTTTATAAATTATTTTAATATTTTGCTTTATAATTTTTTGTTGGGCTTTTCGTGTTTTTTATTGTTATTGTATTTAGTTAAAGTATGTATGTAGTTTGTGACTGTATATATGATTGCACTTCTACTCTCGTTATGTTTATTTTTGTTTATTTATATATTTTCGTTTTGTTTCTGACTTTTGTAAATTATTTTGTTATTGTTTTAATGCAAAAAAAAAATTTAAAGAATGATTCTGTTAATTTGTTTGTGTAAAAGCTAATAAAACTTTATTAAAATTACACTGTTTTGTAGAATTTTTTTCGCAGAATGTTTTCATATAAAGAAAAAGATTTAAACTTAAAGTTTTACCGGTCAAAGGTAGAAAAAACCGGGAGCTCATATATTTTACGTGCGAACAAGAGAACAAACACTATTTGCATTAGAAGGTGCCTCTTCTTCAGTTACAGCCAGCTCCTCGATTTCTTCTCCAAATCCTGCAACATTTCCTGTGGGGTTTATTTGTTTTTTGAATTGCATTAAATTTGCCACAGCTTCTTTTAAAGGTGACAGTGAAATCTGCTTATTGATTCTTCCTCCTGTTGCTCTAGCCTCAGATTTGTTGGTCACCAGCTTCTTTTTCACTTTAAATTTCAAATCTTTTCACACCTTTAAATTAAGTTATATATTTTAGTAATAACTTGTAGTTTATTCAGATTTACTTACTTTGTGCCAACCATCTCCGTCACGGACTGGAGGTCCAAATGGATTTATTTTTTCAGTCAGTTCCTTCCAAGAACCATCAAAATTTTATGGTTTTATGCCTTTTTTAAAACCCTTTGCATATTCAGGATTTTTTCTATTTATGAAACTAAAATTTCAAACTGCCGCAACGTTGTAATTTTAATTTTCTATTTTTTGAACCTCTCGCTTTAATGTCGCTTCTAAAAATGAAGGCGAGAAAATACGAGCGTTCCTTTGTCGCTTCTATCTTCGTTTTTAAATAGAGAATACCGACACGTTTCGATTTTTGTCGATATCGACAACGGTGATGCCAAGTTGTCGTTTTTATTTCGTTTTTAAATAAGAACGTCAACGGGAATATCGCCGATTAATTCGTTGTCATATTTAATGTACAAACAGGGTTCAGCCTTTCCCCTTCTGAATCCATACTCAATTAATATTCGACTGATGTGTTGATTCCAGCAACTGGCTGATTGTTTAAGCCCATACAAACTGCGATTCAATCTACAGACTAAATTTTCTTTTCCAGCTACTACAAAACCTTCAGGTTGTTTAATATAAATGTTTGAGTACAACTCACCATATAAAAATGGTGTTTTTATGTCCATGTGGTTTACCTTCATTCACTTGTTGCTTGCAATAGCCAACAAACTACAAAAAGACGTTTGTTTCATCACTGATGCAAAACTTTCATCATAGTTTTTACCATATTTTTGCGAAAACCCTTTTGCAACTAATCTGGCTTTGTACTTTTTACTGCCTTTTACTGTTTGTTTTATTTTGAAAACCCACTTGAAACCGATCACTGGAGCATCTTGAGGTAACTTTACTAATTCCAATGTATTGGTATTTTAAAGTGATTCTTTTTCCGCCTTCATTGCCTTTAGCCATTAATTTTTATCATTTTTTGAAAGGGCATAATTATAATCAGTAGGATCCTTGTCAGTGCAAATTTTGTACCCGTACTTCTTAAGAGGTTTACCTTTATTAGTATGTAAAGAAGTTCTAGGTGCGTTTTCATCAACCAGACCTTCTGAATCATAAAACTCATCCACTGAAACGAAACCTTGAAATTCATCTATGCTTAATATATCATCTTCTAATATATCCGGAGTGGGTGTTGGGTGTTGCACTCTTACGAAAATCAGTAAATGGAATTATTGTTTCATTCTCGGTATTATTAACTGCATCCTCAGACGAATTGTAAACTGAAAATCTTTGCTTTCTTAAAATCTCACGTCATGGCTAATAAATATTTTATTGTTGTCATAGTTCAGCAGACGAAAGACCTTCGACTCTTCAGAATAACCAACCAACCGACATCTTACAGGATCGGTGCCAATTTTCTACAATGTTGTTTGCTTATATGTGCATTAGTAACTGCACCAAATACTTTAACGTGACTTAAGTTTGGAGCCTTCTTGAACCATAACTCATACGGTGTAACATTAACAGCTGAAGGAAATAAACGATTTGGAACCAAATTAGCGTTGTTGGCAGCCCAATACTTGATGTCAAGTTCCGCATTAAACAACATGCTCCTAGTCATCTCCACTAAACTTCGATTTCTTCTTTGGGCAGTACCGTTTTGCAGGAAAGTGTAGGGACAAGTGAGTTGATGAAATACGCGTGCATTGTATGATTTACAAATTCTCCACCCCGATCGGTTCTGAATTTTTTAACTCGTTTATTAAACTGATTTTCCGATTGCTCGATGAATTCTTTTATTTTTGCAAAAGTCATATGATCTGATTCAATAAAAAATACTGTGCAAAAACGGCTATAGTCGTTTATTAGGGTTAAGAAATATCGATTTCCACTAAGAGTTTGAGTTTGCATAGGGCCGCACAAATCACAATGAATTAAGTCCAATATTTCGTCCGCTCTAGAATCGCATGCCCTTGGAAACGGACTTCTTGTCAGTTTTGCTTTTAAACATATTTCGCAATCGTTACTACAGATGCAATTGTTTATAATTACGCCCTTTTTTAAGTCCTGACTCACTGACGACTTAATAGCGTTTATATTTTTGTGCTCAAAACGGCGGTGCCATAAACTATGGCATAATACAAATAAATTGTTATTCATCAATGCCTTTGCATATATCTGACCATTCTTAGATATAGAACAACTTTTAGAATGAAAGTACACTTAAATCCCTCGCTCCTTCACTTCCAAATGGATAATAAACTGCCATCCAATTCTGGTATGCAGCACTGTATATTTGCATTGCCTTTACAGTTGAGTTGACGTTCACCTACTTGCTTTCAACCTAGTGCCATCAGCCAGGAAAACAGTGTCATTCTGTTGTTTTTTTATTTTAATAACATATCTTCTATCGCAACACATATGGCAGGTTGCTGCTTCATCAATAAACTAATAACCGTTTTGTTTACTTTTCGTTAAACCAAAATAAACATTTTTGTCTTCATCACGCACAATATTAGCATGATTGTTGTGTGTTGCAAATCTTTTAGTTATGCAGTTTCTCTTAAAATGGCTGGCTTGCCGCAGTTGTAGTATTTTAACATACTCGGTTTTTTCTTTTGTATTTTGAACGCATTTGCAGCCTCTGATCACTTCCGGATTTCCTTTGAAATTCTTGCAGTAATTTCTGTTTCACCAAATCAAGTGTGAGGTCACTTTCAGGGCGCATTTCCAGCCAAGTCCCCAGCAAAAATGAGACAACTATCAGTTCATCGATGGTTTCTCCCAAATCTCGTAAACGATGAACGATTAATAGAAATTCACCAATATGATCTTCCATCGGTTGGCCAGTTCTAAACTTTTTAGATTATAACTGTCTCACAACTGACAACTGACTCACCTTATTTGTGATGTTTAACTTCTCATGATGCTTTTTTAAAGTCATTAAAAATTCTTTTGCTGTTTTTAACTGTTTGATGAGCACTTTCTGCGATTCTTCCACTGTCAAACCGATAACCGCTCTTGTCTTTCCGTCTCTTGTCAATCATTTAGTATCCTGCGTCTCAGGAACATCGCCAACCACCACATCCCACAACTCTCTCTCCAGCAATAATAATTCCATATTAAATTTCCAAACGTAATAGTTTGGGTTGGACAATTTTAGAAACTGTGCACAATAAGTGTTCATGGTGAATATAACTTTCAATAAAAAAAAAAAAATCCATTCAAAAATTACAAGCGATTAAAACTGGGTCCATAACCTGTTGTGTAAATAGTTTTTATTGAGGTGAAGAAAATATTATAAAGCATCAGTATATATAAAAGTAATTGACATAGTTGTTAAATTAAGTACTTAGTACACAATGTTAATAAGCGGTCTAAAATAATTTACCCATACACAGGACTTTAATGTACATTTCATTATATGAATGTATTATCAACAATCTATACTTTTTGATACATTTCTTTTTTGTGCTTTGATATATTGTGTTGTTTTAAGTTGGTTATGGATTTTATTATTTTTTGTATGTTTAAACGTCAAGAAGCCAGTAGATCATTCACTGAGGCCCGTAACACCCTACGTTGTTATATTTTCTTTTACAATATACGAAAGATCCCAACAAAAGTCTAGTGGCCAAACGAGCGTTGCTAATGTATGTGTCATAGGGGCAGTCAAAAGACCAATCAAAGCGGCTAATAGAACGCAGGGGCACTGTCAATGAATCCTATAGAGTGCAATGATTTTTAGGGGACTCCTAGTGTAGGTAGGAATCCTATAGACCCCAGACTTTCAATAGTAAAACAAATTTTTCTAAAAATTATCCAGGTTATTGACAAGTTGTTATTTTTCAGATACCTACTTATCTTTTAAAAGAAAGAAAATGTTATATAAATTATACATTTGTTTTTAAGGTTCCTCAATATATCCTAGATGACGCATATCGTCGTAGTGAGTATTGTAAAATCGTCTGCACACAGCCACGTCGAATTGCTGCTATATCAATATGTCGTCGTGTCTCAGTAGAGCGAAGTTGGAACGAAGGTTCAGTTATTGGTTATCAGGTAAGTTAGTCAAAGTTAGTCAGTATATACAGTCTTTCAAGGATGAGTTTTCACACCAAAGAAAAATAAACGTTTTTATATTATTTTATAAAAAAAAGTACTATTTATTTCAGAAAAAAAATTTTTTTTTAAATTTTTTGTAATTATTTACATCATTTACAAAGATTTAAAACAAAAAAATTCACTTCAATTAAAAACTAAGGAACAAATTTTAATACAAACATAACTACTCCATTTTTTTTGGTGTCAATAAACTCTTTTCACAAATAATGAGATCTGTGTATTTGGCATTCATTTCATTGCTCAAATAATCTTTTGCGGCTTTAATATTTGGTATGACCACCCCTTGCATCAACCACGCATTGTAACCTCTTTCTCATCGAGTGAATTAACTTCTTTAAGTCATAGTTGGTCGGTATATTATGCCACTCCTCCGTAATTGCAGCTTTTAAAGCAGTCATGTTGGTGGGATGGCGTTTAGCGACCCGTTTTTTCAAATAAACCCACAAATTTTCAATCGGGTTTAAATCTGGACTTTGGGCAGGTGTATCTATGACCTTACCGCAGTTATAAAGTAGCCACATTCTTACCATATGGGACTTGTGCTTGGGGTCGTTATCTTGGTAAAATTTAAATCGTGGCTTATTTTCTTGCATGAATCCGAATTTCCTTGCACTCGCGATCAAATTGGTCTGTAAAATATTTAGATATGGTTGCGCATCCATCGTTGTGTCTATAAAGGCAATATCTCCTACACCTTTACACGAGATACAACCCCAAATCATTGTTGACAAGTTTCCAAATTTGACTGTTAGTATAATATTGCGGTTTTCTAGAGATGTTAATGGTTTGCGCCACACTCTAGCTGGCCCATCGTTGTAGTACAACATTATTTTGGTCTCATCGCAGAATATCACGTCGTCCCAATACTCCACAGGTTGCGAAATGTTCATCGTGGCGAAGGAAAAACGCTTTTCTATATTAATTGTAGAAAGTAATGGTTTTTTACGTGCTGCTCTTGAAGAGTATTTGTTTTTCAATAACGCTTGCCGAACAGTTTCATGTGAAACAAAAACACCACATTCTTCTTCAAGCTCCTTTGAAAGTGTCCTTAGGGAAATCTTTGGATTTTGGGCCACTTTTCTAACAATTGCCCGCTCTGTGCGATCATCTATTTTGGGCTTTGGTCCACCTCCACGTTTTAATTCTAATCTATTTTCTTTCTCAGCACGATAAAGCACATTGTAAATAGTTCTCCTTGATACCAAAAACCTCTCTGATAGCTCCTGAGCACTTGCTCCTAGTTGGTGGTTGTAATAAATTAGTTGGATTACGTCGTACGATAACCGCTTTCCAGGCATTTTTTTAAACACAAACTTGCTAATTGATGCGCGTGCCACAAATATTTCATGTCAAATGATTTGCAAAATGACATACAAAATATCACGCATCGTAAATAACGGTATATTACCGCTAATCATCAAGAACTTTCAAAGAAGAGAAAAAAATCTTGTGTTGTGAAAAGAGTTGTTTGACATTAAAAAAAATGGATAAAATTTGTTTTTTTAGTTTTTTTTTTCTTTCTTTTGCATCGACTTTAAACTTGTTGCCCTAACCATTATATATACAGAGTGTTGAAAGGTACATGAGTTAAAAAATTATTTTTTCATAACATAAAAGTAGCCCTTTTCTTAAAAAAAAATTAAAAATTTGTGAATATTTATTGTGTGAAAAGTCATCCTTGACAGACTGTATAATTTATGTTGTTGTTATTATTCAAATTTATTCAGGTCAGTACAATAAAACATTGATTCTTAAAATTTATTGCAAGTTTATTTTTAATTTTAAGGTTGGCCTTCATGCAAATGCAAGTGAAGATACTCGATTACTTTACTGTACAACTGGTGTCCTATTGCAGCAGCTAATAAAAAATAAAACTTTGGCACCCTATACACACATCATATTAGATGAAGTTCATGAACGTGATCAAGATATGGACTTTCTACTTATAATAGTCCGCCGCCTTTTAGTTACTAATTCTAAGTGCGTTAAAATAATTTTAATGTCAGCAACAATCGACACCACACTGGCAAGTATACAGACATCAAAATATGAATGTACATGTATGTACATATATATTTAAATCAATACAGATATTGACAAGTAATTTATATGAAATATTTCTTTTTTTCGGCTAAAATATTTTGCGAAAAATATTCTATTTAAAGTAAAATATTCAGAAACTTGGGTGAAAAAGGCCTCATGTGACATGTATAAATGTGCCGATATTCGAACTCATAATTTTCTGTTTACAAGAATGGTACTTAAACAACAGAGCCAACGCAGCTAAAGCCCATGATTCACTATCATACACAATTGCACAATTTAGGCACACAAAAATCTGACAGAATACTGTCCTACTTTAAAAATCGTTTCAAAATGGCGTTTTAGGTGCAACACAATTACACAAAAAAGATGTAAAAACCAGATACTATTTACATTTTGTTGTTTTTTTCTCCACATCTTCAAAAAAATCAACTCTGATCACATAGAAAAAAATCATTTTATAAATTATTTCAAAAGGTTATAAAATCGTACAGATCTGTCATAAAGTCTGTCACACACATACACTTTTTGAGCACACATGCAATTAATGAGAGGTCGTACGACCTGTAAGACTTAGTCACACAGAAATCTGACAGAATTCTGTCCTACTTTAAAAATGGTTTAAAAATGGCGTCATAGGTGCCATACTATTATCAACAAAAAAAAAAAAAAAAAAAATCGAAAAAATATGCTTTAAATATTTCGTTGTTTTTTCTACGCATCTTCGAAAAAAATCAACTCTGGTCGTATAGAAAAAATTATTTTATGATTTATTTCATTTTCCTATGCGATTAGAGTTGATTTTCTTTGAAGATGAGTAGAACGAAAAAAATGTCAAATCATATGTTTTCGCATCTTTTTTGTATAATAGTGTGGCACTTACGACGCCATTTTGAAACGATTTTAAACTAGGACAGAATTCTGTCAGATTTTTGTGTAATTAAATCATACGATTGTGTATGATAATGAATCCTGGCCTAAACAATTGATAAATAGTTGCTATCATTGAACAGATGACTGCCTCAGATCATGCGGTCAACATATGTTTTAGCTTTTACATGTATTTTGTTTTTGTAAAAACTTTTGAGCTGTCAAAAACTTCTGGCAATATGTGTGTATGTATTTGTGAAAAATAAGGCATCCACTTAAAATATTTATTTATTGATTTACGATATATATTACAAAGTAAATTTGCAAAATACATAAATTAAAGGCACAGGTTACTAGACCATATGCGCACGTATTTATAATAAATTCAAAATTAAAGAATATTTACACAGGTTAAAGAAAAATTAATAAACTTTTGTCGAATTTTATGTACATGTGTACATAAGAAAGAAACATAGGTTTTACGATAAAAGAAAAATAAAATAAATGTAATACAAAAACAAGAAAGAAACACTTCATTTGTAGTAATGAATTTTAGAACTCAATAATATTGTGTTTTTCGAAACATTTTATAATAATTGGTATGTTATCTCCATGAGCACAGTCAAGAAGCTTCTCCAATGGTTGATTCACTTTTGAATAGGGGCATTCAGTTAGTACTTGGGTTATAGTAAGTTTAACATTGCAGCTGCTGCATTTAGGCGGGTTAGACTTCTCGAAGTAATGTTTGGCGTGAAACACTGCTTTGCCTACTCTTAATCGAGCAAGCATAATACATTGCAGTCTTGATAAATGTTCGTTGTATTTTGGTCTTTCTGCAACTTGATTTTGAAGATTATGTAAAGCTTTGTACGGCCCTATCAATTCTTTGGGGAAGCAAGATATTTCTGTAACTTCCGGCAGATTTAACGCTTCTTTAGTACCCATATCGGCGTATTCATTGCCAGCGATTCCAATATGTGATGGGATCGACATTAGAATAATTTTACTACCAATGTTCTGTAAACACAGCATGTCGTCATGCGCCATTTCGATTTTTTAAGGCTTTTATTGCACTTAGACTATCCGTGCAAGTTAGAGATCTGCTGTCTTTGTTAAACGCATAGCTAATTGCCGTTTTTACGAGGGCTGCTCTATATATTTCTGGCCTAATAGTGAAAATGCGAATATTTATAATCAAAAATGGTTTTATTGTTTTTCAAAGTATTCTCCAGCATGATTTATTCATTTTTGCATGCGCTCAAACCAGTTGTCGAAGCACTTTTTCCACTCCGATTGAGACACCTCTAAAACATGGTTTTTGAGCACTGCAACAGCTTTTTCTGGCGACGAAAATCGTTGACCACGCATTTTTTCTTGATGTGCGGAAACAAAAAGAAGTCATTAGGTGCCAAGTCAGGGCTGTACGGCGGATGGCCCATTAATTCGACGTTTTGGCCGGTCAAAAACGCTCTGGTTTGAGCCGATGTGTGAGAGCTCGCATTGTCATGGTGAACAATGATTCGTCTTCTCTTGTTGGTTTTTCGAATTTCTCCGATGACTTCAGGCAAACAAATTGTAGTGACCGTCATACGTTGCTCAAGCGGAACAGTCGCCACATTACCAGTTTTGCCGAAGAAACAGGCGACCATTTGCTTCGAAGTGCTTCTTCCACGAACAACTTTCGTTGGATTTTGCTCGTCGTTGAAGACCCACACAGTCGATTGTTGTTTCGTTTCGGGCTCATACGCATAGATCCACGATTCGTCACCTGTGACGATCTTATAAACGTCTTTTGAAGCACCGCAATCGTATTTTTGCAACATTTCTTTGCACCAATCGACACGAGCCTTTTTTTGAGCGACTTTCGAATTGTGCGGGATCCAACGAGAACAAACCTTTTTTACGGCCAAGTGTTCATGCAGTATCGAATGTATGCTGGTGGAAGAAATGTCCAAGGATGTCTCTATCTCTCGGTATGTCGCATGTCGATCTTGCATTATGAGTTCACGCGCGGCATCAATGTTCTCTGGCACAAAAGCCGTTTTTGGACGACCTTCACGGAATTCGTCTTTGAGCGAGCTTCGGCCACGATTAAATTCATTATACCAATTTTTCACAGTGCTATAGGATGGTGCTTCATCGCCATACAAAGATTTAAGTTCATCAATGCACTCTTGTCGTGATAATCCACGTCGAAAGTTGTGAAAAATGATGGCACGAAAATGTTCACGATGTAATTCGATTTTTTTCTATATTAATTTTTTCAAGTCACTGTAAACAACACAAATAATGGTCGTACGTCAAAACGTTTTGAGTACGATTATGCTTAAAAATGAAAAACTTTCCAATGAAAAGGTTAGATTGCACTTGGCAGCACTCAGTGTTGCCAGGCCAGAAATATATATAGCAGCCCTCGTATTGCTGCTATCTCTGCTGTGAAGACTCCTGTGTGATCAGGTAGACTTTTGGATTGCTGTCTAAACAAAGAATATGACGTTCGACCTTGATAAAAAGAGCCGTCTGTAAAGAACACATCTTCCGGTGGCAAATGTGATATCTTTTCCGCAAGTAAACTTTTAAAACAAATAGGATTAGTGGATTTTTTTTTTAATCAACTTAGACTGTCATCTATTTTGATGGTTGTTTTAGAAAAAATAGGTTTTGTAGGTTTATCTGGTAAGGATATGTTCTATTTCTTAAGAATTGAAGGGACATTGCTGATCGCCGTTGGTGGTGATTCTACTGAAGAGTTTATATATGTCCAAAACGTGGAATGTAGACTTTCTGCTATTATTGTTAAAGATCTGGAGGCCAAATTTATAGAATTTTTCTCTAGTAACGTTTGGAAATCGGAATATTTTGCCTCAGTATGTAAATTTTTAATGGGTGTTGTAAGCAGTAAGCCCAAAGCAGCTCTAAAACATGTATTGATTGAGGTGTTCAATTTGTTGACATTTGCCTTTGATGTCCAGCCATAAATGGTTATGCCATGTTGAATTGTTCCTATTGTTAGCGATTTACAAATGTTGAGTGCTGTTTTAATTTCGAGAGCATACCAGTTTTAAAATAATGTTTATTTTAGCTAGCTTATATGATAGATTTTTAATATGATGGTTCCATAGCATATTCTTGGAAAATAAAATGCCTAGTATTCTCAACTTATCTGAAATTTGGATGGTTTTACTTACAATGCAGATTGTGTAGGTGTAACAGTTTCGTTTTCTGCATACGTGAAGAACTTCGGACTTAGATGCAGGAATAACAATTGTTTGTGGAAGTCTTTCAATGTGTAGAGTATTTTTATCATTTACTATTCCACGATCAAATGTATTGTCTGAGCCGAGATTGCACCAAAACTTTGCAAACCCATCAGCGATATCCACGGGATGTGAAAGAGTATTAACTGCAAAAAATGGGGGGAAAATAATCCGTTCTATTAGACCTTAAGTTGTTGACTTTGTTCCATAAAACTCGCACATCCATTGAAGGATTTAACGAGTTTAGAAAATTCTTCCAAGTTGTTGTTTTGGCTATTTTACACTCTTTTTTAATCTTCGCACAAAGTCTTTTAAAATTTATTATGTTGGTTTTATTCCTACATCTTTTAAATAATTTCCAAGATTCTTGCCTCTGCTGTATTAGTTTTGAAATTTCGGTATTAAACCAGATCGGGTTATTCTTCTCCTTAGGCTGCCGGCTTAATGGAATAGTTTCATTAGCTGTTTTCCTTATCATTCGCTTCAACTGGGCAGCTTTCCTGTTGATATTTGGTGATATTGAAAATTGTTTAATAAGTTCTGTAGCCTTGTTTTGAAAGAAGGCCCAGTCAGCATGTTTTTCCAGAAATTGTGGTAGAAATTTTTTCTTAAATTGGCTTTTGTTGTTGGAGATAATAATAGGAAAATGGTCCCCCACATCTTGCAAAGGTAGGCAGTTCCAGCTTAAGCTGGGTGCAATGTCTACACTTGACATTGAAATGTCAACCGCTGTCAAAGTGTTTCGTGTGCTAAGAAAGGTTGGAGAGCCGTCGTTTAAAATTACGAAATCCTGATCGTTCGCAAAATCTTCTAAAATCCTTCCGTTTGGTGAATTTGACGCAGATCCCCACAAAACATTTTGTGAGTCTCCAAGCAGAATATTGTGCACGTTCCTGGCAAATGGTATATTTTTCATCATGTTTGAGGATAGGTTTGTGGTTCCTTCTCTATAAAAATTTATAATGTGGAGTTCTGTATTACATTGAATTGCAATTGTCTAAAATAACAGGTCTCGATCAGAAGTGAAATGACTCTTGACACTCAAGTCATTTTTTACCATCAAGGCTATACCTGATTTGGCATAAGTATAATCGTAGTTGTGGTGATATATTCTAAAACCTGATAAATATAGTAAGTGCAAGTTTTTTTTTAACTATATGGGTTTCTTGCAATGCTATAATGTTAGGTTTGTGTTTGACAATTAATTGTTCTAAAACATATTTATTATTGATAAAACCTTGAATGTTCCATTGGAGAATCGTTATATGTTGGTGAATAGACATAAATTATTTTTCTGAATTGCCCTTTTGGGCCTGTTGTTGTGTGTTTTTCAAAGTTGTAGAAGTAATAAGTACGTTTAGCAGTGGGAAATTATTATAAAGTTGTGACACAGGAGTGCTATGGTCGTTTGAGCAGCTTTGCCCTATTCTTGGTGGCGAATTTAGATCTAATCCATCCGTAATTTCTCCGATCATCATTTCCTCAGTCATTATGAAATTTTCTTTTAAACTTTTACTGGATGATTTGTCGTCACTAAATGTGACGTCATCAATATCAGAATTTATATCATTTTCATCTGTTGCTTTTACATTTTTTTTCTTAATAGATTTTGGAGTTATCACTTTTTGATGAGTGTGGTTTTTCTGTTATTTTTTGTGTGCTTTTTGAAATTATTTTAGACTATGCTTTTTGTATTGGGGTGATAGAGCTTTTGTCGGTTGATTCTGTGTTTGTGTTAGTATATATGTTTGTTGTAGTTATATGTTGAGTTTTTGTTGCGGAATTGTTTGAAAAAGAGAATTGAGTTTGATTTTTAATGGTTGTTTGCGTATTTTTTGGGTTTTCTGCATGTTTGATTTTGTCCATCGCGTCATTTTTTGATGATTTATTAGCATGTGCTGCTACAGCACCTGTTATTTGTGCGTACGTCTGTTTCTTTCTATATGGTTGAAGCATGTTAAGTAATGGATTATCATTAAAAAGCTTCCACGCTTCACGAGTTGTACATTTTTTGGATATTCTCACATAATTTACCGATTTATGTTTCCAAAATGTGGGGCATTCCAGATCATATGATGTATGGTTTTCATTTCGACAATTTACGCAATATTTGCGGTTGCACAGTTCATGTTCTTGATTTAAACCACATTCTTTACATTGTCTGACATTTTTACACCATTTTTTTGTGTGTCCTAGTCTCTGGCAGTTTATACATCTCATGTACTCTTCAACCGGGACCCTCTCCCAGTCGAGTTTTAAGGTTTTAGGACGTTAAATTAGATCGAATGTGATTATTGCTGCGCCTGTTGCAATTAGCTTTTCGTTCTCCTTTCTATTTATTTTCTGGACTTCGATAACTTTCTGATCACTGAGCGATGTTAGCAATTCTTCTTGAGACATATTTATTATTTTCCTAGAAAAAATGCGACCTTGAACCGTGTTAAGAGTTTTGTGAAGTGAAATTTTAACGGGAATACAATCAATGTAGCTGCATTTGAGAAACTTTTCTGCGACTCTGTTATCAGGTACTTTTATCAGTAGATCACCGCTTTTCATTTCTTTAACTTCTAAGCGCTCCCGCGAGATGAAATTAAGACCTTTTTCTACTTGAAAGTCATTATGTGATGATAGCGGGCGGACTTCCAGGTCTTCTTTTTCTGGTGTAGCAGTTGCGACTAGGTATCGTGGAAGATTTTGTTGATTTGTTGAGGTTTCTGGCAGTGGTAAAAATTCTTCAACTCGGAGACGTTTGATTTTGTTACCTCTGGTTTTACCGGTCGAGAAGTCTAGATCCCGAAACCGGTTGTTATCCGGGGATGAACCCCATTCATATTGATTTAAGACGGTACAATAGATTCAGATAAATTAAAAACCAAAAAACAATAATAAAAAAAAAATTACTTCAAAAAGAGAACCAAGAATGCTTGAAAAAAAAGCTTTTGAAAATAACCAAAGAAAGTCTGTAAGAAACGAATACACTCTATTCAACCGTCCGTGTTGATCGCGGCAAATGCCAGACACAGACTCGAAAAAAAATATATTAAATTACAGACGTTTTTGGCAGCTGAAAAGTTTTCAAAAAACAAAATACACCTGACATTATAATAATATAATAATATTTTTTATTGAGTCTTCTTTTTATATACATAAGGTTACATTAATGCTTAACGAATTTTTTTTTTCTTTAATTGTTAATTTGAGGATACTTAGAACTGTATAATACGTATTGTTCTAATACACATTAAAAGTCTTTTGCTACTTGCTAAAAAATTAATGTTGAAAAATGTTTTATTTTCTTATTACAATATGAATAGAGCGAACAGGCTTGCTCACGGCCTTTATTTAGCTTACAGAGCATAGGTCTGTGGATAAAATTAAAACTAATCAACGCTTAAAATTAGACAACAAATAATTCTGTTAAATAAACGACATAACAGAGTGTTAAACATTACAAATCATATGTGAAAAAAATTTCATTTTAAACGAAATGTTTAGGTACATTGAGATAATGAATTACATACATATTTAAAAACGAGAACGCACAAAAAATTGTCTAGCCCCGATGTGAACCGGGGAAGGTTTTTTTGTAAAAGGTTGGCAGAGAAAAACTATCATTGTTACGTAAGTTTTCATTTAATATGCCGACTGGTGACAAGAATGTTGATGTTGACCAATTTGAATTTTTTTCGATTTCGAAAATTTCCTTTAAAAGTATGTTGTCGTGAGAGGCAAGTTTATCCACGAATCTTCTATGAAGTGACAAGGCATAGTTGCAAAGATTTAGCATTTTCGATTTTTTGTAAATATAGTTGTTGGAGAACCGCTTAAAACATTGTTCGTAGTTTTTTCCAATGCATTTTCGCAGAATTTTACGTTCAAATATTTCCAACCGCGCTGCTATTTTTGGTGATATGGTGAACCAGATAGGGAACGCATATAAGAGTATTGGTCTTATAGCCACTTTATAGAGAAGAAGTTTTGTGTTTTGAGGTAGGTGTTTGTTATTCAATAGCCCAGCAAACATACCTGATATACGCTTCGCTTTATTAAGCAAGTCGCGAGCGTTATTGTTAAATTTTAGTAACCTGTCGAATCTGACTCCCAGATATTTAATGCTGGGCTTAAACGGAATGTCTAAGCCGTCGAGTGAAAGTTGCAAGACCTTGCTCTGTGGTACTACAAAACGGTACACCTGACATTATTGCGCAATGGTTACTTCATTTGCAGTTTTTTTATTTTTTTTTTTATATTTTTTTTTTTTTTTATTTTTTTTTCGTTTTATATATTTTCTTAACATGTCAAATTCGTGTAATCAAGGCTAATTGATTATCAGGTGGTGTCGGTAGCACAGAATTTTTCTGTTTGTTTACGGTTTTTACTGGCTCCACCTATTAAAAATTGTTTATTTAGAAACATATGTAAATGAAACCAAAAATTCAAATTTTTAAAAAATTAATACACGGTATAAATTTAAAAAAAATTTAATCGTTCAATAATTTTTTGCGTATTTTTTGTGTAATTTGTGATAAAAATATAAAATATACATACATACATATATAATAGTGCGTATTTTTTGTGTGAATTTGCGGTATAAATATAAAAATTATAGAAATGAAAACAATATTAAAAAATACAAAAATATTAAAAAAAATTGAGATTTGCTGCATGTGTAGGAAAGAACAAAGGGCTGGAAATGAAAGTTTTTTTTTAGAGTTCCAAAGTCCACATTCAAACAGCAAATTTTACTTTGACAAAGTTTTGTTAATTTTCTTTTAAACTTTGTTTCGTGTTCAGACACACAAAGTTTTCTTTTACAAATTTTGTTTCCTGTACAAGCAACGAACGAAAAACAAAGCAACCTTGCGAGTACATCAAAGCCTGTACTGCTTATCATTCTTTCTCTCTCTCTCCCACATAAAATCAAAACTTTGCAAAGTAAAATTTCCTTGTGTAGATCCACTCAAAGGACGATCGCAGACTGAACTGGAGTAAAATTTGCGGTATGGAGTTTTCCCGGCATGCCCTAGTTTGTATAGACCACCTTGCGTTCACACACGTGGTAAAAACGAACGACGTTTTGTTGCTGCCAAATGCAGGGCCAATCTAAGTATAATAATGTAAATTTTTAATTATATTTTAAATAATACGTTCAACATTAATTAGGAATGCCGCAACACAATCAAGATTATTACAATGATGATGCTCATGTAACAAGTTGGCATTTTACAGAACCAGAACTTAGTGCTTTGCTGTTTTCGAAGAGTACTGCTCCAATGTAACTATTAATTCATTTAAAGAGCAGTATTTAATACAATTTCAATTTATTCTCAGTGTATAATAATCATGATTTTGTATAACATATTTCTAAAATATAGAACGCCAGAGATCAAAACAGCTGCTTCGATGCCTTTTACTCCACAACTGTTGAAATCGGAATGGAGTTTTTCTATTAAGTTGCTGCACCAATATAAGTGTAATTACATTTAAAATGCAGTTGTATTAGTAATTTTAACATGCTACAATCAAGATTTTAAATAACATATTTATACATTTTAGGACGCTACACAATAACTCAATGATTTTATTAGGTTCAATAGTATGTACAACAAATGTGTGTTCTATATAAACTAAAAAAAAAACGCTTTGTTGTTTCCGAATACTATACCAGTGTAAGTATTATTACACACATTTAAAATGTGTGCCGTACTTTTAGCTTATGCATTTTTTGGCTGTTAAGTTACTAATATGTAAAGTTAAAATTTTTTAGATAATATACATAATAAACTTTTGGTTAAATTTTAATCTAAGAGACGTCAATAAGTTAGTTACAAGAACCCCCGTTAACGAACTTTAATTATTTGTAACTTGTAATAACGGGTCTGATTAATATATTATCATTTGATTGTACGAACTTATTTACACAAAAGAGAATTTCACGCCAGTAAAACAGCTGTTTGCAGAAAAAGTAATGCAAACTGAGTAAGTTTTTTGGACAATAAGTAGCATTAAAAGAAAACACAGAAAAATATTTTGTCATTTAATATACGAATTATTTAACTGAAAATTTTGTTGCAAAGATAGTAACAATATATATATATACATATATCTCTATAATTGTAGCCCGGAAAGTCTGCGTTTTAAGAAAGAGCGGCAAATATTAAGAAAAAAAATCCGGAGCTTAGAAACGGAAGTAAAAATGTTAAAATGCAACTTAGCTAAAGCAACAAAGCAAATGCAGCCGTAGATGTAATGCGATCCATTTTCACGGAAGATCAAATCTGGAAAATTATGCCTTCTGGCAACATAAACTGAAAATGGCCTGACATTTCAAGTGCTATATGTTTGTATGTTTCAGGCTCTAGAACGTTTAACTACTTATACAAAAATTCTTGAAAAAAAACCGACTTCAAAACAGACAAACTTAAAGTCATATTTCTTTAGGATGGTAATTATACATTAATTTTATTATATTATCGAGAAAGATTGCGTCAGGATTTTTTATACGTCGTAGAACAAAATATGATTGCTGATTAAACAATAAAGTTCAGCAGTTATGTGGTCACCCTTTACTTTTACACTTTTTATTGCTGACTGTTCAAAAGATAGTCCATATACATCAAATTACAACCATTAGGGCATCCTTTAATTTCTAACTTTAAATATTTATACTTATTATTATGCTTGATATAGTAATGGACATTCTGCATAATTTTTAAGAGTTTGTCTGTAACGGTTTCAAAGATAGGGCCATATAGGTCAAATAACATGAGTTATAAGTACACCCTTTAATTTCTAATTTCAAGTATTTATACTTTATAAATTTTAAATATTTATACTTCTTAACATATCAGGCAAAGCAGTAGACATTCTCTTTAATTTTCAAGTGTTTGTATATAACGGTTCAAACAATAGGGCCATATAGGTGAATTTACTTCAAATATTTGAACACCCTTTAGTTTTTAAACTCAAATTTTGAACTTGTTAGTAAAGCGGACTTGGCAACACAGGTTCTTTGTAAATTTCAGCTGTCTGTCTATAACAGTTCAAAAGTCTGGCCACATACATCAACTTACAGCAACTATTGGGACACCCTTTAATTTCCAAATACAAACTTTATACTTTTTATTAAAGCAGACTTGGCTATAAAGGTTCTTTGTAAATTTCAACTATCTGGTTTTAGCAGTTCAAAAGTTTGACCACAAACATCAAATTACATTAATTTTTGGAACACCTTTTAACTTACATATGTTATATACTTGTTCTAATAACGTTCATAGTAGTCGACATTCTGTCCAATTTTTAAGCGTTTATCTATAACCGTTTAGAAGATAAGCGCATACTTAATTTAATTTTAAGATTTATTTTTGTATTAGTTTTTGCTATTGGGAGCTTTAGTAATACGCATTTAGTTTTAATATTAAAGAAGTGCGCTTTACGGTTCGTTATACCCTTAATAACATGTATGTTGTATGAACTGTTTTTAAAAAGGGACCAACTGTATGCATAATCTATCAAATAACAAAGCTAGACAGTCTTATATCTAATGCCAAATTGATTAAATGTGAACTACATTAAATCAACAAAGCAAAAAGACAATAGAAACTCAACAAATTTTTTATACAAAAACAAAGCAAACGTTCAGTAACTATTTTTATTTTTTCTTCCATTTTTCTACATAAGGGTTCATACATTTGTAAATAATTTTCCTTTATAAAAATTCTTCGAAATTAAATTAATAATTCATTTACCTAAGCCGAAAAATGTAAAAATTTTAATTCATTTATAATATCCACGGCTCAAATTCTGATTGAAGAAAAATTAAAAAATAAAACTATATATTTACTACTTTTAATCCCAAACATTATTTTAGGATAAGAAATATTTGTTTTGTCCTTATGATAAATATTTTGTAAACATATTTTAAGATAAAAAATATTCTCGTAATAACAAAATTCCAATTTTTACTAATAAACATAAACAGTTTTGAGATAAAATTTTTGGAAGGAAATTACATACAAGGATGTACCCTTAAAATAACGACAGTCATTAAGAGAATGCCCATGTTAAAAAATACATATATAATTTTAAATGTACTAATAATACTTAGGAAACAATTATAGCATTATAAAAAAACATTGTTTTTTCATTACAAAAAGCAAGTGTTTTAATTCGCTTAATTTTCAGCAGCACTATAACTGGCACGTACATAGAACATATTAAGTTCCACAGTGGTTACATTCCATTTTTGTCGTCGTAATTCGGTAATTACCAGAGTGTGCAAATAAACAAAACGAAACTTTTTCTTTCGATTGGTTTTGCTCTTCGCTGTGAGTAAAACTAAAACTAAACAAAAGCAATGACTGTGACTCTTGTTATTTGTATTTGCATTTGTTTTGCTCAAGAGAAGAAAAGCATAGGAGCAAAATTGAGATGTTTGAAAAAAATACGTTTCGAAACGTTTACAGTTTATTTTGTACTTTATAAATTAGTATTTTCTTTATATGGCAATTTTTAATGCATGAGTTTTAAAGTATGCGAAGGTATACATATGTATGTATGCAAAAATAGTCTGAAACTGTAATAGCAGTAAATTTGTTCAATTTTTTTTTTCTATTTTTTATAGCCTTCACCACAAAAAGTGGAAAAAGGGTATATCTAAATTTGTCATTCCGTGTGTAATTTCGACAATATCCATATCCGACCCCATAAAGTGTATATATTCTTGAATCCTTATGTATAGCGAAGTCGATTGAGTGACGTCCGTCTGTCCTTCCGTGTAAGTCAATCGATCATAGTGTCAAAAGAGGTGCTATTGGAAAAATGCATTATCGGTCCATGTCTTTCACAGCAGCAGGCAAATCACCACGCCTACCTTTATTTTTTTCATGTCATTTGGAACAATAAAGTAACTCCAATCAAAAAAATAAATGCACTGGGCAAAAGAGAATTAAAAAATGTGAAAATAACAACAAGTGAAAAAATTGGCGCTCGCCCATATTTTTCGAGTTATGGGTCTCTGAAATTTAAAAATTTTTTTAAATATCAATATGGGTATCATTTTAAAGCTTTTGAAGAGGCTTTAAGGAAATAAATTTTTTTTTAATGCTTAAACCATTAGGAGCCGAAGTCACTTTTATGTAAAATTATATATATGCAGTACCAAAAATTTTTTTTAATTCTCTGTCACTCCAATATTTGTTTTTTATTCGGGTTACTTCACTAAACATCCGAATATAGCAATCTTACTTTTTTCTAAATACAAATATCTAGATTCCAAAATCACTTTAAAAACTTTATATTTTCTTCAGGAGGAAAAAAAGCATATATTCCTGTAAAATTGATCATTTTTACGATAAAAGACAGTTGTTGATATCTTTCAAGAATAATCACCCTATTCTGTTTGGCGTCGTCAACATCGTCATCATTTTCAAGTCAATATCATTTTGTATCAACATCAATGTCAATTCAAAAAAAAATTTTCATTCTGTGACAACCCAACAACGATGTCGTTATTTTATCGATTTTTTAATAAACAAAAAAACACATCTCTATATATTTATGTCAGTTGATGTATACTTTTTGATATTTTGTGAAAAAGTTAAATAATTAAAAATGTTTTTTATTTGTTAAACAAGCTGTGATTCCTGCGATGATGAGACAATAAAAAAAAACCTGGTATTGGAAAGAAAACTACTCAGGCGGAAATCGAACATATTTAACCTGCAGGATAATAAGTAAGTTACGAAATAAAATTATGTGAATGGATAAACATAGCTATAATCTGTTTTTTCCTGGATAGATTTGAAAGTTACTTTAGACTTAGCAAAGCAGCTTTTAAAACCGTATTGGAAAAAACAACACCCAATTTGAAAAGTGGGAAAAGGTCAACATTTATTTCCCCAACAAATAAGTTAGCATCTACATTAAGATTTTTGGCGCAAGGATCCTACCAACTTAGTGTTGGAAACTATTTAAATTTGGGATTGTCGCAGCCAATGTTTTCAAAGATTTTGTCAGAGACGCTGGACGCCTTAGAAATAATAGTTTGCCCCCCAGTGGATTAAATTTGAAATGACTGCTGCTGAAAAAAATGAGGCAAAATTATTTTTTTTTGAAAAGACGGGTTTTCCGGTGTTATTGGGTGTGTGGATGGAACCCACATCAAAATTGTTGCTCCAAATGAGGAAGACCAACATTTGTACCTTAACCGTAAAGGATTTTTTAGTTTCAATGTTATCATTGTACGATTGGCAACTAGTTTTTGTTTTGTCTATTTTTAATCACATCTATTTCAATTCAAAATAACAGATTTGTGATCAAAAAATGAGAATAAGGTTTTGGGATGCGAGATATGCAGGTTCAATTCACGACTCGTTAATCTGGAATGTTAGCCATGCTAAAGCAATATTGCAACAACATTACGCTTCTGGTGAACGAAATTCATGGCCTTTGGGTAAAAAATGTATGCTAATATAAAATTCATTTATAACTTAAATTTTTTACTAGGTGATGCAGGTTATCCCTTAGAGCCGTATCTTATGACTCCTTATCGCTCTACAGAAGAAGGAAGCGAAGAGGCTATTTTTAATACAAAGCACGCTAAAGCCAGAAATGTAGTGGAGAGAACGATCGGCATCTTAAAAAATCGCTTTCGTTGTCTTCTTGGAGCACGACAAAAATTGTTAATGCTTGTGCTGCACTTCACAATATATGCATCCAAAATGGCATAACATGTGAAGATGCAAGTGCTGAGGAAAATAGCCAATCTGATGTCGAAGTACGTGACATAGAACTTACTGAAAGTAGTAGTTAAGCATCTGAAATTAGGAATCAAATAAAGCGAAGTTTTCTGTAATTTTAAATTAGTATTTTATTTATTAAACCACAATTACCAATGCATTATGAAAACGAGATCAAAAATAGTTTTAATTAAATAATAAATAATAAGTAAAATTTTCCAACAAGAAAAGCGGAAAGGGTATCTGCTTAGGAAATTATAAATAGTTACATGCATATGCAACTAGTCGGCTTAATATGGATAAACCCATTTTTAATGTGAATAATAATAGTTCATGTTTTTTATTCCAGAGTTTTTTCTCTTTACTTTACATCCAATTTATTTTATTTACAGTCGTTCGTTAAGCAATTTTATTTCTTTTTCCTTTATTAACATTTTAAGCTTCTTAATTTTTAAATCGTTTTCGTGCATCTTTTCCTCTCTCTTATTTCTTTCTTTATCTATTTTATTTCTTTCTTTATCAATTTTATTTCCTTCTAATAATTTTAGTTTTTTCTCATTAACTTTTAGTAAATATCTTTGACGCTTGTCAACGTCTTTGAGGCTTCGTTTTATTGATGCTAGAGAATTGGAAATGTCCGTTAACACTTTTGCCTGCTCAGTACTATGCTTATGTAGTAACTCACTGTGACTAATACAGCCACATTTCTTGTTTTTTGTGTTTTTTATTTTCTTGTCCAGCTGAGCATGGTTTTCCTTTTGCGTTGAAGGCTGTGTTATTTCGCTATCCACACTCGCACTTAAATTTGGATCCATAGAACACTCCAAATTTATTTGCGTTTCCACTTCTGTTTGTATCTCATGTTCCGCTTCTTCGGACTGATCATTCAAAACTCCCATCTGGATTCCCTGAACAACTCCTTCAGGGTTCAGCTGTTTTTGGAATTGCAGAAGATTTGCCACAGATTCCTCCAGCGGACTAAAAGTAAACTGCTTGAATATTCCTCCGCCTGTTGCATTACATTCGGCTTTGTTGGCAACCATTTTTTTCTTCACTTTAAACTTTAAATCTCGACAAACCTACAAATTATTTGCATGTTTCATTTTAGGAACACATATGTGCTCTTTTTTTCTTACCTTTTGCCATCCATCTCCTAATCTTATCGGTGGACCAAGCGAATTTAAAACTTTTCCGATTTCTTACCACTGGGCTTTAAAATTATTGGGAATAGTGCTTCTACGAAATCCCACTGCAAGAGAGGGCTTTTTCTGTAACAGTTCTACTAATTTTTCAAACTGATTTGCATGTGTCACTTTATTTTTAACAGGTTTTTCCCATAGGTAATTTTTTATTGCTTCAAAACAGCTCAAGTCGTTATCTAAAATGGCGACGACAAAATCAGTGCCGATTCAACACAATATCACCGTCATATTTTATTTTAGAATGCTAAACTCATATTGGTAGAGAACGACAATTTCCGATAACGACAATTAAAATGACTAATTGAAATAGGGAACACTAGACAACATCGTTAATTGTCGTTATTGACAATTAGAATACGGGCGAATAAGAAGTATTTACTCTTATTCTCGTTGGCGTCATCAACACAAGACGACGTCGTTTTTCTTCGTTTATTGTAAATCGGTATTCCCGTTGTCAATATTGTCATTAATCGATGGATGTCGACATATGTTTGGTATTCCCGAAGAACAATTGATGTTGATGTTGCCGTTTAGTTTGTCGTCGCCATTTTGGTGTTGTGTTGTGTCGTGCGCTAAAGAAAACTTAAAAAACAATAGAAATCGTACGGCGATATTGAAAAAGCAAAGTAAGAAACGTATAAAATAACAAAGTAAATGTGAAACATTAAAATTATTAACCCCTGTCAATTTAAAAAATTTATGGAAGAGTTAGAAAAAGTCTATTCCTTGCTAGAGAATTTCGCAGAGGCATTATTACAACTTGTCGGACTGATAAATGGATTTGCATATTAAAAACTTCACTTATTTTTTTATCCATTAAATAATAACATTAAAAATGTAAAGTTTTATTATTGCAAAGCTCTTTATCAAGCAGCTAAAATCATACCTTTAACTAACGGCAAGTTGCAATAATAGCCCTTAGACTATTTAATTGTTTTTTTAAATTTTTATTAATTTTTCTTAGAAAACTTAAACTTTCCACAACACTTTCTTAACATAATAGAAAACAAATTGAATCATCTGTCACAAATATTAGATATGTGTGTTTTACCTATTTATATTATCGATAAACAGTCAACGTTGTCATTAAGCTATTAGGGAATACCAAATTGGTATTGATGTTGTGTTTGATTGATGTTGTCTTAAAATTGATAACGATGTTGACAACGCCAAACAGAATAAGGGTGATTAATTTATAAAGTTCAAAATAAGCTGTAAACGTTTCGATACGTATTTTTTTTCGAACATATCAATTTTGCTCCTATGCTTTTCTTTTCTAGCAATGTACTTTTGACATATTGTACTGTTTCTTTTCTTGAGCAAAACAAATGCAAATACAATACAAGAGTCAAAGTCATTGCTTTTGTTTTGTTTTGGTTTCACTCACAGCAAAGAGTAAAATCTAAAGTTTTGTTTGGTTTATTTTCACACTCTGGTATTTAGTTCCCATGTCCAGCGTTAGTTGATTTTGACATCTGAAAACATATTTTATTATTATTGTCGTAGTTGTTTTAGAACTGCTATTACCTGTTAAATTAAGAATATATTCTGAAATAAATTAAAAGCTCTTTAAGATGAACCAGTTTAGTAGAAAAAAAGGCTTCATTTCTAAAGATGTCCGGATGGCAAATTATTGTTTTTTGTACTCTTTATGGGTGTGAAAGTTTCGAGAAATTATTTAGTAAAGTTTTCTTTTTGATTCATATGGTTTGCTGGGATGTATATTATTTAGATTTTGTTTTGGATATGTCAACCGTTTTTGATATGACATTTCGAGACAGCAAAGCAAAAACAAAATTCCTGTTGTTTTTTATTGTTGTGCTTGTTGTCGCCTGGTTTGCACCCAAGGCAAATCAATTACTAGGTAGTCGCATTATGACATAAACAAAAAACGCCTGTAATTTGTTTGTGCAATTTTACGTGTAATTTTTCACACAACAGTTTATTCGCTCATTCACTATATTGTCAACAAACATTTTTTAACATTTTTTAGATTTTAAAGTTTAACATTTTTTCGTTTTTTTTTTTTTTTAAATAGCGCGTCAGCAAAATGTAGACAAATTGTGACGTTTATTTAAAAAAATGTGTAAAGCGAATTCGATCACCTGCGCTATTAGTCATGGTGAAGTCATGTACCAGGTGGTGGCAGTGGTCACCACGTGGTACATGATTTCGCCGTGCTATTAGTTTTACCTAGTATTCAATTCGCCTTGGCTGTTATGATTCATTGATTAAACATACCTAATATAAGACCTTGATTTGATAATGCACCGTATGGTTACTGTGGAAGAGCCACATAGGCGATCTGGTACAATACACTGCTTATACTGCCAGGAATATGGCCACACTAAAACTTACTGTAAGTTGCCTCCAGTTTGTGTTGTGTGAGGCGATCTTCATGATACCTCCAAGTGTGATCAGCCGAAGGATGATTCCAGAATAAAAAAGTGCAGCAACTGCTGTGGAAACCACACTGTTATTGGGGTTGCCCTATTTTCGCGATTGTTAAACATTCCGTGGCCCAAAAAACTGTTTCTACTCCTTCTCAGCCGCCGAAAATACCTACTCTTAATAATCCCCCCTTAAATCAAGTAACCACTAGCCAAGTTTCATATTCCAATGTACTAAAGGCCAAACAACCGCCGGCACAAAAAGAGTTACCGACAAATGAACAACCCAGTTCCACCTTTAGCTGTCTTGAAAGTATGATGGAGAATCTGGTGAAATCACGAAGCAAACATCATTTGTTATGTAGTCTTTCTGAAGACTATATGCAAGAAACACCTCAAATATTGAGAAAATTCAACGCCGTCAAAACAAAATTCTACAAATGATAACTGCCGCTCCATGGTATATTAAAAAGAGAAACATATACAAGTATCTTGACGTTCTATTCGTTAAAGCTAAAATAAGTAAATATGTGGCCCATTATTTTGTAAGCTGAAAACTTACCCGAATCCCCTCGCTCGGAACATCTTACAACATCGTTCGCATATCCGTTTGAGACGGAGGGACACTATTGCTCTCAGAAAACTGGATTTTTGACTAGCTTTGGCTGGACTCTTATTATTAACTTTACTTTTAAGATTTGAACACTTATTGTTAGTTTATTGAAATGAAAATGTAATAAAAACAATTATTTTCACAAAAAAAAAAAATTATTCATTTAGACAGACATACATATGTATAACAAACGGACGTCTTTGTTAGTTCGATTGAGCATTTATCTATCAGCTTTGTTTCCGATTTCAAATAAAAATAAATGTTGATTTTTATATTATAATAATGCTAATAAATAATTTATTAATTTGTATTTGCAGTTTTCAAACTATTTTAAAGTTAAAAAACATCCAGCGCCTGTTATTAAAACCGACACTCGTCGACTTTTTCAAGTAAAAGAGTTTTATCTCTGTGATTTACATCGTATTAATAATCTTGTAAGCACGATACATGTAAAATTTCATAGCTGACTTCTATAATAAATTTTCTTAATTTGATTGTAGAATGTTTATTTACTTTAATTGTGCTTGATTCCTTCAAAAATAAATGTTTCATGATATTCTCATGAAACATTAATTGTTTTGAACTAAAAAATGAAATGTATTACTGAGGGGAAAGCATATCCATATGACCATTTCACTACTGCTCGTATAGCTCATCAGTGGATTTTACCCAATTTTTGTAAAGAAAACCTCAGAGTCTTATACCAAAAGCCAAATTAATTAAGTGAGAACTCCATTTGAACTCCATCAATAAAGCAAAAATGCCATAAAAAACTCAAAAATTTTATTACAAAAACACAGAAACCATTGAGTAACTATTTTTATTTTTTTAGTTACTCAATGGTTACTGTGTTTCTGTTTTCTTTAAAAAATTTGGGTAAAATCCACTGATGAGCTATATAAGCAGTAGTGAAATGGCCATATGGATATGCTTTTCCCGCAGTAATACATTTCATTTTTTAGTTTAAAATAATATGTATGTTTCATGAGAATATCATGAAACATTTATATTTGAAGGAATCAGGCACAATTAAAGTAAATTAATGTAATAAAGATTCCAAATAAAAAATTTTCTTGATTGTAGAATGCTCAAGTGAGTCTTAACGATCCTGGAATTTCAATTGAAATGTACAACCTAGCTTTAAAATTAATAATCGTAATTGATAATGTTGAAAGGCAGGATACAGCCTTCAGTGTAGATCCACAAGTCGATGAAAATAGCAAAACTTCTATATTGATTTTCTTACCTGGCATAAATGAAATTGAACAGATGTGTAAAAAATTGGAACAGCTTAAAAGTACAGATAAGTAAGTAACAGTATTTAAATCAATTATTTAAAACATTAGTGATATATGATCTTAATTAAACATTGCGTAAATAATTCCGCAAAGTTATTGCATTTAAAAATTAGAAAATAGCTTTCTAAACAACTTAAACATAAACACTTTAGCCACAGCAGGCTACCAACTGCAAAACGTTAAAAATAGAATACATATGTGTACATGAAAATGAATACTTTGACAACAGCAAGGCAACAAGGCGGCAGGTTGTTGTCTGTGCTGAGGTGGAAGAAATCCACACCACATATTCCGCTGGCTCATGCCACTGTCACTAAATCTTCATCACTGTAATCAGACAGAGTAAAGATATTAAGGTGATTTTTCGATAAGAGACGGGATCTTATATTTCCAAAGATACATATAATTAAATTTTATACTCAGTCTTTGACGAAGCCTTAAGCCGTTCAGTTGATAACATTTTGACGAATAACTGCGCTGTTTATTTTTCTGTTTCGTTTTTATATTTTGTTACAGTGAACAAAAAAATGTTTCTTTACACTGTCACTTCTTAACAAACACTTATTAACTATCTATACTTAATTATTACTAAATAAAAACTCTGATTAAATGCAGTCAGCATTAATGAGTACTAATTACTTCGACCAAAAACTATTATGCTGACTCAAAAGTGACAATTTCATTACTCGTAAGAATTAATGCTCTTAGAAAATTAAAATTTGTAAATAGTCTATTTTTAATGGCCCATATTCATAGTTATATACTAAAGGCAACTCTTGCTAAAGTATACTCTAAACTAAAAAGCTCTTACGAGGGCTGCTGTATATATTTCTGGCCTGGCAACACTGAGTTCTGCCAAGTGCAATCTGATATTTCCATTGGAAAGTTTGTCATTTTTAAGCATAATCCTACTCAAAACGTTTTCACGTACGACCATTATTTGTGTTGTTTACAGTGACTTAAAAAAATTAATATAGAAAAAAATTGAATTAAATCGTGAACATTTTCGTGCCACCATTTTTCACAACTTTCGACGTGGATTATCACGACAAGAGTGCATTGATGAACTTAAATCTTTGTATGGCGATGAAGCACCATCCTATAGCACTGTGAAAAATTGGTATAATGAATTTAATCGTGGCCGAAGCTCGCTCAAAGACGAATTCCGTGAAGGTCGTCCAAAAACGGCTGTTGTGCCAGAGAACATTGATGCCGCGCGTGAACTCATAATGCAAGATCGACATGCGACATACCGAGAGATAGAGACATCTGGACATTTCTTCCACCAGCATACATTCGATACTGCATGAACACTTGGCCGTAAAAAAGGTTTGTTCTCGTTGGATCCCGCACAATTCGAAAGTCGCTCAAAGAAAGGCTCGTGTCGATTGGTGCAAAGAAATGTTGCAAAAATACGATTGCGGTGCTTCAAAAGACGTTTATAAGATCGTCACAGGTGACGAATCGTGGATCTATGCGTATGAGCCTGAAATGAAACAACAATCGACTGTGTGGGTCTTCAACGACGAGCAAAATCCAACGAAAGTTGTTCGTGGAAGAAGCACTTCGAAACAAATGATCGCCTGTTTCTTCGGCAAAACTGGTAATGTGGCGACTGTTCCGCTTGAGCAACGTACGACGGTCACTTCTGAGTGGAACACTACAATTTGTTTGCCTGAAGTCATCGGAGAAATTCGAAAAACCAACAAGAGAAGACGAATCATTGTTCACCATGACAATGCGAGCTCTCACACATCGGCTCAAACCAGAGCGTTTTTGACCGGCCAAAACGTCGAATTAATGGGTCATCCGCCGTACAGCCCTGACTTGGCACCTAATGACTTCTTTTTGTTTCCGCACATCAAGAAAATTTGCGTGGTCAACGATTTTCGTCGCCAGAAAAAGCTGTTGCAGTGTTCAAAAACCATGTTTTAGAGGTGTCTCAATCGGAGTGGAAAAAGTGCTTCGACAACTGGTTTGAGCGCATGCAAAAATGAATAAATCATGCTGGAGAATAGTTTGAAAAACAATAAAACCATTTTTGATTATAAATATTCGCATTTTCACTATTAGGACAGAAATATATAGAGCAGCCCTCGTATTATCTTTTTTGCTTTCATAGTCGAAAATAAAGCATACTTTAAGTCGAATCGACTTTAACTGGGTGTCAACTTTAGTTTGATGAATGTTTTCATACAATTTCTAAACAGACATTAGAAAAAAGTAACCCTGTTGTTATTTTGTTCACTTTGGTAAAAAAATCAGAAAGAGTATTGTATTCCTAAACCAAATAAAATATTTATGGAAAAATGACTTAAAAACAGCTTTAGCTAGTTTTAAATTTAGAGTTGACTTTAACGCCAAAAGCATATTTTAAATTGTCTATGAATGAGTTAGAGTCGACCCTAAAGTAAAACCGACTTTAGTTCTCTTGAAGTAGACTTTATTTTAACTTTGAAAATGGGCCAACGTAATTATAATCTACGAGGGTTGGTCACAACAGTAATAAAAAATTACAAGAACTTTCGTGATTCCCCGTTAACCGTTCATTAAAACTAATCTGTTCCGATACATTACGCGTATCCTAACTAAGGAAAAGGATATTTACTCCTTCCCATAGGCAGCAAAACAAAAACCGAAAAGTTAAAATCAACAAGAAACCTACCAGAAATATGTAACATAAAATTTAACCCCATTAAAGGGACCATATACGCTCCATATTTCAACAATGTACCTGAAGCCGAAATTGTAACCGTGCTTAAATCACAAGGAGTCGTCGAAACTTACAAATGCCAAAAACCAAACTCTGATTGAAAATTCTTCCCATGTGGAGTTATTCTCTTAACATGTGACAAAAACTCCATTCCCGACAAATTGGATATATCGTAGCATAAAGCTAAATTAGACAATATTTTCCCTACTAGGACGCACCAAAAAATGGTGCAAATCAACCTGCTTTGCGATAACTGTAGCTAACCTCCCCACTCTCCAGTCGAGTTTACATGTACTTTCTGCATTAACTGTGAAAAACAGAACCAAAGGTTTCAAAATATTTAAATAACAAAGCGAAATTCTTAAAATAAAAACAAAAGAGCAGCAAAAGAAAAATAGCAATTGCAAGCACAACTAGACAATTAACTTAGTCTCTGATATCACCAACAATAATTTGGTAAGTAATACAACAAATATTAAAAACATATCAAATAATAAAACCGAAACCCCAAAAAAAACTTTTACCGACTGCCAAAAAAATATGAAAAAGACAAACAAATACCGTGTTAACAAGATCAATGACAAAAAATTCAACAACATCAAACACCAACAAACTAAAATAAACGCTCAGCTTACTTACAAAAATTTCTTTAAAGACTTAGATGAAGACGAATAGGTTTCTACTTATTTTCCAAAATGATTTTCAGAAACTTACAGTGGAACATTAACGGTCTCATTAATAATTACCACCAACAACAACTCGTTTCGTCGTTTCGTTTAAATAAAGCATCTTCGCAATCCTGCCGCCCACTTAAGCCTTTTCGTCCCGAATAGGCTCAACATTACCTTTGCAATATTTGGCCAGCCGTTCCAGGTGAACAACTTTCATTTTTGCCCTGGGATTATGGTATCTCTGTATCCGGTAAACCACATCATTCAGTTTCTTGATCGCCTTGTGTGGTCCCTCCCAGTGTGTTTGCAGTTTAGAAGACAGTCCTTTCTTGCGTTGAGGGTTATATAGTAGAACCATTTGTCCTTCAGTAAATCCCTTCGTGTTTGCTGCTCGATCATACCTGGTTTTCATTTTATCGCTGGACATTTTAATGCGGTTACGTACAAACTCTTGAAGCTCATGCAGGTCTTTTTGCGCTTGAGGAACATTTCCATTGTCTTCGTCTGCAGGTCCCGGTTTAATACCAAATTTTAAATCTACTGGAAGTTTAAGTTCTGTCCCGAACAAGATTTTTGCTGGACTACGTGAGGTTGAATCATGTACAGCTGACCGATAAGCTAGTAGGAACTTTGGCATATGCTCATCCCAATCCTTCTGGTGTGCACTGACCACTTTTCTGAGATATTTCTCTAGGGTACGATTAAATCTTTTTACCATGCCATCAGACTGTGGATGAAGCGGTGTCAGACATCTCTTTAAATATGGCCGATTCAAAATTTTGTCCTTGATCTGAATGTAGTTCTAGTGGAACACCGTATCGACACACCAATTGTTTACAAGAGCGTCCTTTTGGTTTGGAATGGCATACACATCAGACCATTTGCTAAAAAATCTATAACCACTAGTGCATATCGGTTTCCAGCATTACTAACAGGAAATAGACCTGCTATATCAATATCTATCCGCTCAAATGGGGCACCTGCGTTGTATTGCTGAAGCTTTAAACGACTCTTTCTTATAGGGCCCTTGGCCGCTATGCACTGTTCACAATCGGCTACGAATTTTTGGCAGCCTATCCAATAAAATCTTTATCTTTTCCAGCGTTTTTGTTATACCCATATGACCCACGCTGGGACTATTATGAAACTATTTCATTATCTCGCTTCTTTTAGAAGTTGGCTTGACAATTAAGTCCAATTAAGTTACTCTTCCAAGATCGATATAAGCAACCATCTACCACCTTCAGGCTATTCCACTTAGCCCAGTACGATTTTGCTAGGCGTCTTTCTGCCGATATTTCATTATGGTTTGGTCTTGTGTTATTTTTGCCAAAATTAAGTCCTCATTCTGTACCTTCGACCAGTCTTCGCTTGACCCAATTTGGATAAGCCGCACGTCAATGATGCACTCCTTTTTCTCGACATTTGTGCATTGTATGGATGTCTTGAAAGGGCATCAGCGTTGTTGTGTTTTCCAAACGTTGAACCCAGTGTGTGAGGGTTTTTTAATTTAACAACCAACGTAGTGCGGAGTGGTTCGTCCTTAAGAAGAAATATTGACCATATAAGTACTTGTGGTAATGTTTAACACACTCTAGCACTGCCAAAAACTCCCTCCGTGTAACGCAGTAGTTTTTTTTCGGACTTCGAGAGCACGCTGCTGTAGTAGCCAATGACCTTTTCTGCTCCATTAATCTCCTGAGAAAGCTCTCCTCCTATTCTATAGCCGCTTACATCCGTGTCCAATATGAATTTCTGACTAGCTATTGCATAGGCGAAGACGGGTGCCGTACACAAAAGTTTCTTAAGCTTCTGGAACGATTCTTCTACTGCTTCAGTCCGTGATATGTTTGCGACTTTCTAGTCAACTCATGCAAGCTAGCAGCGACTTGAGCAAAGTTTGGCACAAATCTCCTATAGTATGTGCAAAGCCCTAAGGAACTACGCAGCTCATGAAGATTATGAGGGCGTGGCCAGGTCTTTACTGCCATTTCTTTGTCTTGCATCCGTGTCCAATATGAATTTCTGCCCAGCTATTGGATAGGCGAGGACGGGTGCCATACACAAAAGTTTCTTGAGCTTCTGGAACGACTTTCTGGTCAGCTCATGCAAGCTAGCAGCCACTTGAGCAAAGTTTGGCACAAATCTCATATAGTATGTGCAAAGCCCTAAGAAACTACGCAGCTCATGAAGATTTTGAGGGCGAGGCCAGGTCTTTACTGCCAGTACTTTGTCTTCATCAGTTGAAACAAAGCACATTTTTTAACACTTAATTTTAATCCTGCAGCTGTTATACGCTTAAATACTTCATAATAGTTTTTCCACAGACTCGAGGATGGCTCAATGACTCCGTTCGGTTCCATTTCGCTGGCAAGTTCCTTGACCTCGTTTCGCTTTCCTAGGGGAACACTTTTAGGTGCTTGTTTTATAGGCCACTCTTCGCCTGTATTAATTTCATGTTTCACAATTGCCGTTCTACCTTGGCTTTTATTACTTAGGGCGAAGACGGAGGCAATTGCCATTCTACCTTGGCTTTTATTACTTAAGGCGTGTGGCATGTTTTCTCAACAATTTTTTGCTTTGTTTCTGTCAGAAGATGCAGTTCTGCCATCCATTTTTGCACTTGTTCTGCTAGTAAATCTCTCTGGCTGGTAATTTGGAGCATACTGTATTGACTGCACAATTGATTATGGCCTCAGCTGGCTCACATCGGCCTATCTCAAAATTTCTGTTTATAGTCTTTTCGCTATTGGACAGATTAAGTACTCTCACAGGAACTTTTTCATCGTCGCAGATTTCTACAAGGGCTTTAGCTGTTAAAATGTCGTCTTTTACTTCTGTTGGTTCTACCACCCACAACCGGTTATCCACACAATCTGCCTCCACACGTGCCCATACTATAGTTTCCACCTGAGTTGGTAATTTTCAACGGCAAATAGCTTCCTTACTGCGGTCCTGTTCTCATAACCAACATCCAGGGGTATTTCCACATTATGCCAGATCATTAATGCTCGCCCATGTGCAGATAAATACCGTTGGCTATCATAAAGTCCGCACCAATGATAACTTCACCACTATGTCGGCGACATCAAATACATGGTCAACGCTGATGTCTGCTATAGTCAGTCTTACCTGGCTCTTTCATAGACAGTGGCTAAGTCCCCAGTAGCCGTGCGCAGTCATACTTTTTTCAACAGTTCTACTGCGCCTTTTACTAAATCGGGCCTTATTATGGACTAAGACGCTTCTGTGTCTGTGGTGAGGACTTGCTCTCTTCCGTTGATAAGACCGCAAGCAGTTAGGTTGCTATTCTTCACTAGTACAATGGAAATCGAGATTGTGGGGCCATCGGTTGCGGGAGCTAGCACATGCCCCTTAGCGCTAGCTCGATTAAGTTTAACGGTGACTCGAGCGATTTGGTGGTGTTAGCCCACTTGTTGTCCCTCGCTGGCGAAGAAGATCTTGAACTTTTCTTTGTAGATCTGCAGTTGCGCTGGAGGTGGCCAACATTACCGCAGTTGAAGCATTTGGCACGAGACATACTCTTTTCCTCCTCCATCATTTGTTTTATCATCTCTTTTATCTCCGTTCTCGTCGTCTTATATGTACTTCTGTCCTCCAAAAGTTTCTCCATTTCTCTCTTGTAGTCACTCTTGTATAATGCCACTATCATATTGCCTTTGTCAGATTTGGTAATGATTATATCAACTTTATATTTTTGTAGTAGTTTTTGGTTTCGTCATATATATTAAGAATGAATTTTTCTTTTTGTGTACTTTTATAAGTCCTTCTATGGGTTAAAATTCTATTAACTATTTTGCTCCTAATTATATCTTTTTGTCTATCATCAATAGTTGTTTGTACCCATTGTTCAATGTCTGCAATTAAATTTATTGTAGAAATGTTGTCCCTTCTCACCGGTAATGCATATTTTGATCCAAGAGATAGGAGTCACCTCCAATCTTCGGGAAATCGTATATTTGTTTTATTTATGAATCAGTTTGCATTGTACCGTAGATTGTATTCTCTAAAGCCCAATATAGGTAAAAACTGTATAACCTAAAATAAAGAAAACGAAAAAGGTCAATTTAAAATATTTAATAAAGTCAAATATTTTTTTTGCTAAAGGATAAAGTTTGTTTACATAAATGTTGCAAAAAACAAATCATAGACTTGCAATAAATTTCCAGTTGTCGTTTGAAATTAGAAACTATTAATGCAAAATGTAGAGACATGATGCTATTTCTCACTTTGTTGAACATTATTTTAAATTTGTTGAAATGTTTATATGAAATTTTTTGTTCCAATTTTGAAGTTAAAAAGTAATGTACCAAAAAATTGTATTATAGTAATCAAGTCCGGCTGTGTCCAATACGTTTACACTCTGTTATTTCACCCGATGAACAAATTAAAGTATTTAATCGTCCACCCCCAGGTTATAGAAAAGTAATTCTGGCTACCAACATTGCTGAAAGTTCCATTACTGTCCCGGATGTAAAATATGGTAAATATTATTTTTTAACTGTGTACTAAATCGTTTAATACTGGATGTTCCAAAATAAAATTTAAAGTTTGAATTAATCTATTTGCTTAACAAGGTGTTGATAACTCTAACGAAAACAAACTTGACATTGTTACTTTACAAAATTTGTATACATATTTTTTTTAATTATTGAACCATGTTTTAGCATATTTGCAAAGGGAATTTATTTACAGGTGGTCTTCATAGCCCTGCTGATTTTGGTTTATGTTCAATGTTATTACCAAGGCGAATCAATTACTAGGTGGACCTACTGGCGAATTCGTAAGTTTTCGCCGTTGTACAGCACCACGTTGAAGCCGTGGATTTGAACTGTGTACATAAATGAAAATTTATTTTTTTGCATAAGTTCATTTTTAATTTCAAAAAACCTTTTTTTTTAGAAAGAAAAATTAATTTAAAAATGTATGCGGACGTTTTTTAAAGAAAACTAGATAGCAACATCCTTCTTCAGCATTCTTCGCATCTATCTAGCTTAGGTTTTGTACATTGAAAACATCATATATATAACCAACTAATTTTGTTAATAAGAATACGAGGAATATTCATATAAATATTTGGTTAAACTGGTTTGGTTAAATTGGTTTGGTTGAACTGTTCTCTTTATAACTAGTATTGTACATTTTTGCTTTTGTATCAATCATCGGTTGATCACGAAACTAAAAAATGAACTTAAGCCAAAAATTAATTTTAATTCATTAAAAAAAAATTTTTAAGTAAAAATTGAAAACTTTATAAAATTAAATTTCAAAATCAAAACATGATTTGCTGCTTATGCGGGAGAAAGAAATTAACTGGTACAACTTCATTTAAAGTACCAAATTATGATAGAAGGATAAATTGAATTTGGCTTACTTTTGTTTAGTCAGTTATTTTTGACATCAACGTGGTGCTCTGCAAAAACAAAATTACGTAAAACGTTTTTAATTGTAGCCGTGCGCTCGCCTAATATTTAATTCGCCTCGCATAATTCTACATTGATGGTTTTGCTAATCGTCAAAATTTGAGGTTCAGTGTATCTAAATGTGCGGATTTTAAGCTGGAGGCGTCATTGATCTTAATTAATGATATAAACATACATACATATATAGACTGCAAATGGTTTTAACAGGCCTGTTAAACAATTTAATGACAGCATAAGATATTTCCTGAGCGTGGGTTAACTCTTATAAGTAATCAAAATTGGCACCAAAAAAATTGAGCCGCATTTATGCAAATACTTTGTAACGTTTTTAATAAATTTAAATCTTGTTCGAATTTTGGGACATCCTTTACATATTGCTCCTAAATCTGCTATCAATTTTTTTTTTCTTTTATATACTTACGCAGTAATTGACTTCTGTCTGACGAAATTATTAGTGACAGACACTTCAACAAATTTTACGAAATTGGAAATACAGTGGGCCTCGCGAGCGAACTGTAGACAACGTGCTGGCCGAGCAGGACGCGTTATGAATGGGCGTGTTTATCGTTTAATACCACGTTCCTTTTATGAAGTATGGAAACACAAGTGCACATTATCAAACTCTCATCCTATAAACCTTTTAATTTTGTTTTAGGATTTTTTGGAGGAATTTAGTAAACCTGAAATGCTGCGCTGTCCATTAGAAAACGTTGTCTTAAAATCAAAATTACTTGAGATGGGCTCTCCTCCATATGTGCTTGCCCTGGCAATGAGTCCTCCTAATTTGCGTGATATTCACAATACTATTCTCATATTAAAGGAACTAGGGGCTTTATACAAGTATACAAGGGGAGAGTACACAATTGATGATGGTGATATATCATATATCGGACGTATTATGGCCTTTTTGCCATTAGATGTTCGACTTACACGTTTAATTATAATAGGATACGCTTTTAGCGCATTGGAGGAATCCATTATCATAGGTAAAGAAAACATTTTCGATATAATTTGTAACGAATACCTTATTTAATACTTAATTACTTCCATCTACATATATACAGCTGCTGGATTGAGTGTGCGTTCAATATTTAAGTTTCAAAACTATAAACATTGTGGTGAAATTAATGCTTATATAAAAAAGTTGTTTTGGGCGGATGGTTCTGGTTCCGATTTGATTGCCATCCTTAAAGCTTACCGAGTAAGTATAAATTAACAAAGAAAATTACATATTTGTATAAAAGTCACTTTTTGTTAGAGATGTAAATTGAAGCAGGAAGTAATGCACACTACAAGTTTGCACAATTATATTTGTACATGTGACGTAGACGTGTTTTGGCTGTCAAATTACTTCTTGTTACTCCTTTTACTGGCTGCTATTAAATATATAGTCACCTGTTTTTAATTACCCAGGTCAGGGTACAGGCCTACTTGTGAAGTGCGTCCAGTTGATTTTTTTATTTGTGTTTTACTGAACAAGATTTTATAAGGCGGCAAATCAAAAACTAAGCGACTTGTCCAAAAGTGTAAACAAAGTAAATACATGCAAACAAATTTTTAATAATTAATTTGCAATTAGAGAAAGGAATTAAACTTTTCTGTTTTTCTTTTTGCTTGGTAGAAAATGATTTACTACGTTCCAAGCTGTATTGGAAAAATTTAGCAAAATTGCATTCTTCAGCATCCTCTGCGGATGATGATAGCAATTTTTTTTTCCCAGTGATGTCGTCCGAAATTAAATTTTTTTTTTTAGTTGAAACGTTCTTCGGTTTACTCTAAATTTGTTTTTAAACCCTTCTTTATTTAACATTTAGCAATCAATAAGAAGAATAATAAAATTAACTTTTCTAAATTTAGTAACTATCGTAAATATTACCATTGTCAAAATCCTTTTATACTCTACATCAAAAAGAATGGAAAAAGGAGATATCTAAATTTGCCATTCTATTTGTAATTTCTACAGTATCCATTTCCGACTCCATCAAGTGTATATATTCTGAGTCCCTATGCATAGCAATGTCGATTGAGCGATGTCCGTCTGCCCCTCCGTGCTAGTATTGAAATCAACTTTGCCAAGGCACTAGATGAGCTACAGAAAATTAAACGGACATAGTTTTGGAAATTTTGAAAATCAGAAAGATCTAAAAATTTTTTTAAATTAAATAAAGAAAAAAGTAATCTTAGCCGAAAAAAGTAAGTTTTAATTTATTTATAATACTCACGGTTCAAATCCTGATTGGGAAAAAATAAAAAATACGCAAGGCACGCTGCATGTACTTTCATACCAACTCAACAATTGTTAATGTGGTACTAGAACAGCATCTAAAATGTTGTGAGGAAACAAGTATGAATGATTAAAAAACAAAATATTGCATTTCGTGGCCAAACCGAAGGTTGGTACCTAACAAAAACAAATGTACCAGTTCCAGAGAGAACAACAAAGGAAAGCTTCGACTTTTGTGTGGACTTTGTTTAACCGATACTATAATACTAATATAATACTGATAAGTTGTTTAAATAGATGATGTATAAAATATACACGACCTAAGGTAGATAGATGCGAAGAATGCTAATAAAGGATGCACCGACCAAGAAAATGCTGCAATTCATTCTGCTAGTGTCTAAAAAAATGAACGTAAGCTGATTGGGAAAAAATTAAAAGCTATTTTATAATTTGAATCAAGACAACATGTTTCTGTAGATCACATTTTTTGTTCTAATAAAAAAATAACTTTTTGTCTTTAAAACATTAAAGAATTATTTGTGAGTATATAAAGAAACTACAGTAGTGCTATAGGAATCCCTGAAGCCATGTCGGTGTGTGGCGAGCAAGAGATGTTCTTTCAGGGTTGGCAGTAGTAACGCTCGCTACGAGTTTTAAAAGGGAGATTGGGCGGTAAGATTCTCCCCTTGTGGCTCGTTCGTTAGGTTTTAGTATTGGAATTATCCGTGCAACCTTCCAGTTATCCTGAATCACCAATTGGCAGATCGGTATGTCAGATATTCAAGCGATGCTGTGCCGAGTTTTTTAACATTAACATTGAGATACCATCAGGACCTTTGAGGGTTTTGACCTGGAGGGAGATAATATTTTTCACTTCATTGTGAGTGAAGGCAATGTGCATCCTATCACGTATAAGATTCTAGGTCCTCCGAATTATGCCTCTTTTGTCTGTATTCTGTGAGGTGGGGTGTTCGACAAAATGTCAGCAGAATAATTCTGGGCATTTCTTCTCATCTGAATGTTGAGATTGGGCAGCAGATTTGATATGCTCGGGTGATAATTGGCCCCAATGCTGTTATCGGAAGGGATGTAAACATTGATGATTTCTATCTCAGTATTGTCAGTGTCTACTGAAATGCTCATAACTTCTTGGTTAGGGTCAAGACCGAGAGGGATTGGTGAGACAGTCATTTTATAGCTGACATTCAATTACAGAATAAACGCACGTCGTCCGCCATGATCACTATCCCTACCACTTCTGACAATATTGTAGTTCTTAGAGGCAGGTAGTGTGCAGTTACCTGTCAGCTTTTAGATGGAGATGAGGCTTGATCCCGAAGGCTTGCAATGGGAAGTGTAGTGCTGGTGTAAGGCGGTTGATTGCTACAATAACTCGCCAGAAAGCTTGGAGACCATTCGCGGTGGCTGGTGAGACCTGCGCACCTATTCAAGCGGCACCAGCTATCACAAACTGAGCACATGACTGACGTGACGTCACGCGTTATCTTACTGTGACACACAGAGAAAATCAGGACAGTGGACGGGGATTTTTTTCAATACCAGTTATTATAAGTAACATTCTGAGCAAAACTGCTGGCATATTTGTCTCACCTGAGAAAAAAACTTTCGGATTGTACAGCTGTCGCAGAGTGGACAATCATTGGCTGAGATTGACTCGCGTTGTTCCGGAGCAAAGATTCAATTGTCGTGGAAACAATTAACTTTTAATTTCAACCCCTGGCTGGGAAAAAATTTAAAAAACAATTGTTCTACTATTTAATCGGAAAGTCAGTACATTTTTAAGTTTTAAAATTATTTGTTTTATTTTTTGCTGCTTAAAAAGTTTACATTTCACTTGTTACATTTGCAACAGTAATTTATCAAACTTTTGCAGACCTAATATTTTTATATTGTTAGTAAAAAATTGTATTCGTGAATTTTGAACCCTGGAAAGAAATTCGAGTGTAAAACTGTTTCTGTAAATGCGATCAAGCTTGAAACAGAAATTTAACTTACTTTAAACTAGCAACGAAGGAGATTAACGAAAGTTTAAAAAATAATCTTTCAAATATGAAAAGGGAAAATAAAAACTTTACAAGCAAAAAGTATCGAGTAACTTTCAGTGGCGTTAGGGGCGACTTGAATATTGAACTGACTTGTCTATTAAACAGTACCTTTTTAAAAGTAGTTGTACAAAGGTGAGA
Source organism: Cistogaster globosa (assembly GCA_937654795.1). Classification (NCBI taxonomy): domain Eukaryota; kingdom Metazoa; phylum Arthropoda; class Insecta; order Diptera; family Tachinidae; genus Cistogaster; species Cistogaster globosa. The sequence goes on from OW569403.1 coordinate 83,735,966, forward strand.
AAATAAAGCAATTTTCCGGTATTAGTCATTGAAATGAGAATATCCTTTTATTTATCGAATTCGAATTGAAAAAATTATATCTAAAAGCAAAAAAAAAAAAAATGTACTGAGAGCGCATTTAGACAGGCAAATTTTACTTTGACAAAGTTTTGTTAATTTTCTTTTTAACTTTGTTTAATGTGCAGACACAAAAAGTTTTCTTTTACAAATTATGTTTCCTTCTGTTTGATCGTTCTTAATTTTTGGACGTTTTGTATTTGATGTTTATAACACTAAAATATATGTCTGAACATATATACAACTGGGAATGAGCAACTAAAAATGTACAACAAAGTCTGTACTGCCCATAATTCTTTCTCCCTCTCTCCCACATAAAATCAAAACTTTGCAAAATAAATTGCCTGTCTAAATGCACTCTAACATACATATCCAATGTTTTAACACGTCGAGTTTAAATATTAAAAACTTATTAAAGGGATTTATGATGCACTTTTCGAAAAAAAAATAAAAAAATCGAATTGAAAATAAGCCTGAAAGTGGTCGGCCATAAAGATAACTAAAAAAGACAAACACTATATAAAGCAAATAGCTAAAAAATCAATTTACTAGAAAGACAAAAATAGCCGTTGAATTGGAAAGATATCAAAATACCAAAACACGCGATACCGTGCGGTTATGTTTAAATAGTCAAGGTCTTATGTCATATGTCCCAGAAAAAACCGTTTATTAAAAATTCAGAAAAAAAAAACGCATAGACTTGGCGAAAGAGTTTATAAGTAAGCCCCAAAAGGTTTGGGATAAAGTAATTTTTACGGACGAGGCGAAGTATAATATATTTGGAGGCGTTTTAAATTGTAAAGCAGAGAAGGCGAAGCTTTAAGGAAAAAAAAGGAACAAATAAAGGCGGTTTATCATGAATGTGAAGGTGTTATAGTATGGGGGTGTATGTCTTTTATTTGTAGAAAGTTAACCAATACGTCTATTTCGATATTTAAAAAATAATCTTTATTATATTGCATTAACGACCGGAATTATACGGCCTAAAATGTGAAAATGTGACTTCTGTGTAACACTTCACAAATGCTTGATACTACTCCACGTATCTCAATCTAATTGCGCATCTTTTGGAAATTTTAGAAAAAGTATAAAAAACAGAAAACCTTAGTGTCGGAACTACAAAAACGTTGGTATAATTCAATGAAAAAACGTTCAGAAGCTCTACTGTACTGAGGACACCCTACAAAAAATTAAAAAAGTATAATTTTTGTTAATATTGTCCATGGTTTTGCTGCGCCATTTCAAAATTAATACTTATTTATTCATTATTATTTTTATTTCACTGAATTTAAGTTTCTACTTTTTTTCAGAAATTTAATTAATATTTTAGTTTTCGTTGTTAAGTGTTATCTTTCTTTTTTAATTAAGATAAAAAATTAAATAAAATTAAGAAAACTGCTTCTCATTAGTTTTTCTGGATACAGTAAATATTTTTTGTAGTCAATGCTATTTTAAAATTATTGATATAACATTTAGATAAAGTAAAATACAATCAAGTATAATATTTTAAACTTTATGTAAAAAATTACACTGTCCTAATGTAAAAATCAGAGCTGAACCGAGAATTTCACAATTGTATGTGCCCTGCCCGATTTGTTTACGTGACGTAAAAGATTCTTATCACTTTTAACAGTTGTCTTACTTTCCTTTCGCGTACTCTTTTCGCTTAAATAAAAAAACTAATTAGAGCAACAAGATAAGAAATGCTTTCATAATATTTTAATTATCAAATACCCATATTATAAAATTTTCTTTACTCATATGTACACGTTATGATGCCTTTTTTTATTTCTTTATTCCTAAATTTTAGAATGCGTAAACATATCCAACTAATAACAACTCTTAGTTATTACAGTACGTTCATAAATAATAGCACATTTGCTAATCTCTAAAGTAATAATTCATAAAATTTTAACAGGGCATGCTATAATTTTCATCTCTTTGTGTAAACTTTATTAATATGTTCTCTTTTCAAAATTGAGCTCATTTTACACAAAACTCTCAGGAATTACAAATACCGTTATCAAAATTGCTTACACAAATACAGCACAAATACAAAAAATTCTTGGTATAACAAAGACTAAACAACAACTTCATTTATTTATTTAACAAAAACAATAAAAGAAAACCTTTTAATAATTTATTAGACCACCTTTCGATTTAATGCAATTAAATATTCTATTTTTCATAGAACTTGTTAATTTTTTCAGAAGAGCCTGATCCAGTGCCTCCCATTCCTTGAAAATTGAATTTTTGAGCTCATTAACACTCATGAATTGACGATTGCCAGCATAAATTCTCCTGACGAGAATTCCCCATATGTTTTCTATAGGGTTCATATCTGGAGAGCAAGAAGGCCATTCCAAAACATCGACATTATTTGAGCTTAACCATTCTTTTGTAAATTTGCTGGCATGGCAGGCTGCATTGTCTTGCTGGAAAATATATTTCTTATTTATATTATTATGTAAAAATGGCAATAAACTGCACTTAAGCAATTCACAATATTTTTCACTATTCATTTTGGTTGGTACGATTTGCGACTCCAAACAGCATTCTTCAGTAAATGCACCCCAAATCATAACAGAACCACCACCAAAGTTTCTTCGTGAGAAACATTGGAGTTCTTTTCGTAAGTCACGCCAGTAACTATTATTGCCGTCAGGGCCATCTAAATTAAATTTTTTTTTCATCTGAAAAAATTATCTTTAAAAAGAAATAAATAAGTTAACCATTTTATAACTCAAAGGTGTTAAATAACTTACATTTGACCAATTTGTATTCATATTATTTTTGCAAAACTCCAAACGTGCATTGATATGACGTTTCAAAAGGCGAGGAGCTTTTTTCATTCTCTGTCTTTGAATATGTTTGGAAGAGTTTAGAACATTCCAAATGGTCGTTTTGCACACTTTGTTGGAAACGAATGCAGCAAGTTGGTTACAGCTTTTGGTACTGTTGCTTGCTGTCCTTAGAATAAGACTGCGCTCGCGTTCATTCAACTTTTTTTTTCTACCACTGCTTTTATTTTTGCCATAATTTTCAATATTTGCCAAATAATTATAAACAACCTTTCGACTTCTGCAGATTTGAATTGCAATTTCAGCTTTCGACGCACCAATTTCTGTCAATGTTAAAATTTGACCTTTTTCAAATTCGCTAAGTACTTTTCCGCGTGGCATTTTGTTTATAACTAATATTTTTAATAAAACTGAATGCAATATGTTGTTTTAAAACGGTAGTTTTTTTATACAAAGAAATTTTTGCATTTGTGCTATACAATTTGAACGCTTAAATATGCTAAATATATAAATGTAAGCAATTTTGATAACGGTATTTGTAATTCCTGAGAGTTTTGTGTAAAATGAGCTTAATTTTTGAAAAGAGAACATATTAATAAAGTTTACACAAAGAGATGAAAATTATAGCATGCCCTGTTAAAATTTTATGAATTATTAATTTACAGATTAGCAAATGTGCTATTATTTATGAACGTACTGTATTATTAGTTATTTTCAGGTGTTATCGGCTAATTGAAAAAGATTAATTGGATATACACATACGTATTCTGTAAGCAGTTTAAAACATTCTTTCTGTTAATGCTATGTAACACATAGCATTATAAAGCGCATATATTGATTTAAATTCGGGCCTTAATTGCGAAATTCTGAGTTGTGTGGGTGAGAAAACAGGGAATTGAATGATTCTTCACTCCTTTCTCTTCCACAAAATTCAGAATTGCTGCAAGAAAGATTGAAGTGTTTGAACTTGGTATAAGTTAAATAAGGTAACATATATTTCCGAACATGGTATAAAAAAGAATTGCTCTGAAAAAAAAATTATAAAGCTTCACTACAAATATCACTTTTTTGGGTTGAGTTAATATCAAAAACCAAACCAAACCAAGACAATAAATTTATAAAGATGTTGGACATTTATGAATTGATGTGCCTATGGTAAATTTTTGTGTGGATTTTTCATGAATCCACTTGTAATTTACAAATGAGAGAATTCAATTCATTAGAGAGTAAGATAACTAAATAAAATTTATTTTTTGCGAAAATACGTACATCTCCCCGAATTGGGGATTTCAACATTTAGAAATTCGTAAAGAGGGATTTGAGGATTTTTCATTCCTAGCTTTTTTCATTATCGACACTTGTTTGATTTACAGGCATAAAATTTAATATTTTGGATATTTCTTACCTATACTACTGTCTAGTCGAGTTAACATATTAAAAACATCACTATATAAACTTATATGTGTAGACACTTGATAGTGGTTCAAATATTTTTTTACGCAAATTAAAAATACATATTCTAGTATAATACCAACTGATCCTCTTTGTGAATTATTTTTAAAAAGTGTGCAAAGTAATAACATATATTGGCATAGAATGTTCTAAAGAATTACAATTGTTACCAAATTGATTTTAACGAAAATTGTTTAGAACAGTTAATCGTACTGGCGAAAGAAAGGCTTAAAAGATTCCCCGAAAATGTGACCACTTTTAAAAATATTTACAATTTAAGAATATTTAAACCAATAATAAATAAATAAAATTCCGTTTATAGAATTTTAAAAATACCCATATACTCAAAACTTTACTAACGATAGCGAGTGAAATAAAATTGCACATGGCAATTGGCAGCAGCACAAAAAAATTCCAATGCAAAAGACATTTTTGGCTTTTGGGAAATAATATACGCATATAAAGAAAATGCTGGATATTATTTCTTTCTTGAAATCGCTGCCTCTGTGTTTAAACTATTAATTATGCCAATAAGTAATGCAGTTTTAGAAAAAATATATTTGTGCATGAACACTACGAAAACCAAACTGAGGAGCAAGCTACAGCATGAGTTGTTAGAATTACTGATAAAAATAAAATCTGCTATAAGTTTGAAGTTCCTGAAGCAATGATAACAAGCTTTAAATCTAAAAAAGAGTTTAACGAAAGGTACGAATTCATTCATATATTTATTTATTATTTATACACACATATGGTCAACTAGAATGAAAAATCTTCTAACTAACAAAACATTCAAAATTTGTTTTTCTATTTAATTTCATGCTTTAAACGAAAATGTATCTCCCTAAATTAAAAAAAAAAAAAAAAACAATGTTGAATATTTTTTAGTTACACGTTTTTATTATTTTAGCTTCATATATACTCTTGAGTTTGGAATACATCAATTTTAATTTGTAAGAAATTAGAAAATATATACTTTATTTCTGTATAATATAGACTCTTTTTAATTCTGTTCAAAATATTAAAATTAATGACATAGTAAATGCATGTGTACGAAAACAATGAATTAAAAAGTTTGTTATTTTTTAATAAAGATGCTTATTTTAAATTGTTTCTTTTTGGGGACAGATTTGGGGATTTTCTTTTCGAAATTGGGAACAAAAGCCACAATTTTTTGGCAACACTGCGTACGACCAATGTATATTTGTGTGTTTGAGTTGCCAAATATTCGTCTCAGCAAACACACAGGATTAAAATCATTATAATAGCTATGACAACATGAAATAAAATGACTTGCTTTTAAAAATTTTTTTAGCTGGAACTTCTATCCCAGCAAAAATGGTCCATTTTTAATCGCAGCTTTTGTGTGCAAACAAACGTTTGTTAAATACGTTTTTGTTCAATACATTGCACAGTGGGGTAGAAACAAAATTTTTTGGAAATAACTCAGCCATTCGTAAATGATAGGCCGATTTATCAAAAATTTTACATAAGCTGAATATAATCAACTTTCTAGGGGTAGCGCTATGTGGTATAAATTTTTCTAATACTTGGCATTTCTTCAGTTCTTTCTGATTTTTTAAAATTAAACATGGTCTTAAAGGCCTAATCAACCTACAGATGGTGCCTTAATCTGCATGTTTATTTTTTAAAATTATCGAGTCATAAGCATTTTAAAATTAAAATTTTTATTTTTCGATAACCTGGTCCGGTTTTTCACAGTATTAGGTGCGATTCAGCAAATTTTCTTGAATTTGTCAACGTATTTAGCGAGCAAAATTTAAAATATATTGGAAAAAACTCTTTTCTGACTTAAAAATTTAGAGATTTTAAACTTATTAATTAATTATTGCATTTTCGCGTATTTTAGCTTAAGAGAGGTTATCAATCTTATTTTTTTGATAGAAAAAAATTTTCTAAAGGAATATATAAAATTTTTTATTTTTGCTTTAGATAACTATATGTGTGAATGTTTGCAGCAGATTTCGTATAATATTGACCATCCTTGTAGAAGATGGATGATACCCAGCTTTAAAACTTAATCTTAAATACTCCTCTGCTATAAGGGATGATCGATCCCGTGGTTTTTAAGGAACATCGTTACCAGTGAACGTGATTTTCAAATCACTGTTTTGTTTAATAGTTACCGTGATCACTATTTGCAGTTCTTTTTTTAAGCATAAATGTTTATAAAGAAAGAATATAGTACATATATTAAATAATCTAATATGCAAACAGTAACATTATGCAAAAAGTAATAGGATTTCTACATTTAAAGCAGCCATAATTAATTTTGGTCAGTAATATAAAATTTGGTAGCACTGAATATAGGTTCGAAAAAAAAGCACATAACATTGTTTTTTTGTTACATAGGTATGTATCAGAGAATGACATGAATCACACTCAAATGGTAATTTTTTAACTTTGGAAAAATGAATATTGAGTTAACAATACGCACCAACTAAATGAAAATTTTTATGTCATGATTCAATTTAACATGCCTTTTGGTACTAAATGCTTGTACTTTGTTGCGAATTTTAAACACTCCAACTAATCAAAAGAGCAGCATGTTTGAGTATTTAACTGTTTAAATTTCGAATAAAAGAAAAACAAAAACACGATTGCAATGAAAAATAACGCAGTTTCTCGTACATTTTTAATAAAATCTACTACTTTGAAGCGTTCTTGTTTTTATACCGACATCGAAAAAAAAGAAGGTTATCAATTCGACTGAACGTTGCTTTTTTATCCTTATGCTTCAAATTTACAAAAACTGTGTATCACTTAGCTCCTAATAGCAAAAGCAACACAAAATCAATCTAAAACTAAAAGGGTGCCCCCATAGGTGACGTTAATTGACTTATATGCGCCTATTATTCGAACCGTTATAGACAAGCGCTTGAAAATTAGGCAGGATTTTGGTTACTATGACCGTTATAATAACAAGTATAAACATTCAAAATTATACATTAAAGGGTGTCCCAAAAGTTAATATAATTTGATATATGTGGCCAAACTTTCGAACTGTTATAGCCAAATAGTTAAAATTTATAAAGAACCTTTATTGCTAAGTCCGCTATAATAAAAAGTATAAAATTTATATTTGGAAATTAAAGGCTGTTCCCATATTTACAGTAAATTGACATATAGGGGTCTATCTTTTGAACCGTTGTGAACTTCGATTACTATGATCGTTATTATATCAACTATAAATATTAAAAATCATAAATTTAAGAGTGCCCTATCAGGGCATTAAATTTAATGTATATGACCTTACTTTTGAAGGATGGATAAAATTTACAAAAAAATCTGTACCGCTAAATCTGCTACAACAGCAAGTATAAAATTAGAATTTGGAAATAAAAGAGTGTTAATGTAGTTTGATGTATGTGGCCATACTTTTGAACCATTATTAAAATTATCCAAATCACCAAGCTGAATTTTTTAATTATACTACACCATTTTCGATTTAAATCGAGAAATTAAAATCGAGAGTTTTTAATTGAAATTTAGAAATTTTCAATTAAAATTGCGAATTTTCAATTAAACTTTGCTCAATTTTATTTAAAAATTTCTCAATTACAATTGAAAATGGTGTAGTAATAAATATTACAGTTGTTTATTCATATTTCCATAGGGAATTAAAAAAAGTAAATTATTCACTGTTTTTGGGCCAATTCGGCTGGTTACAGCAAAATTTTTTCAAATGACTATATCGATGAACTTCATCAGAAACACTTTCTTCCGCATTTGGGTTTATTGAGGACAATTGTTTGAAATTGATTGAAATAAATTTAAATGTGAATTCCAACTGGTAACGCAATAACTCTTTAGAGAAATTGAAAACATGTACTGCAAAAACGTCTTTTTGAAATATTTGACTAACCTTTTACAAGCATCAGAAAGCGGTGTTAGTTCTTAGGTGCTGATAAATCCGGAATACAATACATTCTTTAGTAAGTGATTTGCACAGTTAAGCCTTGTTTGATCTTTAAGTGCCTCTATCAGTAACGAAAGTTATTTTTTCTGTGTTATTTATATCGTAATCTTTCAAAATAATTAATTTTGTTAAAACGTTATTGGCTGTGGAGTTTTGCAAATCCATAGATTTCACTCCCAACACAATATCTTTCAACTTCAATTCTTTTATAAAATAAAACATTGCACATAAAGATTTCCTCTTCACGAAATTAACAGTCCAGAGATCAGACGTAATGGACGCAGTACCGCTCGCTACGGCAAGACCAAACTACTCATTAATTTCTAATCTTTTCTCCTCTGCCATGTTGCTTATTCGGCGAGATATTGTTCTGGAAGCAGGCAACATGTTGTTAAAGTCCACATTACAACCGTATTTTGCATCAATGTCGAGAAGAGATTGGACCATTTTCTTAAAACCGTCTACAATTGAATGTGGGCGCCCAATGCGAACACGCTATCAAAAAGCTTTTTTTTATCGGCAATATTTACTTTTTTAAAACGTATATTTGTCTTCCATTAAATTTTAAAATACGATTACATTTTTCATTAATTTCCACCCCTTCAATAATTTTGCCATCCTCATTTTCAATTCGGGAATAACCTTCCCAAATTTTACTTCTACTTTTTCCCTTTCTTAAGTGAAAAATACCATTTTCAATATTTTTAAGTATTTCTGAGTTAATTAAAAAAAAAAAAAATATTTGCAGTTAAAAACAAATAAAAAACACTATTTGAGCTTTAATGAATTTTTTGAGTATGTTGTATACAAAGGAATATTTTGTATGTTCTTGCTAACGGTATCGAAAAAAAGATTAACTAATAAACAATGCATTTATAAAAGCAAACTCTACAAGCAATGATTGAAAACAAAACAAAAGCAATAAAAATTGGAGTAGAAAGATAAATTGAGTTAACTCATGTCATTCAATGGTATGCATGTGTGGAGTTTGGAAAAAAAACTGTTGTTAATAAGAAGAAGCAAGAAAAAAGTTCACAGCAATGAAGCCTTTCCACATATTATAGAATGAAAGGGTCAAAAGAATTAATATTTTTCTCCACAGTAAAATAAAATTTGAGTTTGTATGTGTGCAAATGTAGAAGAACGTTCTTTTGCGGAACTGTTACATAATAAACTTAGTCACTGCAGTGACCATTGATTGCTTAATCACAGTGATTAGATTACAGATATTAAAATATCGCTCATCGCTATCTGCTATGCTCATGTGTAATTTTGAATCAATTGGCCTAACCGTTTACACATGGCTGAGTTATTTCCAAAATATTTTGATTCTGCCCACTGTGAATTGTTTTTACTGGTTTTTTCGTGTTCGTTTCATTTGGTATTCCCTAACAGTTTAATAACGTTTTCTGTTTATGGATGTTATTAAAAAGTAATACACATATCTAATTTTTGAGTCAGTTAATTTTTATTTGATTTATTTGTTTACTATTTTTGATTGTATTAAAAATAACAATTTTGTGAAAACTTGAAATAATGTAATTTTTTTCCGACACTGATTCCAGTCATGAAGAAGTTAAAACAAAATTTATGGTGCAAAGAAGACTTCTTAGATAGAAATCAAGAATCTTTAAGTTATCAGATAAAAAGTTAGTGATAAATTCAAAGTTATCCATTTCAAACTAATGCTTTGTTTCTTCCTGTAAATATAGTAAAATATCTATAAATGGATGTGGACCACTTGAAGCAACATGACTTATTATTTGAAACGATTTAAGCACGTTTAAATAGGCATTTCTCACTCACGTTGAACTCCCTGAACCATTCCCTTAGAGTTGACTTGCTTTTGGAACTGGAGAAGATTTGCCACAGTCTCGTTTAAGGAGCTTAGTACCAGCTCCTTAAATATACCGCCTCCAGTAGCTTTACATCCTATTTTGTAATCAATATTTTTTACTTTAAGTTTCAAGACGCGCCAAATCTGCAAAAAGACTTTCGTAAAAAATGAATTTGTATAGCACTATATACCATACGTTTTGCCATACATCACTTGTTCTATTTAGTAGGCCAAGGGCGTTTAGAGCAGTCGCAATACTTTCCCATTGTTTCTTAAAACCTCTGGCAAGTGATGGATTTTTTTTGCAACTCTTCAACTAATTTTTCAAATTGGTTAGTGTTCGTTATCTTCAGTCTGTCCATTTACAATTGTATTTCTACTATTTATTTTATGGTTTATTTATTTTTTTTTAATTTTTTTTTGTTTGTACACGACACTTAAATCACAAATGACAGTATCAACGGCAATTCGAGGCAATATAAACGTCACATTTCCTTACAAAATATGAAATTCATATTGCCAGTCATCGATAAATAGCTATATTGACAACGAGAATAACAATTTTTAAAAAACGATTAAAATTGACGTTGCCTTGTATTGCCAACGCCAAACAGAACAAGGATGAAAATGCTCGAACCAAATTGATCGATTGTGTTGCGAAATCATATATATTTTGTTATTGTTAGAATGAAACCGCGTCGAATTTGATTGAATTTAATATGCCTTTATTACCGAAAAACTTTTGTAAAGATTTAAATTTAATTAATTCAGATAATTTACAAAGAAAAGAAAAAATAATAATATAGCTGAGAACAGATGGGAACATTTCTTTAATCATTTAGTTTCCTATATGTCGAATTAATCTGGAGGTGTCATCAATAACCTAAAAAATAAACAAAATTATGATGAATGTGCCTCTTCTAACCAATGGGACTTTTGAGAAAACTTATATAAATATAGCTACATGTTGAAGCTCTTAAATATTAATTCGATGCAAAGTAAGTAAAAAAGATAATAGAAATGAATGCTAAAAAAAATATATCGGCAATACATATTCTGCATCAGGGGTCTTGTACAAACAACCATGGGGATATTATCCTAAGCTGAAGAACTGCTACAGGAAAATTCTAACTTACTTTCCATATTAAAAAAATATATTAATTTAGCACCTTAACCAATTATGCAACATTTTTGCCAACAAATTTTTGAAGAAAATGTCTGCACCAGTTAACTCTTCTAACCCTCTTATAGATATAGCAGAGATAGACCTAGAAAATGAAGAATTCTTTGGTGAAAGTGCGACTGTTTCAACTCTAAATTAAATTACATAATTATTAAATATATTTTTTTTCATATAATCTTACTAACTATTCAATTCAACACAAAGTAAAAATTATCGAATTGCACACTTTCTTAGATTTAATCGTTAAAAATAAAATGAAAAAAATATTAAAAAGAATTTATTACTCACTGCACTGCACTGCATGATGAAAAGTATACCTTTGAATTTGCTCGCTTAAAACACTTCTAACGCATTTTGCAGGTTAAAAGTTTGTATGAACAAAATATCAATAATTTTGTAAAAAAAAATTTTTCATAATTAAATCGAGAAATCATTTTATCTTAAGAGTTACTGATAAACTCAGAAATTTTAACAGTTTTTTACCACTAATATGTGAGGCGCCTGACCGGTTAATGCTTTAGAAAGAAAATGTTTATGCACGAATATTTATAATCAAAAATGGTTTTATTGTTTTTCAAAGTATTCTCCAGCATGATTTATACACTTTTGCATGCGCTCAAACCAGTTGTCGAAGTACTTTTTCCACTCCGATTGAGACACCTCTAAAACATGGTTTTTGAACACTTCAACAGCTTCTATTGGCGACGAAAATCGTTGACCACGCATTTTTTTCTTGATGTGCGGAAACAAGAAGAAGTCATTAGGTGCCAAGTCAGGGCTGTACGGCGGATGACCCATTAATTCGACGTTTTGGCCGGTCAAAAACGCTCTGGTTTGAGCCGATGTGTGAGAGCTCGCATTGTCATGGTGAACAATGAATGATTCGTCTTCTCTTGTTGGTTTTTTGAGTTTCTTCGATGACCTCAGGCAAACAAATTTTAGTGTACCACTCAGAAGTGACCGTCCTACGTTGCTCGAGCGGAACAGTCGCCACATGACCAGTTTTGCCGAAAAAGATTTTGCTCATCTTTGAAGAACCACACGGTCGATTGTTGTTTCGCTTCGGGCTCATACGCATAAATCCATGATTCGTCACCTGTGACGATCTTATAAACGTCGTTTGAAGCACCGCAATCGTATTTTTGCAACATTTCTTTGCACCAATCGACACGAGACTTTTTTTGAGCGACTTTCAAATTGTGCGGGATCTTCGGAATTTTCGCAGCCGAAATAACTTCAACTTTTCATCTTAAATTTCCATATCTTCAATTTCCATATCTTTCGCAGCACCGTTCTCACCAACAACGGTGCGCAGAGTAATTTGCATACGAGATCCACCGAAGTGGAAACTGAACTTCTGCATATTTCATATTATAATTCTTGCTAAAGTTCATGCGTATTGATTAGGGTTCGGGATATTCCGGATTTTTTTCCCGGGAAACTGGAAAAAAATTGTCGAGTTTCCGGGATTTACCGGTGTTCCTGAGAAAGAAGTTTATTTAATGAAAAAATATTACAAAATTCATAATTTTATTAAAACATAAACAAACACTAAAAATAATTGTAATAGTAATAGTTTAACAGTTTAATAGTTTTAACAGTTAATAAAACTTAAAAACAATTCAGGTGACATAACATACATGTGTACATATGTACTATATAACAGAAGATAAAGATTATCCATGTTCTTTATTCTTTTCTTTTTAATTAAGCATTAGGTCAGGTTTAAAATAATAAAAATATTGTTTTTTATTTATTTTTTCAATATTTCGCCACACCGTTGGGTGGCATCTTCAGGAAACAGGAAACAAATTTATTAAAATTAGGTTATTTCAAATACAAATTATTAATTCATATGAAAAAATTTGTCAAACGAACTCAAAAAATTTTTTTAAAAAACAAAGACAAAAAATTCAAACATGTTATACATACATATATATACATATATATATGTATACATAAAAATTCAAACATGTTATACATACACATACAACTTTTAAAAATTTTTTCAAAAAATTTTAAATTATACAAAAAACAATATACATATACAAACACAAAAACTTTATTTGATAAAAATGTTACAAATAATTAAGTTAGTTACATTGTAACGTTTACTATTTTTTATGAACTAAATGTCTATAACACTGTGCAACATTATCAGTATCAGCTTTAAAGTTTATTCTTTTTGTTGTTGGAAGTTTAATTATTTGTAACATCTCTAACATATACCGACGTTTATAATTATTTTCAATATTTAAAACTGATGCATCTTCAAAGTTAGGATGATGATTTAGACTCGCACAATGGGAAGATAATGCAGTTTTTTGAGATTTATGTCCAGCTATTTTAGTTTTAAGTTTATTCTTTGTTGTACCTACATATACTTTATTACAATTTTCACTATCATTACCATTACAAGGTATTTTATATACTACATTAGACAAGTTCCATTTTTGTATTTTATCTTTTGTTTTACTAAATAATCTGTTTAAAGTATTAAAAGTTTTGTAAGCCATTTTATATTTTTCCGAATCGAAAATTTTTGCTTTTTCTATTCTTTCTGCTAATTCTGGTACATAAATTAAAGACTTGTAAACTTTTGTTTCTGTCACACTTCTTGTGTTACATGCTCTTCCGTACCTAATTTGTTTAAACAAACTCTTTATTAATTGTATTGGAAAATTATTATCGGTTAGTATCTTTATAACTTTATCTTTATTTATCTTGTGAAATTCCTTATCACTTATCTTAAATACTTTTTCTATCAAATTTTTGCCTGTATTAATAATTATTTTTTTGTTGTGTTTGGAATAAAAATTAATAATTCTTCCCGAAGCTGTCGGCTTTTGATACCAATCCATTTTTAGTTTATTACCTCTCCTTATTACTAACGTATCTAAATAGGGAAGTTTAAAATCGAGTTCTATTTCTATTGTGAATTTTATGCAACTATTAAATTTATTAAATGTTTCCAGCATATTTTCGATTCCAGTTTCCGAAACAATACAAAACAAATCATCTACATATTTAGTCATTAATCTTGGTTTAATACTAAGTTCTTCAATGCAGATGTCTAATAATTTCTCCATAACAATGTCTGCCACAATTGGAGAGGCTGGGGATCCCATTGGAAGTCCTTTTTGTTGCAAATATATGTTATTATTATATTGAAAATATCTATTATCTACTATGCAAAATTTTAAAATCCGTAAAAATAAACATTTCTCCATTCCAGTATATCCCTGTATCACGTTCCATTTTTCTTCTATTATATTCATCGCTAAGTCAACAGGTATACTCGGAAATAATGATACTACATCAAATGAAACTAACTTTTCCTCATTCTGAATACACTGGTTCTTTATCCTTTCCTTAAATTCTATTGAGTTCTTAACATTATATTTAGAATTCTCTGTAATCTTTTTCAATATTATTGTAATATATTTACACAACTCATAAGATGGAGAATTATTAAAAGAACAAATGGGTCTTAAAGGAAAATTCTCTTTATGAATTTTAGGTAATCCATATAACCTAGGAGCTGTAGCAACATTTGTTTCAAGTCTGTTTTTTTCTAAAATAGTAATAATTTTTTGCTTAAAAAGTTCTTTTACTAAGACATTATTTATTTTTTGCAATTTTGTTGTTGGATCTTTATTTGTTAACTTATAGTTAGTAACATCCCCTACAATATTGTTAATTCTTAAATCATAATCAGTTTTACTTATAGCTACTGTAGTGTTACCTTTATCTGCTTTCAAAATAAGTATGTCTTTATTTCTTCTTAAAAAATTTTCAGCCTTTTCCACATGCTCCAACATGAATCTATCTCTATTAGTTAGTTTTAATTTATTTAAGTGATTATCAATTATTGAAGTTAATTTAGTCCTAGCTATTTCCTGTTCTTCTTTTGTTTTTAATGTTTGTACAAAATCTTCTCCGTCCGCTACCATTTTTAAAACGGGAAAATCTTCTCTCTTAATTGGCAAATCATGCTTATGCCCTAATGAAAAAATCCACTGAACCTCATCTGGAATATCTAACTTAGTCTTATTGACAAACCACTTATTGTTAAATTCAATACCTAACTCTCTCCTTTGTAACTCTCTTAAACAGTCAAATTTCTTTTTATGAATATTATTTACCTTAATTTTAAAAGCAGCTCCTAATCTGTCCTCAAACTGCAAAAACCTTCCCATTTGTTCTCTTGAAAACAGTTTTCTTTAATCATATTCAATCATCATCAGCTCTCTTTGAAAATACCTCAGTAAACTATGTTTTTCCAAAATTGCACATCTTAAAATTTTGTTTCTTAAATCATCCAAATATTTTTCCAATATGTGTTGAATTTTTCTTTTTCCATCCATCTTGAAAATATTAGGAATATTCTTAGTAGAATTCACAATAAATTTTGGTACAATTCCAGAATTTCGACATCGAATTAAAAAGGTTATTGTAGATGTGGTTTTAATAATTTTCTCCCTCAATGTTTTAAAACGATTGACAAGTCCTCTTGCCTTCCGATTTCTTTTAAAAAAGTTATAACTCATAATTATATTATTTATGCGTGCTCACTTTTTAATTAAATTCAAATGTTTTTTTGACCTTTATTCTTTTCTTTTTAATTAAGCACTAGGTCAGGCTTAAAATAACCTTCTGCAACTGATGTGGTAGTCTGACAGACTCCGCAAAGAAAACTTTTCGCGTAACTTCGTACAATTCAAAGTTACGACCTCTGCGCTCTCGTTACCTTCTCTATTTATGTTTCTACATGAATCAGTGTAAAAAGAGCGATAGTAGGTAACGCATGTTTGCAGCTGTAGTGTAAAGTGTCTATCATATTCCCACATCAGTGTTAGTGTAAGTATCTAGCAGACCACCACGTCAGTAAAATTGTAAAATTGTCATAGTGTCTTTCAGACCTCTTGACAGTAAAATTGTTTATCGACAGTTATTATTGTATACATACATATGATTTTGTAGGCAGTAAGCAGAGATAAAATGATATCCACGAAAAGATCTTCAACCGGAACTTTTAAAAGCACTGAGCAGCAAATAATTGATTGGCTCAAGGAAATTGCAGAGCAAGAAGAAGATTTCAGCGACGACGATAATATTCAAGATCCGGACTTCGAACCAGAAGAAATGGTGTTTGAGGGTGACGAAATTTGCTTGGAAGAGGGTTTTGAAGAGGAAATTTATCATGTTCAGGAAGCTCAAACAGAGTCTGTAAGTGGAAATCTTTATAAAGGAAAAAATGGCTTCATATGGTCTGCTGAGGGCGGTCAAAGAAATTCTAGAGTTGCGGCTCATAATATTTTAAGACTACCAAAACTTTCAACTACTCCTTCCTTCTTCGGAAGTTATGTTGACCTTTGGACAAAATTTTTTGATGAATCTATGCTTTCGAATTTGGTATCGCATACGAACCGCAAGCTTAGTATGTATAGAACCCAATTTAAAAATGACACCCGAGTCGAACTCATTGATACAAACGAGGTTGAAATGAGAGCATTTATTGGACTTTTATATTATTCTTCGGTCTTAAAAAGTAACGACTGTGATCTCAATACAGTATTTGCCAATGATGGTAGAGGCTGTGAGATATTTCGATGCGGTATGTCTAAGTACAGATTTTCATGCTTAGTCAATTGTTTGAGATTTGACGATATCAATACCAGAAAAGAACGTATCAAAAATGATCCTCTAGCTCCAATATCGAATATATTTAACAATTTTATCACAAATTCTCAAGCTCAGTATTGCCCTAGCGCCTATATGTGCATTGACGAAATGCTGGTTCCATTTAGAGGTCGTTGCAAATTCGTAATCTACATGCCACAAAAACCCGCTAAATATGGGCTGAAAATCATGATTTTATGTGATGCAAAAACCTTTTACATCTACAATGCTTACGTTTATTATGGCAAAAATTCTGATGGATTAGGACTAAATGAAGAAGAAAAACAACTTTCAGTGCCATCACAGTCTGTCTTACGACTTGTGAAAGTTGTTGAAGGCACAAACCGTAACATCACAGCTGACAACTGTTTTAGTTCAATCCCACTAATAGAAGCCCTACTAAAGAAGAACCTCAGCTATCTCGGAACATTGAAAAAGAATAAGAGAGAGATACCTTTACAGTTTTTGCCAGACAAACGAAGAGCTATTGGAAGTTCTCTCTACGGTTTCACCAGAGATTTCACATTGTTATCTTTTGTGACAAAGAAAAATAAAGCAGTCTTCCTAGTTTCATCTTCACACCATTTCCAGGAAACCGACACTGACTCCGGTAAACCAATAATGATTGTAGACTATAATCACACTAAGGGGGGTGTGGATGAAATCGACAAGAAGTGCTCGGTGTATTCATGTAGCCGCAAAACTCGCCGTTGGCCAATGGCAATTTTTTATAGAATGCTAGATATGATAGGTATCAACTGCTTCGTAGCGTACCAGGCCTGCGAAAATGTGGATTCAAAAATGAGAAGAGGAACCTTGCTGCTAAATATGGCCCGGGATTTGGTGCTAGATCAAATGAAAGCACGTGCATATAGTGAAAGGTTGCCAATAGAATTGCGCACTACTATTAGTCGAGTTCTTGGAAAAGATTTGCCTCCGCCACCACCAAAAACTCAGCCGCCGACTATTACTATCAGAAAGCTATGCCATATATGCCCATCCAAAATAAAAAGAAAAACAAAATATACCTGTTATTCTTGCAGAAAGCATATTTGCTTACAGTGCGCCAGTCCACTCTGCAAAGACTGCCAAGAAAAAATGTAATTTTTTGAAGTCGTACAAAAAATGATCTCACCATACGATTTGGCTAAAATTCAGAACTGAATTTAATTAATATGTTTTCTTAAAGATAAAAGAAAAAGTTTGTTTAAGTTTAATGAAATAATTGTTTTTTTGTTTGTTTTTAAAAGAAGAGTATTGTTTTTGTTATATTAATACTACTAATTAAAATATATCATAATATTAAAAAAAACGCAGTTTATTTTGAATTTTTATCTTACGTTAGCTTCAAAACTATTTGCTGTAATAAATTAATAAGGCAAATAACTTGCTAGTCAAAACCATCAACATAAAAATCAGAATGAAAGTGAGGTCTGCGAGACCCCACGTCAGTTATATTGTTATAACTATCTCACGTCAGCTGCAGAGGGATAATAAAAATATTGTTTTTTATTTATTTTTTCAATATTTCGCCACACCGTTGGGTGGCATCTTCAGGAAACAGGAAACAAATTTATTAAAATTAGGTTATTTCAAATACAAATTATTAATTCATATAAAAAAATTTGTCAAACGAACTCAAAAAAAATTTTTTTTTTTTAAAACAAAGACAAAAAATTCAAACATGTTATACATAAACATACATATAAAAAATTTCTGAATCCAAAATGGACAATATGTACAAAACGCTGCATAACTTGGACGGTATTCGGATATTCTTTAAAAAAATTTGGTATGCAGATTCTTTAAGGTGACAATTAAAAATCATTTTTGCATTGACATTTTCTCTTTTCGAATAAAGTTACGCTTGCCAAGACAAATTCGGTTTATGTTATCAAGCTCAAGAACCTCTCGAACCGATTTTTTGTTTTTTATATAGCTATATCTATTTTCTCGAGAATAGATCATAGATGAAGTATTCATGTTATCTTTTTATTCTCTCTTGTATTTTAGGTGTTTTTTTGCATTCTATATTTTTTTAATTCTTTTACCCGAAATTACCTTTGTGAATATTAGCCTTTTTCGATCTGATTTCATATTTTTGAAATTATTGACTAACTGCTCTCATAAAACTTGAACGAACAACATATTTTTTGCAATTTCCGGACTATTAGATATTCCAGATACATTTTATTCACCTTAGAATTTGGTGATCCCTCAATCTTTTATATCTCTTATACATCTCTCCTTTTTTTTAATTTTCTTATTATGTAATCTTTTACCTTTATTTCCTAAGAATATGTTTTTCTGTTTCTTGTTGCCAACAGTTTTTCTTTACGAACTTCTTCTCGAAGGTGAAAAACTTTTTCCCCTCTTTTCTTATTTTTTCTGCAATTTTAAAATTTTTTTTCCAAGACTTTTTCTTGGCACGTTTTCCCACGATGTCATTTAAGCAATAGGATTCACTTTTTCTCTTTTTTCTTAGGATACTTTAATCGTTCTTTTTGCCTTTTCTCTTTATATATAACTGGATCTTTTATTTCACTATATCATTTGTTTTTACCTCTCGCTTCCTGTTCCCTGGTTTTTACTTTATTTTTAGCCATCACGAAAATCTAAAAAAATTATATTTCAGTAACTAATGTAAAATTATCATTCCCCTGTGCTCATTTTTTGTAGAGGAGTGACAACAGGGGTATTGCGAATATCTACAAAACCTTCTTAAATTACAATTTAAATACTTACCTATAAAAAACTACCATAAATCGGAGATTGATATATAAAATCAAATCAAAAAATCACACAAAAAGTTGTGAAGTATTTTAACATTAAAAATAACACCGGGGAATGACTTAAATGTGAAAGCTTATTATGAAGACAAAACGTGATTTACTTGATTTTATTAATATTGTTGGCGAAAATTCGGCAACATGTATGTGTGCGTAGTATACATAATGTTCTTTTAGATTTAAATTTTTGCAAATCAAAAATGTTATAAAAATTTTAATTTTTTCTAATACAAGATTTTACTGGGAAATGACGTGTACTTTCAGGTACAAAAGATAATTTATTTATTTAATAGTAGTATTACAAATACTTTAAGTTATTCTCATTTAAATAATAATTTCATATAAACAAGTTAAAAACTGTTGAAACACATAATATCTCTGAATTATTTTATTACTACGAGGGCTGCTATATATATTTCTGGCTTGGCAACACTGAGTGCTGCCAAGTGAAATCTGACATTTCCATTGGAAAGTTTGTCATTTTTAAGCATAATCGTACTCAAAACGTTTTCACGTACGACCATTATTTGTGTTATTTACAGTGACTTGAAAAAATTAATATAGTAAAAATGGAATTAACTCGTGAAGATTTTCGTGCCATCATTTTTCACAACTTTCGACGTGGATTATCATGACAAGAGTGCATTGATGAAGTTAAATCTTAGTATGGTGATGAAGTACCATCCTATAGCACTGTGAAAAATTGGTATAATGAATTTAATCGTGGCCGAAGCTCGCTCAAAGACGAATTCCGTGAAGGTCGTCCAAAAACGGCTGTTGTGCCAGAGACATTGATGCCGTGCGTGAACTCATAATGCAAGATCGACATGTGACATACCGAGAGATAGAGACATCCTTGGACATTTCTTCCACCAGCATACATTCGATACTGCGTGAACACCTGGCCGTAAAAAAGGTTTGTTCTCGTTGGATCCCGCACAATTTCAAAGTCGCTCAAAAAAAGGCTCGTGTCGATTGGTGCAAAGAAATGTTGCAAAAATACGATTGCGGTGCTTCAAAAGACGTTTATAAGATCGTCACAGGTGACGAATCATGGATCTATGCGTATGAGCCCGAAACGAAACAACAATCGACCGTGTGGGTCTTCAATGACGAGCAAAATCCAACGAAAGTTGTTTGTGGAAGAAGCACTTTGAAGCAAATGTTCGCCTGTTTCTTCGGCAAAACTGGTCATGTGGCGACTGTTCCGCTTGGGCAACGTAGGACGGTCACTTCTGAGTGGTACACTACAATTTGTTTGCCTGAAGTCATCGGAGAAATTCGAAAAACCAACAAGAGAAGACGAATCATTGTTCACCATGACAATGCGAGCTCTCACACATCGGTTCAAACCAGAGCGTTTTTGACCGGCCAAAACGTCGAATTAATGGGTCATCCGCCGTACAGCCCTGACTTGGCACCTAATGACTTCTTCTTGTTTCGGCATATCAAGAAAAAAATGCGTGGTCAACGATTTTCGTCGTCAGAAGAAGCTGTTGAAGTGTTCAAAAACCATGTTTTAGAGGTGTCTCAATCGGAGTGGAAAAAGTGCTTCGACAACTAGTTTGAGTGAATGCAAAATTGTATAAATCATGCTGGAGAATACTTTGAAAAACAATGAAACCATTTTTGATTATAAATATTCGCATTTTCACTATTAGGCCAGAAATATATAGAGCAGCCCTCGTATTCAGTAGTATTAGAAATATTCTTAATTATCATACAAAAATTGCCTAATACTTTAAAATTTATATTTGTATTTATTCATATTCATAGAAACCTTGTGTTGTACTATTCCTTACGAATGAAATTATTTTCCTATTAAAAATATTTAAATTCTGTTCATGTCTTGTATCATTGGGTAGCATGTTGTATAATGACAATCCCTTGTAGAATAGTGAACGCTGCTTTGCACTTGTTGAAAATCTTTGCAGTCTGAAGTTTTGTAAGTTCCTAAGGCAGTAAGGTTGTACTTTTCCGACATACTCTATTTGTTCACATAAGGATTGTGGTGCATCTCCTGTTTTTATTTTCCACATAAATTTAAGAGTATTTAATTATTTAAAACTACTAATAAAAAGTTATTCAGATTGCAAGAAAAAAGAATTAATTAAATATTATTTTTACTTTGCACTAATTTTAACAAATATTCATATACTATTTTTGTAAGAAATTTAGCAAAATTTAGGCAAAAGTAGTGTTAGGGACAGGAAGAGTAATGGTAGGCAATTTTTTGAGGATATAAACAATTTTAGGAAAAATGATTTTAGTGAGCCAAAGGATCTATAAAGCTTAATTTTTAAGTAAACGATAAAGTGAAGTATATATTATTTTTCCCTACTTAAATACACAGGGGCATCAAATTAGGGCATAATTAGTTCGGTGCGATTATGCACACATATTTTTTAAAATACACTAATAAAAGATATACTTACCATTCAATAACAATTACGTTTTTAAGTGAATCTTACAATCAATTTTATTATACATTAGTAGGAAAACTAAAATTCACAAATTAAATTTTAACAAGTATTTCTTCATATGTGTTGTAATTAGATAGAAAAACACGTCTTGCTTCGATAAGAAAATATTGAAGAGTGATTATTAACGAACAAGAAGTAAAAAGATTACAAGTAAAATACAGGGTTGGCAATTATGAATTGTAGTTACAACAACCTCACTAGATATTCAATTCGTTAGTAATTACATGATTCTGTATATATAGTACAAAATAATAATTCAATAAAATAAATCAAAAATGTGTATTTTAATATATAAAGCGTATTTGAAAAAATTAAGTTTGGATTAAACCATATTGTTCAATAAACTGACTTTGTTTTGTACTATTTACTAGCTTGGTCATGATGTCAGCAATCATTTCATTTGTGTTTAAATAATTAAGTTTTTTTATGCCTTTAGCAAGTTTTTCACGAATCAAATAATTCTTGATATCGATGTGTTTTTTCGAGCATGATAATTGTTGTTAATAGCTAAGTTAATCGCTCCTTGGTTGTCGCAATAAATCTGTATTGAAGATGCTGCATTAGGACAAATTTCACTTTCAAAACGCTTACGCCAAAGTGCTTCTTGTATTGCAGCTAACATCGACATAAACTCTGCTTCTCTAGATGACAGCGCAACTGTTGGTTGTTTGCGTGTAGCCCACGAAATCGCTCCACCCTGCAAAGTAAATACGTAACCCGTCGTGAAACGGCGTTCATCTTGGTCACCAGCCCAATCAGCATCGCCCTTTAAGTAGCACCCATAGTTTGCATTGAATCCACTGATTTGTGCAGCATAAATTATGCAGCCAGTGGCTTCTTGATATGGTATCTATACCATTTCTTGCCTTTCCATCTCTAACTTTGGACACATTTTTCTTGATAAGCGTTGATTTAGACCCATAGGGGTACGTACTGAACTACAATTAGTCATGTTAAATCGCTTCAGAACATCTAATAAATATTTTTATTGGTATATGGAAATCGACCCATCACTATTTCGTGAGATATTTACGCCAAGTACAGATGTTTCAGAGCCCATATCCTTCATTTATAATTATGTAGATAAAGCAGCTTTTAACTTACTAATCATGGTAGTTTTGCTTCCAAAAATTAGGATGTCGTCAACGTATACTGATAATATGATGATATTCTGAGATAAGTGTTTAAAATAAACACATTGATCAAAATTTGATCTTTGGAAACCAAAATTTTGTGTCAGACTGCTTTAAACGATATAAAGACTTGCGCAGGCAACACACTCTGTTGGTTTGATCTTCAAAACACTGGGGTTGTTGCATATAAATTTCTTTGTCTAATTCGCCTTGCAAAAAGGCGGATCTAACGTTCATTTGGTGAACAGCCAGATCCAATTTAACAGCAGTAGCCAAAAGAAAGCTAATTGATGGGTAACAAGCGACTGGGGAGTATGTTTCGTCGCAATCGATACCTATAATTTGGGAGTAGCCTTTCACCACAAGTCGGGTTTATACCTATCGATTCCGTCCTTAGGGTCCCTTTTTACCTAGAAATTCCACTAGGAGTCTATAGCCTCTTTTCCAAGGGGTAAAACTGTGAGCTGCCAAGTACCATTTTGCAATACAGCTCTGTATTCAGACTGCATTGCCAGATGGCACTCTTTTGCGTTTGAGCTGCTCAATGCTTCACGAACGATCAAAGGCTCGGAAGAGTTTGTACTGCTGCCAGCAGTACAAATGTTTTGATGCGATTGGTATGCATAGCACATCTTTCACTATTACCTATTCGTTGTTTACTTTTCCATTAGCAAAAATTGACTTTCGCACATCAACCACACACTCCACTTTCAAACGTCCGTTGTTATCTAAAATTATTTCGTTGGATTTTGCTTCACGCAGCTCAGTTAAATTTGTTGAATTCAGGGTCATGTGGGATGGCGCACCAGAATCTATATACTATTCGTTAGGAGCTGTTTTTGCTACAAGAGATGTTGATGCTAATAACAAATTGTTTGTTCTTGTTATAGATATTGTCGGACATTTAGTCGCATATTGCCCTTTTTCGTTGCATTCAAAATAAACCACCATTCGTTTTTTTTTTTTTTTTTATTTGGATTACGAAATTTTTAAAGTTTTTTTGATATAAAAGCCATGGTTTCACCAACAGTCGTCTCATGCCTAATTTCTTAACCCTAGAATGCAAAACCAAAATATACCACGCAAACACATAACCGGGTACCCGTGTACCCCAATATAATTTTTAATCAGTTTTGACTGAAAAGCTTCAAAAATATATCATTTAAAACCCCTAGAAGAGCTAATTTAATACATGAATATATTTTTTATTAAGTAAATTATTTTACAATTATTACAACAGAAAAATATGCCAATAATATATACATATATAAAATAAAATCTATTTAGTATTTCTGATATTTATATCTCTGTATACGATTTACACATGTGCAAGCGCTTGTTTTCGTTGCTTTTCTAAACGTAAGCAACACTTGCATCAAGCATAGTTTTACACATGCAAAAGTTTAACTACAAAAAGGGGAAAACCCGAAAAAACTGTTACAAGTGTTTGTGCATTAGAAAGACATACAAATTTAATCGCAATAGAAAAATGGCTTCAAAACGCGGCGTAAGTCTATCGTCCAGTGCATTTAAAAGGTATGGAAATATAGTGAAATATTACTTAAAATTTTAATAATTTATTTGATTAGACTAAGTGTGGCAGAAAAGGAGGCATATATTCAATGCCTTTTTGATACCGTTATCGACGATGATGAACGTTCTTTATCTGAGGACGGGTTCAACATAAATGATGCCGAAATGTCTGATGCAGAATACATTCCGGAAAATGAAGATATAGATGATGTAATCTCTGAAGATAGTGAAATGAATGATAGTGACTTAGAAGAAGAGACAGCGATAAATCTGAACGCCGAGAAATTTGTGGCACGTGATGGTACTGAGTGGCCTGTCCTACCAAATCTTTCTCGCCAAGCACTGACGCAAAACATCGTGAGACAACGATGTGGTCCATCAAAGCAAACTGAAATGCTGTCAATAGTACAAACTTTCAAATGCTTTATGACTTCTGAAATGGTAGATTTTATTATGCGTCACACCAATAGGAAAGCAGTTAATTTCTACAAGGCATGGAATGAAAGTCACCCTAACTCAACTCCAAGAATATGGGGGGAAGTGTCAATGCCAGAACTATATGCTATTTTTTTGGAATTTTAATTATGGCAGGTACAAATCGCAGCAGCACCGAAAGTGCCAGAGACTTATGGAGCTCCAGGAATTTCCCTCTGTATCGCGCAGTAATGGGAAATAATCGCTTTTGTGCTATACTACGATTCCTACGGTTTGATGATGCAAATTCACGAGCTGCTCGTATACAAACAGATAAAGCTACACCAATCAGAGATATATGGTCTATGATGAATAATAATCTTGCTGTGCACTACAAGCCCAGTGAATATTTAATGATTGATGAACAACTTTTCCCGTATCGTGGCCGCACTCGTTTCACGTAGTACATTCCGTCGAAACCTGCAAAATACGGGATAAAGGTTTGGTGGATATGTGACGCTGTGAATTCTTTTCCACTGCATGGACAGATATATACCGGCCAAAATGTAACTGGAAGAGAATCCAAGCAAGGTGAACGAGTGGTAAAGGACTTAGCATCTAAATTTAGTGGAACTGGCCGAAATATAACAATGGACAACTTTTTTACAACCTTGGAGCTTGCAGAGCATTTACTGTCTTGGAATTTAACGCTTGTTGGAACGCTTAGAAAAAATAAAACATACATTATGGCTGAAATGCAAGCACAGAAGGATAAATCTCCTGGTTCCACTATTTTTGGCTTCAGAAAAAATATAACAATATGTTCGTATGTTCCACGCAAAAACAAAGCCGTGTTGTTGCTATCATCAATGCACTATAATAGTGATATAGCAGAAAGTGGCAAACCCGAAATAATAGAATTTTATAACAAGACCAAAGGTGGCGTTGATGTCATAGATCAGCTATTCTCTGAATACACAACAAAGCGAGCTACAAAACTATGGCCACTATCATTATTTTTTAATATTTAAGATATAACGGTCTTAGCTGCTTATAAATTATTTTATATAAATAACCCCATGATTCCGAACTCTGCCAGCAGACGAAAGCTTTTTCTACGAAAATTAGCGGAAGAAATGTGCATTATTTGGGAACGAACGCGCAACCCTCAAATAACCAGACACTTCGCAACAAAGATAGCTATAGAAAGTTACTTAAATTAACCACTAGAAATTATTTGCGAAAGTGGTTCATCAACATCTACTGCAGCACGAATGAGAAAGCAAGTAACTGGATCCTGCTATTTATGCTACAAGCAGGAAATAAAACGACGACGAAAAACTCGGAAAGCGTGCAGCATATGCAAGAAACCAATGTGCCTAGAGCACTCGATAACAAATTGTGTCTGCACTTCTTGTAACCGTAACTAGTACATAAATATTTCCCAATTCATTAGCATTCATGTTTTTTTATTGTATTTTTATACATTTTTAATAAAACTTTGATAATTAATCGTTAAAGAATTACTTTTCTACTCATTTGTTCCATGCAAAAACTACTGGGTACACGCGTACCCCGGTTATGTGTTTGCGTAGATGTCATCTTTGAAAGCTTATAATTATGGAGCTGCTGGACCAAATTTCATAATTGTTCCAAACAATATAAGACTACCTTAACTTCGTAGATCCGAAGTTTCTATGCTCTACTGTTATTGGTTTTGCAGCTACAATCGTTTAAAATCGGTAGTGAACACACGGGTACCCGGTCATGCATTCTAGGGTTAAAGGAGATTTGTGCGTACTAAGTCCGTAGTCAGCGTTTTGCCACTCATCAGGCAAACCACTCAACAATATTATCTGGAATTTTTGTGCGAGACTCATCTAACTTTTGTTGAGTGCATGTCATCTTATTAAAATAATCCTCCATTGATGCACATTCCGACAATTCAAAACGCATTCTGTATTTTAATAATTCCATACGACGCACAGTGATTTTTTATCATTTGAAAGTAAATACCAGTAAACCTCGAGAGGCAAAAATTTAGAAGTCTGTTCCAACTATAACACACTGAACAGGGTGATTCAAAATAAACCTTCCAAATATTTTGTTAAAATAAAGTCTTTTTTAGTAAATTCTAATTTTAAAATTACTATAACTTTTTTGTTTTAAAACATTTCAAATCAAAATAAATTTTCTTTAATTATGCAGTTTGATAATTATCTTTACTAGCAAAATAAAGTCCTTACGTTTTTTAGAAGTAGTTAAATTTTATTTTTTAAAAAAGATCAAAATTCTTTAAAAATCTCGTGCTTATTAGAGCATAACTCCCTCCCGTCAAACCACTTCAAAAAGATATTTCTCTGTGTTATAGCCCAAAACCTCTCTTACACACCTATACCCCATTATATGTGTGCCAGGTTGCGACCTTATGCACCCGAACAATTTTTCTGACCAAAGGTCAGGTATTTTGTACAAAAGTTATGAACACATACGAATTTTTTTAAAAACACAGAGGTAAAGCTATTGTTTTTTAATTTCCTTAAAAGATGGCGTTTATAATTTTTGCGATTGAATTTAGTAATATACAAAAATGCACTATATTGTACCTATCACATTTGCAAAATCTAAATATTCAATGAAATTTTGGTTACCCATTAGAGTTGGTAATGGCAAATATATCATAAAACACTAAGATCATAAATAATTATGAATCCAGAATAATAAAATAATTGAAAATGAAGTATTAAATAAAATACTTGAATGCACATGTTTATTATGGCATTCTTTCAAATGTAAGTTTTACTATCACATAGGTGAGCTAATTCCTTGCTAATTGAATAACACAATTTTGTACACAAAAGATGTGCGCACACACTGCATGGGATGATCTGTACCTGATTATTCTTAGTACCTGTTTATTCTGCAGAAAAACGAAAGAAAAGAGTACAAAATCAAGAAAGATATCTTCAGCTAGGCCTTATAATCGAGCAACCTAAATAAGGAGAAGGAAATCCGAATGATGAAAATACTATCACATGTGTAGATTATGAGTAAATAAGACGATTGAAAATCCTATTACAAGTCTTAGCATGCAGCAGAAAGATAAATGCAAAAAAAATTTGTGGCAATAAAACAGCTGCACTTTGCAATGAAAAATACTCTTGGAGATATGTTTGCAATGGTTCATAAAATTTTGTATATTGCGGAAAAATCATTCAACATAATTTGCTACCAATAGGAGATCTATCTAAAGAATCGCAAGAAAAAGGAACAAAGACTACAGATTCTTTCGCAAACATAGCACAAGAAAAATTTATAGATGTTGTACTAATGAAGACCTTACCACCATTTTGATGTGTACTTCCAACATGCCACTCTGCGACGTAGAACACCATTGTCTTCCAAAGCGCACACCATGCGGCTTTTGCTGTTGTGCAATTTTGTACATACGAGTAGTTAGATGGCTCTATAAGCAATCCGAGTGCTGAAATTGCATATAGAGTCACCCTCCGATCCCTCAATGCATGGCCAATACCACTTGCGCACAAGATGAGATTTTGTAGCAAATTTCCAAGTATCGTAATTTTCTCTTCCCTTCTTATTGTATAAAAAAAAACACGTGGCATCAAAATAATACTTAAAGTAAGATCGTTCTAGCGCGAATAAAGTTAAATTTATTACAAATATATTTGCCATAAAAATAGCGAAGAGCTGTACAAGTCCTTTTTCTTTTGATTAAATATGGACGATATACAAAATACGTAAGGCCCATATTCTGTTGTAATAAGATAGAAAAACACGTCTTGCTTCGATGAGAAAATTAGAAGAGTATTTATTAAGTAGGAAGAAGTTAAAAGATTACAAGTATAATACAGGGTTAGCAATTATGAATTGTTGACCTAACATTTGAATAGTCGATTATAATATTTAGTTACAATAATATTTAAAAACGTATTTTTGTACGTTTTTATCTTAAATGTGTGTTACTTTGTTTTTATCTGAATACTTCCTTTCAACAAACCATATGAACTTCCACAGACACATTTGTATACGCATGTGTGTACGCTCACAGAACATATTTCATCTTGTTCCTTACCCCCGCTTTAAATGAAACAGCCAGAGTGATTATTGCATTGAATTTATAATGCATTATCCTTTCCATTACCATTAAACGATGTAGCATTAATGCAGCGAAATTCCAGCCACCACTAGTGGCAGATGTGAATAGTTAACCACTAATTCAAACAATTTTAGTGGTAGTGAAAATTTACTGCACTAAATTAAACGATTTTAGTGGTAGTGGAAATTCAGTGCACTAAATAAAACGATTTTAGTGGTAGTGGAAATTTAATGCACTAAATAAAACGGTTTTAGTGGTAGTGGACTAGAAATTCACTGGCACTATAGTGGAATGCAAGTTCAGTTCCACTGCTTCAGGTCCACTATTATTTTCATAAAGGGTTGAACTATCATATGCTTTCATGCATATTAGTAATCAATATTATTTTCTTAATTTGCAGAATCCGCCTGAATAAAGAAAACAAGTTTTGTTGTTCTTTGAATCACAGTTTTTGTATTTTCCAATGTAATAAATTTTGCAATCACTATAGAATGAAATCATATGCAATAAACCCAACTCTGGAAACAGCTAATAATAGCTGCTTTTTTAATGTTCAGAGAGCACCATTTCTATAAATGCCAGCCTACAACAATAAAACGAGATGAAAGAGATGGAAAATTATTAGACACTATCCTTTAGAAGAAATTTATTGCTGGATTCCAACTTATGCTACGCAGGCAGAACAGAAGAAGAACAGACTTAATATGATAACTATAAACATTATGTAAAAGATCCCAAACAACTCAACCATATTCAAGTATATCGCACCTTAAATACTAAAGGGTCACAACTTAAAATTTTCCTTTTTTTGACTTTTTTTATAAATGAATTCACATTTCACCTTAAAATTACTTAAAAAATTTCATTTTTATCACTTTCTTCTTTGACTTTTTTCATAATGGAACAATTTTCTTTTTAAATATCTTTACATAAACAGTTTTTTGGCTCTCCTGAAAATTCAAGAATTTTGAGTTCTGACGCTTTAGTATATGGGGTGCGATATGTCTAACCAAGAATGTACATGATTAAAAGCTTAGAAACATACGGATCGATAAATTTATCAAGCAATATACCCAAAGCAAGGAAGGAGACTACTAATTCAGTTCCAGTTGAACAGTCAAGTTTTGCGTTATGTCTGCGAAAAAAGTAACGACTCTAAGTGCTTCAGTAGAGCGATTCACAAGCTTTAAACAATACGACTATTGTTATATTAATCGTCATTTTCTGTTGTTTGCAGTAACGATTATGTGATTTACTAACTTCGTTTTAACGATATTAGACATTTTTAATTTTCTTATAAGACAAATTAAAATTGAGTGGCACCTCCGTTAGCAAATATACGAAAAACACCGAAGAGGAGAATAAAAACATGTGAATTCAAGCAAGGCACATGCATGTGTTTATTTCTTCAATGTCAATTTACACACTTGAATACGTGTTATTTAATATGCATGTATGGAGTTTGACATTGAGAAAAGCATAGTAATTGTTTTGGTTAAAGAGTTGCGGTTACCTTTTCTTAAATACAGTCAAAACATATGCTTATCTGTAATTTTTTTTAACAAGAAATTTATTTTTGAAATCAATTTTAAATGCTCTTAGTTAAACTTAGTAAAACAATAACGTTTAATTTAATTAAATTAAGAGCAAATATTATTTATTTTATTTACGTATTTATTTTGTGCTCGAATATGTCTATATTTTCTACGTTTATGCTTATATGTGTGTGTGTATAAATGTACATACACATGTTGCAGGTCGTTCGTTTCGTCGATAAATTTAAGAACGCAAAAATTATATTCGCTTTTTTAACTATGAGCAACTCGCTAACTATAACAAATGTATTGAATGTACTTTTTAGCAATAATATCGTTTTTTCTGTTTGCTTATGACCAATTACCTTTTTTTTTTAATGTGAAGAGTATATTTTGGGCTATTTTTGGTCAGATTTTTTATTAATGCAAATAAAAAACTTTTTTCATCCTTTTCCCAACGTTTCGTCAGCTTTTTTTCGACTTTATCAGGAGAGTTTTTTATTATTAGTTATTCTAACGACAAATTATAAATAAATAATATTGTATACAGCAGGGAATATTGAAGTTTGGTGTTGTGTTTCTCTTCTTTACTGTTTATTGATTTCCTTATACGTTGTATTCCCAAACTTTCGAAAGTATATCTTTTGTTTTCTTTTTTCTCCATGTCTAGTATTTTAGCATCGTCAAAGTTTATGATGTCTCCAGTTTCTTTTGCATGTTGTGCTAAAGCTGTTGTCTCCTTTCCGTTTTTAATATCTGCTTTGTGCTCTAAAATTCTTGTTTCAAGCATCCTTTTTGTTGTTCCAACGTATACTTTATTACACTTTTTCATTTCATTGCCTTGACATGTTATTTCATAAACGACATTATTTGCTCTTATCTTGTCCAACTTTGTTATTTTCTGCGTTAAAAGGTGTCTCAGTGTTTTGTTTGATCTAAATGTGAATATTGGCTCATATTTATAGTTAAAATAAAGTCTACTTTAAGGGAACTAAAGTCGGTTTTACTTTAGAGTCGACTCTAACTCATTCATAGACAATTTAAAATATACTTTTGGCGTTAAAGTCAACTCTAAATTTAAAACTAGCTAAAGCTGTTTTTAACTAATTTTTCCATAATTATTTTATTTGGTTTAAGAACACAATACTCTTTATCTGATGTTAATACCAAAGTGAACAAAATAACAACAGGGTTACTTGTTTCTAATGTTTGTTTAGAAATTGTATGAAAACATTTATCAAACTAGAGTTGACACTCAGTTAAAGTCGATTCGACTTAAATTATGCTTTATTTTCGACTATGAAAGCAAAAAAAAAAAAATAATAAGAGCTTTTTAGTTTAGAGTATACTTTAGCAAGAGTCGACTTTAGTATATAACTATGAATATGGGCCATTATTTTTTCGTCGTTTACTATATGCTTTAGTGTTTTGTTTTCTGTTAGTTTTGGAATATATGGTACCCTAAACTTTTTCTATCGTTTGACTATTTTTAGTATTTATATATTTTTCTTTTCTTAAGCCTTTATTTATCAATTTATATTATCAATTATTTCTTGTCAATATATTCTTTATTTTGGTGATGTTGTCATTTTTAAATCGTATGTCGCTAATTCTAAATATTTTACTTATTAAATTTGTACATGTATTTATTCTAACAGTTAGCGGTTGGATTCAATGATAATTTATTAATTTTCATACCAATTTGTTATTAATTTATTATTGTCCTTTATGACTATCATGTCTAGATATAGCATTTCATTATTTTTCTCCATTTCTACTGTAAATTGTATCTTCTTGTTATATAAATTTAATGTTTGATGTTTAATTCATCTCTCCTTACAACCACAAATAAATCATTCAAATACTTAGATAAAAATCTTATATTTACATTCTTTGCTGTCAATTCTTTCATCACATCGTCCAATAATGTATCTAATACAATGTCTGCCATTGTCGGGGGTAAAGGATTATCCATTGGCTTACCATATATTTGTCTATAATACTTTTATTGAAAGTAAAATAATTACTGTCTGTTAGACAGAATTGAAGCATTTTTAGAAATAGCTTCTTATTAATCGTCGTATGTTCTTCAAGGTTTACCCATTTGTCCAGTATGTTTTTAATAGCTAAACGTGTAGGTATATAGCTGAACAATGTACCACGAAGGATACGATAATGTCATTCTCATGATGATGGCTGCTGTAGTCAAAGTGGTAAACACGTTGACTACAAACCTGGTTGTTTTAGGGTTCAAATCCTGCGGCAATCAAAATACAAAAAATGTTTTTTTCTGTTTAATGGTATAAATACATATTCAGAATTTAACATAAAAAAACGTGTAGTCTCCTTCGTCGGTACTTTCTCATTGCAGATTCGCCGGCGAAGTAAAATAACTATCTATCTTTCTCCTTTCACCACCTGTCTTATCTCTCATCTATCCCTTTCCTAAAGAATGTAGCACGGTTACGAAAAATAACTAAATAGGTTTTAATGCCTGAAGTGCTACTTCTCTTTAAAAAAAAAAATAATGTCGCGTAGTTTTTCCTTTAATTGTGTTGAATTATTAACATTATATGTTGGAGATATAATATTCTTTAATATTTTTCCTATGTATTTTGACAAGTAATAGCCAGGGTACTTCTGTAGATGACGAAACTGCCTAAGTGGGTGGGATATTTTCCTTGTGAATTTTTGGTAAGCCTTAAAGTTTCGGAAACGATGCTGCATGTGGCGTCATTTTTATTTGTTCAAATTTTGTTATATGTTTTCCTTTTAAAAGATCTGTAATAATAATGTTATTTGTTTATTTAAGTTTTATGGTTGGATCGTCTCTAATAATTTTGTATGTTGATTTGTCGTCTAGTAGTTGATTCATTTTATTTATGTTATCATTTTTGTAGAAAACTGTAGTCTTATTACCTTCATCGGCTTTTGTAATCATGATTGTGTTTTTATTGGCCCTTATTCATAGTCATATACTAAAGTCGACTCTTGATAAAGTATACTCTAAACTTTTTAGTTTAGAGTATACCGACTTTAGTTTCCTTAAAGTAGACTTTATTTTAACTATGACTATGGGCCATTGTCTTTTATTATTTGTTCTGTTTCTTCATAAATAATTAATATAAACTTTTATTTTTCGTTTCGTTTTCATCTACGTTTAAAGTTTATTTATCTAATAGCTATTTTTGATCTTATTATATCTTTTTCTGTGTCATCATTGATTTTTTGTACTCATTGCTCAATATCTGCTATTAAAGGTATCGTTGAAAAGTTTTTTTTTTTTGGGTTACCGGAAGAGCAAACTTACTTCCAAGTGATAGAAGCCATTTCGATGTTATGATAATTGTTAGCAATCATCTTGTGAGTTGATAAAAAAAGTCAGTTTGTTAACTTATGAAATTGAGCAATTGAAGTTGGTTTTCTCTCAATTCATGGAAAGTAAAAATAAAAGCGAAGTTAATACTAACTTTCATCGCAGTTTGCCTGTTCGCAAATCAACTTTGAATTATAATTCTCCTCCCGCTAATTCTTCTCAAACATCTGTAAATAGTTGTGGTAATGCTGTTGCTAATATTGTTCTTTATGATAATACGGTTGCTGATAATTTGGTGCTAATAATGCCGTTTAACCTAGTTCTGTTAATCGTATAACATAACATTTACTAATGCCGTTAAAGACATAAATGTATATTATACTATTAGTGAAGATAAAATTTCTTATTCTGAATTGGATGTTGAAATTAAAAGAAAATGGGTAAATCACACATTTCTTGCTTTAAACTTATAAAACAAGACAGTTTTTCTGCTGAGTTAAAATTTATCAACTTTAAATAAAGTGTTCCACCACAGCATTAGATATGCTTTTTATCCGGATTTATGGACTGCGGCCATTACAGTTCGTCCATATCAGTTTTTTTTCATTAGGGTCAATGGGCATACAACAAATCTAATACCTAACAATAATTTCCTTTCCATTTATTACCAAAATGTTTCTGTAATGAGAACAAAGTCAACTTTATTTACTTCGTTCTTATCCCATCAGATTTCTATAATGAAGAATACTTTAACCCTCATAAATATGTTGTACATCGCAAGGATAGAGAATTTTTTAAAATGCGGTATGGGAAAAGGAGGTGGAGTATTAATAGCTGCTAATAAATCATTAATTTCTAAATGCATTCCATTGCCTAATAAGAATCAATTGTGTGTTTCTATAAAGGCACGACTTAAGGATTTTTTATATGTGTATCTTACATTCCGCCTAAAAGTTCTGATGATATACATATATACATAATACCCATTCTAAAGGATGTTTATTTATGAAAGATATAGATCTAAGAACAGATTTTGTGTTTTGGGAGATTTCAATTTGGCTGATGTAGTTTGGGCATAAACTCCTCATACTAATTTGTTACTTCCAACTAATGTCAATAACTCAAATGAAATAAGTTTGATAGATACAGTTTATAATAAAAATCTTATTAAAATAATTAATTTACAAAAAATACTAGATTTAATGTATGTAAGTTTTGGTTTAAAGTTTTCAATTTCTGAATTTCTTGCTGTTACTAAGATAGAGTTATAGAAAATCTTACAGGTATTGCTAAATTAATAAAATTTTAAACATACTTTTATTTTAAATAATTTAAAATATAATTATGTAACTATATATATATATATATATATATGTTTTGCCAAAAAAAAAAAAAAAAACTAGCAATGCTATACTATGCTTTATTTCAATGCAAAACTTGAAAATTAATTGAAATAAATTACTAGGTCATACATACTTGCTGTTAGGGGTGTATCCCTTTTAAGTGGTCAATGAAGTTCATCTACAGGACGGAAATTTTTTTACGAGCTTTAACGGCATCGTTAATGAAGTATTTTAAAGGAATCTAAATCTGCGTTTTTTAACAAAAGTGTCGTAGTTTTAAGCAGAGCAAACCAAAAGTGATTGTTATAAAAATATCTGTGTGTGACGCTGAATGTTCCGAATTCCACTGAGAAATATGAGTGACGCTTAAGGAAAATTAGTATACATAAAATGAACGATTTCTTCCTAAAAATTCTCTTATAATTATTATTCCACATAATTATGCAAACGAATTTTTGGACCCGCGGCATAATAAAACAACAGTAGACCGCCTACCGAATACTGATAAGAAATATTGAAAATTTCCGAAGACATATTTTCTTTTAATACTGCATATATAATAATACTGTATATATTCTGAGTTCTTATGCATAGCGAAGTCGATTGAGCGATATCCGTCGATTCGTCTGTGATAGTGTTGAAATAAACTTTCCCAAGGCATTTGATGAGCTAGAAAAAATTAAAATACGCCAATCGATAAGACATAGTGTCAAAAATTTTGCTATTGAAAATCAGTTAGATCGGTCTATGCCCGATATATATATATATATATATATACACAGTATTTTTCGAAACCTAAACAACTTTTTTCCACTTAGTAATAATAGACTCTTTAAATAAATTTATAGAAAATATTTTTTTTAATGGTCAAATACTCTAACCTTAACTAGAAGTAAACCATAAGGTTCTATTTTGGGACCACTTTTGTTTTCTTTAGACATCAATGACTTGCTAAATTAACTTATAATTTGTAAAATACACCAAATACACGCAGATGATGTGCAACTTTACTTAGGTAGCTCAATACACAGTATTATTTAAGGTATAGATCGTTTAAATATGGAACTAGATAAAATTTATGTTTGTGCAACAGCAAATGGACTATGCCTTTATTCACAAAAATCCAAGAGAATTGTAGTACATAAAAGAAACGCTGTTCCGACCACTTCTGCAGATATACTTATTAATGGTGAAAAGATTAAAAAAAAAACTGTAGATGCATCAAAAAACCTTGGGTTTATTTTTAATAAGAATATGACATGGCATAATCACATTAGCTCGCTGGTTGACCGAACTTTCTCCAAGTAATCTACGGATGTGAATTATTTGGGAACTGTTATTTAGTAAGCAAAAGGAAAGTAAACGTTTTGTTTAACAATATAGTGAGATATGTCTATAAAATTAAAAGGTTTGATCACATTTCTTCTGCTTCCAAAAGTCTTTATAGTGTATCCTTTGATAACTTTTTAAAAATATGTGCTCTGTTATTCTTGTATAAAGTAATAAATACGAGAACCCCTGGCTACTTATTTAATATAATACGTTTTTTCCAATCATCACGAAATAAAAATATACGGTGAATCATTGCCATCATTGTTTGGTTTTAGATTGTCAGTTTTTCATAATGCCATTCGTCTTTGGAACAGTCTTCCACTGCTAATAGCTTTAGGTCATTCTTATTTAAATATTATTAATAACTTTTATTTTTAGTTTTAATTTTTAATATTTTAATCTTTTTTTGTTTATATTTTTTTTGTTTTTGTTTTTTTTAATTTATTTTTTTTTATTTCAAATTAGTTTATTATTATTTTTGTTCTTTTGTTTTAATGTTTCTATCTTTATGTTTAATTTCTTTATTGTTGTTTGAAATGTATACATTAAGTTTAAATTAAGTATTTGTAATAAACACCACTTGTAACGTTTTGCGTTTCTGTACTATAAATATAAGACAATACTATGTCTTGTTGTACAGGATATAAAAGGAAAGTAAATAAATAACATTTAAAATAGTAGCAAAGCGAAAAGTATAATAAAGAGAAAAGTATAATAATTTTATTATTCTCTATTTTTTAGGAGTGGTGTATATTAAAGCAGGGCGATAACCCTGATGACGTTGAGTATGACTGGGCCAATAAAAATTTCATAAATATACGCTCAATGCGTGAAATGCATTTGTTAGTTAAAGAAATTAATGAACGCTTAAATGGGTTTGGCATTAAGCAACGAAATTTATCGCAGATTTTCCAGTGGCAGGATTGGGAAAAGGAAATTATTTTAAAAGTTATTATTGCCGGTGCCTTTTATCCAAACTACTTTATATACAACAAACAGAATGATATTGATAAAGAGCGCACGAAGTACCACATTTTGTGTGGCCATGATCCGTGTAGGACAGTTTATTTCACTAACTTTGATACTCGACATATTGGTCAATTATATACACGCTCAATTAAGGAACTTTTTAATGATGTGCAAATTAGTCCGAAGGATATTGATATCAGTTTTCAGTCGAATTCAGAAAGAGTATTAGTTATTTTTAAAAATGATCATGAGAGCGACGACAATAAATACCAAAGCAGTATACCAGATCAAAAGCGGGAAAGCTTAAGCATTAAAATGCCTGGTGCTGTATGTACGGAGGTGTACAAAGCCTTAAGAATGCGTCATTTAAATATGCCCACAGCTATTGATGTTATGGAGTGAGTCAAAATGTTGTATATAAAATATATGTAGATCTTTTAAATTAACCGACCATTCATTTTAAAGTTCGCGATTAGGAATTAAGTTTGCGGAGGAACATGGTCTTGGTGCAATGTGCGATGGAGCATGGATACCAACGAAAAGGCTAATAAAAAACGCAGAGTTGGTGGTACTTCCTTCTGTTTTTCAGAAAAAAATTAGTGGCTATATCACACATGTACGTAAAAAATAAAAAGTTGAATTTTATTAAATTACATTGTTCACATTCTTAATGGATCACAATTTTAGATTGAAACATGTAGCAAATTTTATTTTCAACCCCTCTCGGAATTACAACGCATGCGAGAAATACAAGAAATGCTC
The DNA here is from genome assembly GCA_937654795.1 of Cistogaster globosa. Lineage (NCBI taxonomy): Eukaryota > Metazoa > Arthropoda > Insecta > Diptera > Tachinidae > Cistogaster > Cistogaster globosa. Next base: position 83,774,647 of record OW569403.1, read on the forward strand.
AATGATCCATCCGAAATAGAGAGATGTAAATTTCCTCTTAACGCCACATTGGTAACTGGAATGATACTTTCAGCGCCGTTTGATAACAAATATCATAGAGCTAGAGTTGTAAAGATATTTGAGCTATCGAGACAACACCGCCAAGTAAAGGTACGTAGTACATATGCACTTGCACACAAAAAAAAAAGAGAAAAGGATTTTATGTAGTTTATGGTTTCTTTTTCTTTTTGTAACTGTAATAGGTTTACTTTATCGATTTTGGTAATGACTCAGTAATAGATTTTCATCATTTGCGTTACTTCTCGGAGAGATGTAAGTCTCTAGCTGACATACCCCCACGATTATTTGAATGTCGCCTAGCGATGATAGAACCATCTGCAGTCCGTTCACCAAATGAAAAGTGGACCGATGAAGCAATGGAATTTCTGCAAGAATTTGCTGATTCTGGAATAATTGAAATAGAGGTATACTCCGTTGTAGATGGTGTTTCAAATGTTATAATAAAAAAGGGTGACAGCACATTAAATGAGCTTTTAACCGAGAAAAATTTGGCACGTTCATCTGACGAGAGTTACATGTCTAAGGTAATTAGTAAAAAAATAATTCTTTATAATAAAGGATAACATAATTTTCCGCTGCAAGGTTTTCTTTTAAGTAATTTTCATTAAAAAATGCGTCTATATAAAATAAATAAAAAAATTTATGGGAATATATCACGAGGCTTTTTAAGCTTCTGTAAAAAACTCTTTCTATTTTGTTATTGTATCTCTTACTACTGTATTGCGTTAATATTTGAAATAAAAATAGCAGCATTATTCGGCGGCACAACAGACTTTCAGGGATAGAAACTGTAGTTTTATTGATAAAAATCCAGTAAAAAAAATACAAAATCCTATACTTTTCAATTTTGAGCTTTATGTTTTTGAATAAAATTAAAAAAAAAAATATAACAAAACGGTTAATCATAGAAAAGATGTTCTAATTTTATTTTAATTCTCTCAGACGTCTTTTAGTGTTCCGACATCATTTGTATTATAAATAATTAATTAACCTCCAAACGGTCTGAGCATTTTTTTATTTTGCACACGATATTTCTACAATATTTATGTTACAGTTCTTAGAACCTATGATAAAATACTGTTTTTTACTGATGTTAGTTTTAAAAAATTTAAGCATATTTTCTCCTCGCTAGGTTCATACAATATATCGGTTGATGTTGGGGGAATAACGCAATGTTGAAGTCCAGAAATTGTTTAAATAGAAGACGTGTCGTGTAAATTTAAGATTAGGTTTATTCAATAAACTATATAAAAATTTGTGTCTTTTTTGAACACACGTTTTCGACCAAAAAACATAATGGTTAGTCCATATCTGTTCTTAGCGCCAAAGTATGACAAATAAAAAAAAAAACATAGAATAAATACAAGGTTGTTTATATTTTTGTGTTGATTACATTTGGGTTGAATAGGGTTGCAAGAGGCTTACAACAGTCTACCCCTCAAGCCAAATGCATTACAGAAAAAATTTAATACAAAGATTTATTACAATTCAATATTTAGAAGTTTACATCCATTGATGTGTTTTTGTTTGTTTAAAACTTTGGTAAGACTATCTGCTGCATTTTCATCAGAAGTCACGTACTTTACATTAATTTCGCTTTCCTCGCATTTGTTTCTAATATAGTGAAAACGGATATCAATTTACCATGAAGGCGGCTCCTTGGTTGTCACAAAATATAGTGGTGGGTTTTTGGATGTACTGTTCAAAACTTAGCTCTTTCAGCAGGCATCGAATGAAAGCAACTTCTTTGGCTCATTGGCATACAGCGATGTATTCAGCCTCCATTGTGCTGAGAGCCACAAGTGGTTGTTTCCGAGACTCCCAAGCTATAGGACTACCCGCTATAAATACAACATACCCAGAATACAATTTTCTGTCATATGTGTCTGTACCCCAGTCAGATTCTGTGAAACATACAAATTTTTGAATATTAGATGAAAATGCCTCTTTCGAAGTTTTACAGTTTTTAATATATATTAACTGACTTGGTTCGAGAGTTAAGTTGATTGTTGCTAGAGCTTTGGCATCCGCAGCTTTCCATTTATTAGCATCAGCAGCTGGAGGATTCTGCTCAACAGTTTGCCAGAGATCTATCGTTATCAGGAGGCTTTTTACCTGTGTACACCAAGTTGAATAATTGTCACCACTAAGCTTTTCTATACCAGATGAAGCAGCTGCCATATTCCTTGTTTTTTTTTTTTTTTTTTTTTTTTTTTTTTGAACCAGATAAAACAATAAAACCAATACAACACCAATTCGATCTAACCTCAATTTTTCAATATTGATAAGTAAACAATTTTCTACTTCCTAGCTCCTGGGCCCATAACCTTTTTTGGGGGAATTACGCAATGTTGAAGTCCAGAAATTGTTTAAATAAAAGACGTGTCGTGTAAATTCAAGATTAATTTTATTCAATAAACTATATTTCTTTAAAAGAGAAGTAGCACTTCAGGCGTTAAAACCTATTTAGTTATTTTTCGTAACCGTTCTACATTCTTTAGGAAAGGGATAGATAAGAGATAAGACAGGTGGTGAAAGGAGAAAGATAGATAGTTATTTTACTTCGCCGGCGAATCTGCTATGAGAAAGTACCGACGAAGGAGACTGCACGTTTTTTTTTTTGTTCATTCTGAATATGTATTTATACCATTAAACAGAAAAAAACATTTCTTGTATTTTGATTGGCGCAGGATTTGAACCCTGAACAACCAGGTTTGTAGTCAACGTGCTTACCACTTTGACTACAGCAGCCTCGGAAGTGTATGTCTTCTGTTTGTGATGGCACGTAGCTGGACATTGATCACTAGACCGTTATTAGTGTCTGCAGATCTGCTCAGTGGCATCCGTCACACTATTTTTTCCCAATAAAATTTGCTTGGCAGACATTGTTGCTGAAATTCAAATGCCGGTCTTCTGTTGCAGCGACGACGGGTCGTTACGCACAGTCAAAGCCGATGTCTCCCAGGAAGCTAGTGGTGAATGGTGCTGTTCTTCCACATTATTCAACAAAGCTCTCGGTATGTACATTCGCTGTTAGACCGGCATCGGATTTCCCAGTCTGTCGTTCTCAAAATTTCAATAAACTATATAAAAATTTGTGTCTACTTTGAACACACATTTTCGACCAAAAAACAAAATGGTTAGTCCATATCTGTTCTTAGCGCCAAAGTATGACAAGTAAAAAAAAACATAGAATAAATACAAGGTTGTTTATATTTTTGTGTTGATTACATTTGGGTTGAATAGGGTTGCAAGAGGCTTACAACAGTTGATTACTGGGTAACACGTCACAATATTATTTATGTACAATATTAATATATATTCTTAAATATATTTAAAGTTAGCATTTATACATTTATAAGTTTAGCGACAGCAGATGAATTTTATTTCTAGATTAAAACATGTTTTTTATTAAATATTACATGGCGATCCTGTAATGCTAACGTTTTAAAGTGTTAATTTAAATAAAAATGTTTTAAAGTGTGCAATGCATTAATAAAAAATCTACAACCCAGTGATAATAAAGCAAATAACTAATTCATGAAACTTAGCCAAGACCAAGATGAACAGGAAAATTAATAAGGTTCCAGCCAACAATTAAAGAGGATTTTTGTGTTAATCAACCACAAAAAATCAATAAAAAAATAATTGTAAAAAAACAACAACAACTACTACTAAAGAAAACAACCACATAAACCAAAGAACATAATTGCAGACTAAATTATGAGTAGAACGGTGTTCAATATAAAACAACATTGAAGAAATAAATAGAAAATTTTCTAAAACCTAAAGTGGATATAACAAGTTAATAAAATCATAACAACTTCGAAATATAATTTAAGAGAGAATAATGAAAAATAATTATTTAGTAGATGATTCGATGGCATAAAAAGTGATTTTAGTGCAATAACAATTTGTTTGGCAGATAATACAAATAATTACAATAACAACAATAAGTTCAATATTACTGCATTATCAATAGTAACTGTAATAATTTTCCAAGCAGTAATAAAAATAATAATAGCAGCAACAAAAACATTGCAAATACTTTGCTAGATTTCAGTTTGACAACAACGCGATCATATTTTAATCATTTAAAATTCAATAATGCAAAAAAAGGATTGTTTAACAAAAACAATAATAATTTTGCAATACCTACAACTAAAAGTGTAAATTTCAATAGACCAGTGAAAACAACAAGCAAAAAAAATCAGTTTTGTAACGTAAAATAAATTAATTTTTAGAAAAGCAAAAATGACAACTCAACAAATTATATGAAATTTTAAACAACAACAAGCAAAATTAAATTAACTTTTACAACAATATAATAACAGTTACAAATAACTTTATAAAATTCATTTAAATCAAGGCTCAATAAATTTAAATCCAATAATCCCAACAGAAAAGTGAACAACGGCAACAATAACAACCTTAGCTATGTCCCTAACAATTATATCATCAGTAACAACAATGCAAACGACAAACAAATCATAAACCAGCCTACCTTATTAGTTATAATTTGACCAGAAATGGCCATCATAATCACCACCACAGAATGTTAACTAGGAAGTTAGACATACCACTACTGAAAGCAGCGCCTGAGTAGCAAGACCAGCATGGTACCAGGTAAAATTTATCGATGATGCAGACAAGTATAAAAGTGAACTAAACTAAAATTTTTAAATTTTATAAATAACTTTTGCCTTTGAACCAAAACACTTCTGAATAATTTAATTTTTTTAATGTTAATTAATATAAAAACTCAGGACGAAAATAAACTACATATAATTTTCTTTTTTTGTGCTTTCATTTTGAAATATAATTCACTAAGCTTTTTTTTCTCGAAAAAAGTATATATATGTACATATCACAAAATGGTGTATGAATATTTTTCTACTTTACAGGGAGTCCACACCTGATGAATTTATATCTTGATGAAAGTCAAATTTATATCATGATGAAAATTCATCCTATGTAGACTTGATTTATTAGTATTATATCATCATTATGATATAGTCATTTTATATGTAATTTTTTGACATATAATTTTTTTAATATTATTTATTATTATCAGAAAAATGGAGTAGTGTTTGTTTTGTTTTAAATTTTTGTTATTTTTTTTTTTTTCTACAGAAAATGAAAACCTAAAATTTTTTATGTGTGTAAAGACATTTTTGACATACTGAATATATTTTATACATTTATTTATAACCCATTCAAAGATTTGTTTATTGAATTTGTTAGCACTAAAAAAAATAAAAAGGTCACTTTTCTAAAGCAAAATATCATCAAACCACATATATTTTGTTAATCTTTAAACTCAATAAAAACACGTTTTGTAATTATTGTTCATTATTTTGTTTTAATTTAAAAAATTTATTAATTATGTAATCTATAATAAAAAAAATTCTTTTAATTTGTTCAACATTTTCTTTTACCTTTTTATTTGGTCATTTTGATTTAGAAAAAAAGTAGTAGTTTTCTTTATTAAGAAAAAGAAGAATAGAAAGAAGAAAAAAACCTAGTAAACCCTCTAATGAAAGGTTTCTTCAACTCTTCAAATCTTTAATTATAATTTTGTGAGGGTTCGTAGAGAAAATCTTTTTTTGGATTCTGAATCCTTCTCATTTTAAATTCAAATTTAATTTCATTTAAAATGGGCAATCACGATTCTAAGATTGATAACCTAAATGCCAATGTGATAGGTAAGATTAGGTTAGGCAGGCTGCCGTATTGCCACAGCCCGCTTGGGTCCATTAATTTTTCCTTTGGGTTACCTACTGTCAGAAGGAAAGGGGAAAAAGAAAACATAGATAGAAAGAAAACAGATTAGTAAATTGAAGGCACGCGTTAGTTTTTTATTTGCTCTTTATTCACTGACTTATAAATTACTTCTAGGAATAATAAAATGGAATTCAATAATTGTGATTAAAAAAGTGTTGCCATATTTCTATAATAATACAGTGGGTCACAACAATCTCCCATGCTTAATAGGATATTGTTATATTAAATACGGACTTAAAAATCTGAGATATTACATTTGGAAATAACGTTAGTATACATATACATAGTTATAATAATTAATGAGAAACGTAGTCATCAAGGTATGTTGGCCTGTTAAGTAATCTTGCAGATCTTCGAAGAGGTTGCTCATGTCGAGAATTATGCGGCTCTTGGCTTCTATGAGGTTCTCGAGGATTCGAAGCTTCATATAAGTATTGGCTATAAGCTTAAATTACTTGATTTTGACGATTTGCCGAATTGGCATCATTTTCAGTTATGCTAGGAGCAAAATGAACTCTTTTTTTTTGAACGTTGGTAATTTTAAGTTGTTTTATGTCACGCTTGAGTATATAGCCATCATCCAATTTGACTAGGTAATGAAGATGAGTAATACTGTCTTCCATACTGTTTTGTTGTTACGAATGTGTAAAACTTGTACTCTTTCTCCCACGCTTATTTGGCAAACGCCTGAAATAGGTTTTGGAGAAAAAATCTTTGTTGGCTTCAAGGCATCTAATTTAATTCGAATACGTCTTTTAAAATAAAGTTCAGCTGGACTTTTTCCGCAGCTTAGAGGTGTGGCTCGATATCTTTGAAGAATTTTGTTTACCTTCTTTTGTATTGGACCTGGTTTTGATGACATGGCTTTTAGTTTGCGCTTTATTATTTGAACATTTCGCTCAGCTAATTCATTCGTACTTGGGTGACCCTGTGCAATCAATTTTTGAAAAATACCATTTTGATACCATTCTGCTTGCAATAAGATTTGAATTGATCGCTGGTGAAAATCGTGGCGTTGTCTGAAACAATTATTGAAAGGTAACTGTGCGTAGTAAATATTTCTGATAATAAAATAATTGTATTTTGAGTTGAAGAAGAATCACGTATAACTCCAAATTATGTCCACTTTGATTTGGCATCGACTACAATTAAAAAATTGTATCCTTGAAAAGGCCCTGCGTAGTCCATGTGAATTCTCTCCCAATTTCCTTCTGGTTCTTGCCATTGATGTAGTGGTACTTTTGATGGTCGATTTTGTTCTTCAACACCTGACTTACATGATCTTACCATTCTTTCGATATCACGATCGATTCCTTTCCAAAAACAATAAATTCTTGCAAGTTGTTTAATTTTGATAATTCCGGGGTGGGTATGATGCAATTCTTCGAGAACCTTTTCTTGAAGGCTTTTTAGTATAAGCACCCTCTAGCCTTTAAATATTTCTCCGTTATATTCCTTCATCTTTACCATCTTGTAGATTTGATAAAAATTTTAAAAGTTCTGGATCTTTCTTAGTTTCCTCAGATAGCATTTCTGCATCCACATGTTCACACGAAATTTAAAAAATTGATCCTGCTTATCTGTAGATACAGTTTCTTGGAGCTGCGTAGCACGAGAGATACAAAGGACGTTCACATGATATGATCCTTTTTTGAAAACTATTTCATATTCGAAAATCGATAAAAATTCTGCGTATCGTAGAAATCAAGCGGATATAATAGCTGGCATCTTATTGTTTTGGTGCAAAATACGAGTTAATGGTCGGTTGTCCGTTATAAGTTGAAATTTCCTTCCATAAAGATAATTGAAAAAATGGTTCAATGTAAATACAATTGCAAGTGCTTAACGATCTATATGGCTATAGTTTCGTTCAGCTATTGACAATGACCTCGACGCATATGCAACTGGACGTTCCGTTCCATTTACTATATGTGAGAGTACGCCTGCAATACCTGTAGGGCTGGTATTACACGCAACGATAACTGGCAAATCTGGATCGAATAGCGTAAGTACTTGATCACTGGATATAATATTTTTTAAGTTTTATAAGAGAGGCTTCGCAATTTGCAGACCAATAAAATCTTGAATCTTTTTGAAGTAGTTGACGTAATGGGTACGTTATTAAAGACATATCTGAAATAAATCTAGAATAATACGTAATCATTCCCAAAAATCTTCTAACGTCATCTATATTAGCTGGGCGGTGCATTTTCATAATAGCTTCAATTTTCTTTGGCGATTTAGTAATTTTATTATATTGTACAACGTCTTCCAGATATTCGATTTGTGTTTGGAAGAATGAACATTTGCTTCTATTTAAATGCAAGTCGCGTTGTTGTAGACGCTTGAGGCACTCTCTTAAGTTCCGTTTGCATTCAGCTTTAGTAGCTACATGCATTATGACGTCATCAAAATATGACATAGTTTTGTTCAATCCAGGTAAAATGTGTTCAATAATTCTATTTAATTTTGTTGGGGCAGTCTTTATGCCAAAGGAAAAGCGATTGACTCTGTAGGTACCCTTGTGCGTTGATATGGTTTGTATTTCGCTGGATTCTGCGCTTACACGTAAATAGGCTTTGTATAGGTCAAGACGACAAAAATATTTTTTTTTTTAATTTCGTCAATACGACGTATCTGATAATTTGAAGAAACCAGTTGAGGATTGACACCTACTTTGTAATCGACACAAAGTCGAATACCTCTATTCGACTAGGGGTGAACCCCAATCACTCCTTTCACATTTATAAATAATTCCGGCTGACTCTAAAGCATTTAATTCTTGCTTGACGCGTTCACGTAAGGCATATGGTACTTCACGTTCTTTGAAAAATACTTGTTTGGAACCCTGGCGTAGTTGTAGTGTGACTTCATACTTCATACCATACTGCAGTCGCAGTAAATTTAGTAAAAAATATATTAAAAGGTTCCGCTCATAACCTCATCTCAACGGAGAGTTCATTGTCGTTGTCACAGCCCAGCTAAGGAACATACGTCAACCGGGTAAAATGGTGAATATGTACGCCAAAGAAATCGAGGATCTGACAAAAAACTTGAAACAGCATGTATCACGGATGGAGTGCGAAACACTACAGCCACCATGTATGCAAGTCGCTCAGCAACAAAGGCACTTTTTAAAAATGCCTCTAACGAGCAAGTCAAGTTGATAATGGAATCCAGAACTTCAACAACCTTAATGTAGTAATTTCTAAATTTATAAGTTGTTGCACCGAATAATACGGGAATAAGATTCGGAGTAAACGCTTAAAACAGAACACGTGGCCAAACCTATGGAAATAACTGGCGGCAAAACAACACTAATAGAAACAATAACTATAGCAAGAGAACCATGAATAATAGTGAATCTTACAGAATAACAATGGTTACAACAGAAACCCAATTCCACCAAATAGAAATTTTGGTACGGGAAATTTTTGAAACAATAATAACACGAGTTCCGTAAACAGGAATTCAAACCACTACAATAGAAGATCCGACAATAGGAACCCACAAAGACAAAGTCACAACGTGTACTGTACACCCGACTATGATTCGGGAAATGCGATGGATCCCCTAAGCATCCAACAGATAACAAAACGTACACACTCAATATAAACTTGTCTAAATATAAGAACCTCTTTGAGTTAATCAAGATCAATTTTTCTTTTGGACACAGGTGCAGATAATTCTGTTGCTAAAATAATCCAAGTTCTAAACGAACCAATTGATTGCACAAATCAAATAAATATAAAAGGTTTTGGGCAAGGTATAATCATTAGTTTGAGAAAAGTAAAAACCGATCTTAAAGTTGCGACATCCTTATAGCACATAAATTCCATGTCGTTAATAATGACTTTGCAATACAAGCAGATGGCATAATTGCTACGGATTTTATCGGAAAATGCAAATGAATTTTAGATTACCGAGGAAATAAGGATTACATAATCCTGACTAATACCGATGGTGTAGACTAACACGTAGCCCCCAAACTGGTAAACTCTTCAAACATAAAATCCATATCACTGCCAGACAGATTAGAGGCAATAGGACCTGTAAATTTTAATTTTATTACAGAGGACGTCCTCTTAACCCGAAAGATTATTCAGTATGGCGTTTATGTAGCCAATACAATAACGTCAAAATCCCAACTACTTGTCAAGATTATCAATACCACTGGCAAGGATCTAATAATAAATAATGCCCAACTACCTACGGAAAAGCTTAGCGACTATAAAATAGTACAAGCAAAAGGTAACTCGAACAATAGGGAGAAACTACTGAATTTAAAGAAAAATTTCCCCGAATTCGTAAATGAAAAACTAGAAAAGTTATGTTCCGAATACCTCGATGTTCTTGCACTGTAATCTAAGATAATAACCGCTAATAATTTTTATAAACAAAGACTCAGACTCTAAGACAAACAGCCTGTATATATCAAAAATTACAGAATACCTCACTCCCATAAAGAGAAAGTAAATAAACAGGTTGACGAACTCATTAAAAATCATAGAGGCATCAGCCTCAGACTAAAATAGTCCAATACTTTTAGTTCCCAAGAAAACATTACCAGGAACTACCCAGAAAAGGTGGAGACTAGTTATTGATTATAGAGGAATCAACCTCGAATTGATGATATATTAGACCAATTAGGAAGAGCAAAATTCCTTTTATGCTTGGATCTAATTTTGGGTTTTCATTAAATTGAATTTGAAGAAAATTGGAAAGATATTACCTCATTTTTAACGAACAAAGGTTCCTTTCAATTTAAAAGATTACCTTATGGTATAAAAATTGCTCCAAAATTATTCCAAAAATGATGTCTTTAGATTTTTCTGGATTGTCTCCAGCACAAGCTTTTGTATACATGGATGATTTAATTGTGATTGGATGTTCTACGAATCACATGTTGCAAAATTGAAAGGATGTTTTCAGTTTGTGCAGAAAGTATAATCTTAAATTATATCCCGATAAGTGCTCATTTTTCTGTCAAGAAGTAACCTTCTTAGGACACAAATGCACTAACAAAAGTATATAACCAGATGACAGCAAATTTTCGATAATTAAAAATTATCCAACACCTAAAAACGGTGATGAAGCAAAACCACCGAGTATACAGAGATGTCACGAGACGGCTATAATTGTGTTTCTCTGTGCATCTCTTTCTTGACATCCTATCGACTTTACTTTTGTTTTTATTTGTGTTTCTAGCGCAAGAAAATATTAAACGTTTTGTTACAGGCAAAAATAAGGGTAGGTTTTTTGTAAAATTAATAAAATTATGAAAAATAAGTGAAATTTATATATTTTATTTGTAGCAGAAATTAAATGTGTTAACAATAAACGTAAGTACATTTTGATATTAACATTTGAGTGTGTTTTTAATTCTATTTTTTCAATTGTTTAGGAAGCTAACTACAATTGGCAAACATCATGTAATACCGCATTTAGACTAGGCAATTTTTCATGAAACTTGCATGAAATTTTTGCTTGTTGGTGAAGCAAGAGGAGTAAGCAATATGGTATTACTGGGATTTTGAGGGTATATTATTTTTGCTTATGTTTATTTTTAAATAACGCATATCGCTGCAACTTAAATAAGGAATTGAGAAAAAAATGCCTCAAAAAATTGCATAGTGTAAATCTGGACTAAGTATGCAACATACAAAAATTGAAATTTATCTGTTTAATTAAGTCAATTTTTTCTTTTTAAATTGCAGGAGTTTACGATGCATACAAGAATGTCCACCAGAAAAGAACCTTCTTTCCAAAGAATGCTTAAATCTAGTTTACGGACGCAGCTTAAAAATTAAAAATAAGTTGTCTACAGGGTGTGGAATTTAATTTTAAGCAAAAAATGTAAAAACGTAAAACTTGGGGCTGACCCTTATTTTCGGAGTTACGGGCCTCCAAAGTTTGTATGTACAGTATGACATATATCGAGTATTTTGTGGTGCAGTGAGGCAATATGGGTATCATTGAAAAGAAAAATATTAAAAAAATAAAAAAACAGGACACGACCAAAAAAAAAAAAGTTTTTTTCATACAAACATAACTCCTTTATCAAATAAATTAAGTTTAGTGACAATATTATACAAAAAAAAATTTAGCAGAAAATCTTTTCTAAGCGAAGCCGGTGGTGGTCATACCACAGAGGAGAAAACCCTTGCGCCCGGCCAAAGGCCGGCTACTCAAAAAATCTTTAGTAAGCGAAGCCGGTATTGGCCATACTAAAGGGGAGAAAATCCTTGCGCTCGGCTGATCAAAACATGTTTATATGATCAGATAACGTTCCATAGGATAGTGATTATGGTCATCAATGTTTCGTAGAGAAAATGGAGATACAAATGTGGAGTCACTCAATTTTATCGGTAAAATGGTACTAAAAAAGTTGTCAGCACATTTTATTTTTATATATGGAAAATTTTTAACACTGTTTAAAGAACTCTACAATCAATGTTTAATCAATTGTTAGTTGTAAATAAAATATTTAAATTGTAATGTAAAATAAAAAAACACAAATATTGTAAAACCTTAGTCTTTATTGTGTAAATACTGCATTATTGTAAACTAAAATATATAAAAATTAAAAATGAAAATAACATTGCAACAAAAACATTAACTCAAATGATAAATTGTTTTTAATATAATTTTTGGGTGAAAGTTAACTTAAGGAAATAATATTGTGTATATTACAATTTGCATGCATTTTATACTTTTTATAAAATTATACAATAATTCGGATAATGGGATAAAAACAATCACTCCTCATCATTATCACTTTCTTCGTAGGGTATATTCTCCTCTTCGTGCAGTTCTTTAACTCTTGCTACTTCTATGCGCTTCTTTTTTTCAATGTTTAGATTTTTCCAAATTTCAATAATTTATATTCCTCGGCTTTTTTTTTTTAGCATTTTCAAATAACGCCTTAAAACGATTGTCTTTCAATATATATGTAGTACTTGTCTTACAGCCTGTTTAGCCGATTAGCATTTTATTTTAATTGTAAACGAGGCTTACGTTCACTTTCGAATGGAATCCACAATGGACTTGGCCTTGTTATACAAACGAGCATCAATAAAGAAACTGTTAAAGAAATAAGGAGATAGAATTTTCTATGACCAAATGGCAGATATTTGGTCATAGAAAATTTTTACATACCCATGCATGTAAGCTTTTAATAAATTGCTGCCTTTTAAATGTACCAAACCCACTTCTTCTAATTCCTTATGTGTAACAAATGTATAATCGTCATATTTTTTCTACTACCTTGAAAACTACGTATATTTTTTTATCAAAATCTTTATGCAAATGATGTAAAGACAAATTAAAATCAATTCATGGTTTTATAAATTCATTTTTTTTTTCAATTTCTGATTAATTTTATGTGTTAACACACCAATAATGATGGTGCATTTCTGCCACAAAACACATTTCTGCGTTAAAAATACACTGCAGATTTACGGACGTTTTCACTTGCGTATGCTGCAATTTTCTTGTAAAATCACAGCATATCACATATTTATAATAATTTTATAATTAATTTCTTTATTTTCACCAAAAATTTATTACTTTTTCTTAGCTAAAGCTTTTTGTGCTTTATGTTTTCTTGTAAAATATCCAATTTTTGTTTTGTTTATTATCCCTTGTTCATTATAAAACAGCACTATATTTGTCTCTTTCTTGAGAAGCTGCAGAAAACCTGATTATATTGTTTTTCAAGTGCCAAGGGTTTCACCTCTGTATACCCTGTGGCAAAACGCTTCGTTGCATTTTTGAACTACTATAGAGGTTTATACAAATTTTGCTGAATCATGTCGCCACATTACTAGACTATCTAGGAAAAATGTACCTTTTGTATGGACTCCACAATGTGAAAACGGATTCAGTTACTTAAAAAAAATTTCTAAGTCCAACAATACCCAGATTTAAAAAAAAAGTTTTAAATCACTTCAGACTCAAGCAAATTCGCTTGTAGAGCTGTTTTAATTGAAGAAAAAGATGGGATCCAATTACCAATTGCAATCGCATCTAAATCATTTAGGAAGTGTTAGAGTAATAAATCAACCATAGAACAGGAACTTACCGCTAATCATTGGGCGATCAAATATTTCAGACAATACATATATGTTAAAAAGTTTGTGAAAAGGAGTGATCACAGAACGCTAACATACCTGTTCTTCTTAAAAAAACCCTTTATCAAAATTAACCCGCATGAGGTTAGACTTAAAGGAATACGATTTTGTCGTAGAGAAACTTAGGGGATCAGATGACCATGTAGCTGATGCTCTGTCTCAATTAGAATTTGCGGAGATCTAAAATATAGAAGTCAACAATATACTGAAAGTAATAATGAGACTTCAGGGTAAAATAAAGACTGATCGTAAAGAAAGTAATAAAACAAAATTCCAAGAATCGGTTTACAGTGCATGAAGCGATAAATTGCCAAGAGCACCGTAAAATTCCACAATTTCCTTTTACTAAGTGTCGCGTAAAAAAAATTAAGGATTTAAAATTAATTTATTAAAACGCGGGAAATTAATTTCTATACGTGGTTCTTTATTCGAATCAAATTTTAGACTAAAAACTAAAATTAAAGTATGTACATATAAATATTAATTTAAATCAACAACAATGTAGCGAGTAAACAAACAAGGGGATTAACAAACAATTAAAGGGTTTAACAAACAAATAAAGGGATTAACAATAGTGATGGCATTTTCATCAGTGATGAGCAGGTGACTATAAGTGATCTCCTCCAACACTAAGGATAAGCTAATTATCATCAAAGGAGAGAATAAGCTTTCCGAGATAAAGTTGCAGAACCTTTTTATACATGGAAAATCTATTTAAAAATAGCTGATTAAATAGGCTACTCAACCATACGACTTTTACTAGGTGATTGGTTTTTTGATAAAACCGGTATAGAAACCTTTAAAAGGAAAGGTAACGGTCTCTTAGATAGGGTGACCATTGTGCTTATTCCTTATTTAAGAAAAAATAATAATATAACCGAAAGAACAACTATATTGCGAAGATATCAGGATGACCCCATTCGTGGAGGACACGTCGGAATTACTCGCGTGTTGAAAAAAATAAGAATTCTCTATTTTTGGAAAGGCATGACAAGAGGTATTGCCAAGCCCGCAATAAAAGTTAAAGAAAAATAAGAACTCACCCCAACCCCAATTAAACCTTTTGAAATTGTTATCATTGATACTATGGGACCCTCACTTAGGTCGGAGTCCGATAATAAGTACGTAGTCACCGTCATGTTTGACTTAACTAAATATCTAGTCGCCGTACCCACCCCATTTAAATCAGCCCGAAATGTTGCTAAGGCAATTATTGAATGTTTCACATTGTCATATATATACAATGAAACGAATGATTACTGATATGGGTACTGAGTACATGAATAAAGTCCTTAAAGAGTTGTGCATCGTCCTTAAAGTAGAAAAACAATTATTCAACTTCTTACATACATGAAAAGGTTGGTACAGTGAAAAGATCCCATAGAACTTTTAATGAATATTTGCGATCGTATGTGTCAACTGACAAATCAGACTGGGATACATGGCCAAAATTTTTTATGTATTGTTACAATACAACTCCTGCAACAGCCCATGATTATTGCCCATTTGAACTTATTTTTGGCAAAATACCTCCATGCCTGGAGTTCACAAATGGCACAGACGTAGCTCCACTGTACAATGTCATTTGAAAAGTAAATCAAGTTTAGACTTCAAGTAGCATAGCAAACAGCCACCAGCCTTTTAGAAACAACAAAATTGGCACGACAACACGATTCTAATTGCCCTTGCTTCAATAAACGACATCTTCTTTTTAAATGTTTTAAGTTTTCTGCTTTGCCATCTACTGAGAAACGAGATTTCTTAAATTCTAAGCGAATATGTACAAATTGTTTAAACACAGGTCACTTTAGCAACCATCAACAAACATTAACAAAACCATCATACATTAACAAAACCATCATACAACTGTTCATAATGAATATTTTACAAACTGCACTACTAAAAATCAACCCACTGAAATCGTTGTAAATTCTGAAGCATCTTCGTCTACTCAAATGCTTGATAACGTCACTGCCCTTGTCGCTGATCATGGTAGAACATTTAATAGTAGAAAAAGGCCCCAAGTTCTCCTCACTACAGTGCGTGTTGTTCTAAAAACCCATCAGGGCGAATTTGTTTTGCGTGCTCAGGCTACATTTTTTACTAAAAAGGCTGCGGATGCATTAAAATTACCTTACAAAAAGGACTTCGTTGAAATAAGTGGAGTGGGTGGAAATCAACCTACAATTTCAAGAAAATAAGTTAAATTTTTAATCTATTCGAGGACTGAAACTGATTTCAGAATTAACTGTGAGACTTAAGTTCTATCAAAGATAACAGGATATCAGCCCATGACAATAAACGAAAATATGTTGCCCAATTTGAATAAATTTGCTTTATCTGATCCTTATTTTTCAAAACCTGGTGATGTTTATCTTTTGTTAGGAGGAGATATCTACGGAGATATCGTATTACTTTAGCACCATGAATTTAATGACGGTTTGTTCTTATAACTTGCCCATTTCGGATGGACAGTGTCTGGCCCTACTCCTGATAACTCATATCAGCAAGCTATTACTGTAAATGTTTGCTCCTTGGATAAGCAATTACAAGAGTCTTGGGAACAGGAGGAGCTCTTAGAGAAAAAGGCTTTAACTGAGGAAGAAATATTGTGTGAGCAACACTTTAAAAATACTACTACACGTGATTTATCTGGCCGTTATACTGTTTCTTAAAAAATCCTGCTGACTGCGCTTTACGTTGTATATCGTCGAATGAATTAGTCGAAAATGAATTATGGTGGCACGGCCCTAAATGGTTAATTCAATCTTCAGAAAACCGGCCTAAACAACCTAAATTAAATCTAAATGTAATTACTAAAATTTCAACTGAATTAAATTTAAATATGCACTCGTTAGTAGCAGAAGTTAAACACTATCTATTTTCTTCGCTTGGTAAGCTGATACGTGTCACTGCATACATATTTCGTTTTAAACACAACACTCAGAACAATAAAAAATCACAAATTGAAGGTTATGGTAATATGACAGGGTTTCTCTCAACCGAAGAGTTAAAATTTTCTCGTTTAAGACTTATTAAACTTGCACAAGAGGTAGATTTTTCACACAAAATTTTGGAACTTGCAAGGAAGGGTCAAATAATAAAAAACAATGCTGTAGCACTACTGTGCCCTTTTTTTGATTCCTCTCAATTACTTAGAGTTGGTGGTAGAATTAAAAATTCTGACCTTAATTATTGTTCCAAACACCCAATTTTATTAAAGAAACAAAAGCCTTTAAGTAATTTAATATTTCTAGATGCACACATTAAAACTCTGCATGGCGGTTTAATCCAAATTCAAGCTTATGTCTCCCGTGAATATTGGATAATTTCAAGTCGAACCATTGCTAAGCAAATCTTGCGAAAATGTGCAATCTGCTTCAAATATAACGCAAAGGCAGCCCAGCGGATGATGGGGAATTTTCCAAGCGTTCGTCCTAATCCGACACGTCCATTTAAACACAGCGGTGTCGATTATGCGGATCCAATAATCATAAAACAGTCGACCGCAAGAAATTCTGTAATAACGAAAGGCTACATTTGTCTGTTCATATGCATGGTTACGAAAGCACTACACCTAAAAGCAGTAATAAACTTATACACCGATGCTTTTTTAGCAGCCTTTAGTCGTTTCGTGTCCCGTCGTGGTTCTTGCACTGACTTATATTCTAATTGTGGCACAAACTTCGTTGGAGCAGATTCCTTATAATCGAAGCAAATTTTGGTGGTCTTTGGGAGGCCGGTGTAAAGTCCACAAAACATAATTTAAAGAGAGTGATGAATGGTCGTATTTTGACATTTGAGGAGCTTACTACGCTTTAAGCTCAAGTTGAGGGCTGTTTGAATTCTAGGCCGCTATGCCCTTTAAGCTCAGAACCGTTGGATTGCAATGCACTTACTCCAGCGCATTTCATGATTGGAGAACCTACTTTATGCGTACCGGAAGAAGATTTGCTCGATGTTAACAAAGACCGATTAAATAGATGGAATACAAGATGGAAAAAGTTGAAGCAGCATTTTTGGCGACGTTGGTCAAACGAATGGTTATGCAAAATTCAAGCTAGAGTAAAATTGGTGATTTTGTGGTCGTACTCAATGAACGTTGTGCTCCCGGAGAATGGCCGCTTGCCTGTATTCAAGATATTCATCCCGGTAACGATTGTTGTGTAAGGGTAGTCACTCTATTCTCACACCGGAAAAACTTTAAACGTCCATTTTCTAAAATTGCCCTTCTACCTACAAATGATGCTTTTAATGATAACGATTCCAAATCTAAACTTCATGATGATGATGATTCTTCCCTGGTTTAAGCACTGTCGTCCTATGTGGGGAGAATGTTGGTGAACAACTTTAATTAATATCATTTTTATATTTTATTTTTATGTATATACATACGTTAATACGTATGTTAGTACGTATGTTAAATGCGTGTGCTATCCAGTTGGAAAATACTGTTACACATTTTTTGATTCTTTTTTAAAACTTTTCTTATTTGAAATTAATATTTTAAAATCAAAATGCGAACAGTAGTCTTTACTTGAAAAAAAAAATTAAATAATTATTATAATAAATTGTAATAAGGGTTAAGGTGTACCAAAGTACACCATATACATATATTGAAATAAACTGTATTATTTAAAATAAAAAGGTGGTTATTAGTTTAACCAACGAAAAGGTTAAACACTTATTCAATCATATTTAAAAATGATCTGTAATTAATAAAAAAAAATTAATTTTTTCCTTCTCTGTCTGTTAGTTATATCGACAATTTTAATAAAAGAGCAAAATAATATAAAGAATATAGTGGTGTACGAATATTAACTTGCATACTGTATTTTTAATCAATTACTGCCTGATGAAAGACGGAAAAAAATCTTTTTTATTTGTAAACAACGCAGTTAAAATTATTTTCATGCGGGTTAATATTCAGCACATACAAACAAAACACCACGATTTGTTGTTGTTTTTATTGTACTTCTTCGTCTTCGACATTTATTAAAGTGCAAGATCGTGTGCCTTCTTGTGTCATTCATTTTAAGAGCGGCACGTAAAATGTGCCATTCATTTTATTAGTGGAACATGAAATGTGCCTCAGCAAGTTGAACTTGCGCACAAAAAAAAAATAGCTTTTTCTCATGTTTGGCACGTGTGTTGCACATTCATGAGTAAATTCTTACTCTGCTTTCTACACCATTATCAACATTTTCAAAAAGTATTTCATGTACAGAAATGACCCGATACTGTTTTATTATATGTATTGATAAGTATTATTATTGTTAATCCACCATAATTGTGCTTATTTTTTTTTTAGTATAAATATTTTTGATATTCTCATGAAATATTTAATATTTAAAGCTAAAATTTAAAAGTATTACTGCGGGAAAAATTTATTAAAAGAGAGCTTTATTCAACCAACAAAGCAAAAATACAGCATTTCTATTTTAAGAAATCAAGCACAATTAACGTAGATAACCATTAAAAAGATTCCAAATAATAATATATCATATTTATGACAATTTTTACTTTTTAAGTCCTTGATTTAACTTTTTTTGTTTTATTTCCCAAACTTGCAGTTTAAGATATCAAATAATGCACCTTATTTTTTTTTCAAGAGTGACCACGTTTTTCGTATTCGCAAACAGTCTGTTGCTAATCGATGTTTAGATGAAGATAATGCTCGCCAGAACGAAGAATATTTGCAGTCGATTAGACCAGAAATAGATATGGATATACCACCTCCGCCAAAACATTTATGTAACAAAACATTAAAATTACGTGGTCCTTACAGCCCTATTGAAATGTATTTGTATTCGGCTATACGTGCGGGTACATGGAAATCTGTTTCTCTTGAAAGAGATTCAGTCAACTTTATACAAGTAGACAGCAGTCCGAATGATATGTACGAACGCTTAGTTGTGGCAGCAGACATAACGGAATCCTCCAATGGCGACATGCTTCTCGCTCGTGGTACCACACTTATGCCCAATATACATGGATTTGGAGCTTTAATGACATTACTATTCTGCCCTTCAATACAAATAAAATGTAACAAAACTCAAACTAAATATGTTGCAGTATTGGCTGGATTGGGTTGCGACGAAAAGACTAATAAATCTCTCTTCAGTGATCATGACATCGTGCTCAACTTAGATGTCGATATTCTACCAGATGATTTAGAATTAGTAAGTCACTTTAAGGTTATATTTAAAGTTCATATTAAGTAAACATTTATTTGTTTGTGTGACTAGATAAACCAAATACGTTATTCAATTGACACATTATTGTATACGAAACCTGAACAGGAGCGTCCGAATTTGAAGTCAAAGGAAATAAATGATATTACTATAAAAATTAAGCAACTTGTTTTAAGGTTAAGTATTTTTATTATTACGTAAGGAATAGTATTTTTATTATTTTTTAGACTTTTAAGCAAAAATCGGAAATATATTGAAGTTCACGTTGGACCGAACGATAACAAGTGGGAAAATCTAAATACTAATGAAATTATCGCGCCGAAAAATATTTATGAAGACCGTTCATTATTTCCACCTCTCTCGTTTTTGCGCTTATACGAGGAAAAATATGATCGTGTTCATGCTCTTAATATGCATTGCCATGAATTGCACCGAAAAAGTCAATAGTTAGTATTTAATAAACCCTGCAGTTTGTAAACACATATTTAACCTAAACATCCTATTTATGTTTATCTTTATTTAAGTGATGGATCCATGCCCGCAACAACTTGTCGTTTGTGTCATCAACCAATTGAAAATATTGTTCAATTAAGAATTCATCTTCTTTCACAACTACATCGTGATAGGGAACTTCAAATACGCTTCCAGGCGCAGCCAGCTTAAAAGCAAACTCAAATAAATTTTTTTTAATATTTAAAGCCTTACATTTTAAATAAAGATAATATTGTTAAGGAACTGTAATGTTGTTCTTAATATCTTTTCCTCTAGTTAGAGCTTGTGATGTCACTAAAATGGTATATCAACATAAAGAGGCCAGAAATGTGCAAGTCTTCTTTAAAAATCAAATTTATTGTTATCGAAGTGTGATCTTATAATCCTTTTCGTCAATATCCAGAGCTATAAATAAATTATTCATTTTTGAATTAATTCTTTTTATACAAAAAAAATTAATTGAATGAAATTTGAGTCAAGTCAAATGAATTTGGTGAAAACCAATTGCAAATCGTTTTTAATTCTAATGAATTTGTAAAATGAATCGCAATTTTCATTTGAATCAATTACTTTGAATTAATTCAAATAAACTATAAAAACAAATTAGCAATTCATTTCCAACTCATTAGTTAAAATTTGAATTGATTTTGTAGGTAGGCTTACTGCGTATATCTCCATGTCTGGTATTAAGTGAATCGAATTTGTTCCGCCCGTAAATATTATACTGTTTTCATACCCTTTAGCGAAAGCCGTCGCCACTGGCTGTTTATTTGATACGTTTAACGAGCGCTTTCGATGTGAGAACATCATTTTCAAGACTGAAATATTAAAATTATATACCTCCAAAAAACATTACAGATATCAAGCAATCTACCTACATAATACCATTTTAATAGACACCATCCTAACAGAAAAAACTAGCTAAACCCCCCACTATCTATGCAACAAACACCTAACAATATCTCACCAGTACTAATCAAAATGATGTTCCCACATCAAAAGCGTTCGCCAAACGTACCAAATAAACAGCCAGTGACGACGGTCTTCACCGAACAATGTGACAACTCCATGTCTTTGACCTTTGATCATTGAATATTTTCAGTTAAGTTGGAGAATTTTTCATTACCTCTAGATCTGCTCTTGAATTCGATTGATTGGAACTCATTTAAGATTTCATTCATTGAACATTTAAATGTTCACACGTTTGTCAGCGAACTTGATACAAAAATAAATAATATCAGTAATAAAGATGAAATATTACTAGTGGGAGATGTAAATATTGATATTTTAAAAAATAATACAACAACCACCTCATATCGAGTAATGGTATGCAATGTTTGATTACTGAGAGTACTCGCGAAGAAGTAAAGAGAAATACTGCATTATGTATAGATCATCTCTTATTTAAAACAAACACCACTACAACAAATGTATGCACTGCAATAATACATAGTAGCTTATCAGACCATTACCCAGTTTTTTGTTCGATTTATGAAAAAATAAATAATTAGGGGGAGGTAAGGTAAGCTAATTTAAGATCGCAGGAACAGCAAATATGCAATTACAAAATTAATAAACAAATTCAAGAAACAAACTGGAAAAACATAATTATCTAAACAACAAATGCTAATAACCTGTATAATGAAATCAAAGACAAATTTAGCGAAATATATAGAAATTTAACAACAAAAAAACAAAAATCAAGCAAAAAAAAATATATCTAAAAATCCATTGATTACTGAAGAGATAGTTAAGTATTGTTACACTAGGGATAAACTTTTTAAGAAGTGGCGAAATAATCGCAGTAATATAACATATGAAACAGAATTTAAAACTTTTAGAAATTTTGTAAATAAAAAAATTATATTCGAAAAAAGTAATTATTTTTGAAATAAGTTAATAGAAAACTGACGTAACATACGGGCTACGTAGCAAATAATTAACGAAATATTTGGCAAAAAGATAAATAGTATTGATACCTTTATGAGAAGTTTTAATAATGAAAATCTTAATATATTAGATAAGTTTGCATCGAACTTTAGTACTAACATTAATAAGCTCATAAACACCTGCACCATAAAAACAACCGACACCTTTGAAAATACACTACAAACACGATATACGTTGAACATACAAAGGAGCACCAAATATGCGGTATCTTAAAATCCCATAAAGAAAAAAGACGCAGGCGTAGATTAAATCCGCCCAAAGGATCTTAAATTAAATGCTAGTTACTTAACACCCATTCTGACTAGACTCGTGAACTTAAGCATTGAACAAGCCACAGCTCCAAATACATTAAAAACTTCAATAGTTAGGCCAATTTATAAGAGCGGACGACAATCAGATACAAATAACCAATTGCCATTCTCTCTGTAATAGATAAAATTCTTGAAGAGATTATTGTCAAAAGGCTAACAAGCTTTTTCCAAAAATACAACATAATCAGCAGAAATTTCCAGAAAGGGAAAAATATCAATCAGCTTTTAGGAAACTTTGCAAACTATGGAAATGCCAGTTTGAGCAAAAATATGCATGTAATAGCATTGTTTGTAGACTTCAGTAAAGCTTCGACACACTCCCTTCTTGTTTTAGAAGTAAATGGTATAAGAGGTAGAATTGAAATGGTTCAAAAGTTACCTGGACATCATATCACGTAAAAATAGGCAATAAGAGCAGCAAAGAAGTCCAGTGTGATTGTGGATCCAAACTAGGACCAATTCTTTTTATAATATATGCGAATATGCTGAAACATTTAATGAAATGCGAAACTTTCCCATATGCAGGTGACACTGCTATTATTGTTGCAAATAAAAATATTTTGATTGCAACAGAAAAAATGCAAAAAAAGACTGGACGTAGCAACAAAGTGGTGCCATGATAACGGCCTCATAATAAACGCTCAAAAAAAAAAAAAAAAAGATTATGCATATTAAGCCTCGTCATCTTCAAACCTCACAAATAAACTTAGTGTTTCATATTATAAATTGTTAACATACAAAAGTATTCAATAATACAAACTTCATTGAAACGTGCTCAACAATAATAGAGAAGTTAAAACATACAAATACCTTGGAGTATATATTGATAGAAGTTTTAAATGGAAAACACACATAGAAAATCTGCAAAAGAAACTTAGGAAAACATCCTACATTCTGCACCATTAAAGCAACTGTGCAACATATAGCGTACTACGACAAGCATATTTCTCTCCGACGGAGTCATATTTTCGTCATTGTATTACAGCGTGGGGAAGCGTAAAATATAGCACAACACTACAAAAACAATAAACCGTATATTAAAAATTATATAGAAAAAATACTAAACAGCATGTCGAACGTACAAGAGCACAACAACACATCGGTGCAACGTCTTAATAACACAGAAAACAACATTATTAGCAATAATATAAACAGCAGTAATAACATGAACAACAACAGAAATACAATTGTCAACCAAAGCAACTCTACCTAAAGCAACATCAACGGTAACAACAATATTACCACCCCGCCAAATCCTCCTGTTCCTGACCCCTACCTGAAGGTTATGAGCATTTCAGTGGACTCAGACAATACTGAAATAGAAATTATCAATGTTTACATCCTGCCCGTTAACAGCATTGGGGCTAATTATCACCCGAGCATATACCATCTCTTGCAAGGTGATTTCAATATTCATCATGAGAGCTGGTATTCTCAACTACCAGAAGACCCTCGCGGCATTCAATTTGCAGAACAGATAGACGAATCGGACTTTGCCGCAATAAACGAAGACTTTCTAACAAGAGTTATTGCAAGATGTGTAAGCTCACCAGACATTTCCATTGTCTATTCATCGCTACATGCCTATACAAGCTGCCAAACCCAAGTTGCATTTAACTCGGACCACATTCCCATTGTGGTCACTGTTGAGAAGCCAAGTGACTTCGCTGAGCCTGATAAGCGCACTTTTATTAATTATAATAAAGCCAACTGGCAGGGTTTTTCAGAATTTGCTGATGACTCCTTTCGTCAATTACCCTACCCTACTTGTGTCAGGAAAGAAGAGAAAGTTTTCAGGCAAACTCTTCTCAGGGCAGCCCGGCGCTTTATACCAGCAGGCAGAATACCTAATACTAGACCACATTTTCTAACTAGCGCAGTGCGCATGGCTCAAGAACGAGTTCGAGTACGTGCGTGCAACCCAGCAGATGAGCGAATTGAACTGCGGACGGCCGAAATAAATATACTTGTCTATGAACATCGCCGCAGCAATTGTTCATTTAGCTCAAAAAAGCTCTGGCAATAATCCGAAGATCCAAGAATCTAAAACGAGATTCGGTGTTCGATGAAGTGAAAAATATTGTCTCCAAATCAAAACCCACAAAGGCTCTTAGTCCTGATGGCATCTCAATGCTAACGTTGAAAAAAACTTGTTTCAGTATCGCTTGAATATCTGACGCGCCTTTTAGAAATCTCGTTTCGCCATTTGGTTATTTCAGATACCTGGAAGGCTTCTCGGATAATACTCATACTAAAACCAAAAAACCCCCACTACAATGGGAGAGTATTATCGCCTGATCTCTCTTTTATCATCCGTAGCTAAGGTTTTAGAAGCGTTACTACTTTTGAAACGGTCGATCACTCTGTGCTGATAAATGACATCACGAACTTTACTCTTCCCAACGACGCACAGTGGCTGAAAATCGTTTTTCGTTGGCCAAAAGTAAATTTTTTTTTGTCACCGATTTTTAAAATTTTTACGTCATTTTGTAGTTAATATATCCAAATTAAGGTAGCCAAAAAATTATGTTAAAATATTGATAATTGTGGGCGTGGCATGCTGTCAAACTCAACTTTTTTTTTAATTTCAGAAAAAGGTGTTTTTCTTTGGTTTTTTACCAAAATTAAATGGATACTACTCGCAAGCTATCATCGATAATGGTCTGCGGTTTTTTTTATACTGTTGGTAGGATATTGTCTTTAGTTGTTGTAAGTAGGCACAGCTCTAGCGTTTAATATTAGGGGCGTTATGAAATATTTATGAAACTATTATATTTTCCTCAAATTTAAACTTTAGTGGAATAGAACTTCTAGGGAACAAAAGGGAACAAGAAACGTATACAACCACGAGAAAGGTGAAATGGTCCTCTTTAAGGCTATATATACTTTTGCACCCGCCACGTGCCGCCTGTAGAACACTTTTTTAATTTTAATGAAATTACTCGAAAAAAATTCATATACAATGGTGTATTAAATTTTCATTTTTTTGCCTAAAAGTTTATTTTTTTTTAGTTTAGGCTACGTATAACTAAAAAAATAAATATAATACCTTCGAAAGGGTTTAATGGCTTTGTTTTGATCAGCAAAAAATAAGTAATAAAATTATCACAATGGGCTCTACAGGAAGCATATGATCTCTTTCTAAATTTACCTGTTATCAAATGTTAGGGTCAACCAAAGTCATAAACAATTTTATAACAATAACTGCGACATTAAACCACTAAAGTTAAAAAACAACCCCATATTGACGCATGAGTGCAGTTTTGTTCAATTTAAGCGCTACCTGCTATGAAATTAAAGATCAGTGTGTGAAGAACATGTATCTAAAAATTTATAAAAGTACGGATTCGTTAAGGGATTACTCAGTAATAACTTAATCTTTTAAGTGTACGGATAAAACATAAGAAACGCAAATAAAAATATTCAGAAGAAAATGGAGAGCTTCAGTTATAAAGAACTGGCCGAAGTGTATTTTAGAAACAAAAATCAGGAAGATGTTCTTAGTTACGTTAAAATAAAATTAAACTTAAATTCGTGTAGCACCAAAATGCAAGAGCAATTATATAATTTCGTCAAAGCACTAAAAAAACGCTACAAAGAAGTTATGTACAGTAAACAAAAATTTTATATAAAAAGTGCAAAGTGGTTAGAAGGTCAACTTACTGTCGCTGCAGAAACAGCAAAGCAAGATAAGGCTGCAAGACCACGCAAATCATTAGTGGACAACTGCGGCGATAGATCTAAGAGGCGGAAGCTTAAAGATATTAACGATGCCTTTGGTTCTACAAATATAAAAGAATCTTTCCTACATCAATTAAGATCACAGAACCAATTTACAAAAGTGGATATCATTGAAAAAGTTGTTAAAGCTAGTCCACCGAGAACAAAACGGATTCTTAAAAGTATACCAACTCCGAATGATGCAATACAGAACACAAATCAGGAGGCATTAGCATTATTTCTGGATTTGAAATTAACAAAACAGCAATATATTAAACTCAGACAGCGTGCGATTGAAAAAGGCTCAAATATATA
Source organism: Cistogaster globosa (assembly GCA_937654795.1). Classification (NCBI taxonomy): domain Eukaryota; kingdom Metazoa; phylum Arthropoda; class Insecta; order Diptera; family Tachinidae; genus Cistogaster; species Cistogaster globosa. The sequence continues at coordinate 83,801,605 of OW569403.1, forward strand.
TCCAGCAAATCATCACATAACCGCTGCCAAAATGGACTGTTTGCCATCAAAGGGAACTATTACAATCACACAAATTTCGGCAGAGGTACAACTACAATCTCTACTTGATCACACAGCCGAACGCTTGCTGCAATCAATAACAGGAAATGAGTTGAAGAAATACGGAAACACAAAGTTAATTCTTTTTTGTAAATGGGGATGTGATGGTTCTTCGGGACAAAAACAATATAAACAAGCTGTATGTGAAAATATTTCTGACTCAGATATGTTCATGGTATCATTTGTACCATTGCGATTGAAAAAGATTTTGGAAGATTCAGAGCCTTCGACTAGTACAACGCAAACAATGGATATTTGGAAAAATGAGACACCATCTTCTACGAAATACTGCAGGCCAATCAAATTTCAATTCAAAAAAGAAACAAATGATGTTATTAATAAAGAAATTAGTGATATCAAGGCCCAAATTACAATACTACAGCCATTACAATTACAGTTAGATGGGCAGCAAATTGAAGTAAGCTACCAGTTAGTCCTGACAATCATAGATGGAAAAGTGGGTCAGGCTTTGACTAACACGAAAGCTGCATCCAGCTGCATTATATGCCAAGCAACATCAACCCAATTAAACCAAGTCCCAACAAAATCATTAGATAATACCGATGCATATGAATTTGGATTATCACCACTACACGCAAGAATACGACTTATGGAACACATGCTAAAAATCAGTTATGATTTGGATTTCGAGTCTTCAGGATCAATAAGAAACAACGAGACCAACAAAGAGTTAAGAAGTTCAAAAAAGAAACATGTTCCAGATGAATATCGCAAACGTGGACTGATTATAGATCAGCCAAAACAAGGGTCAGGCAATACAAATGATGGCAATACCGCAAGAAGATTCTTTTCAGATCCAGAAACAGCATCTGAAATAACAGCAGTGGATTTTAACCTTATTTTCAGATTTAAAATAATACTAGAAGTACTTGCGTGCAATGAAGAAATTGACTGTAGAAAATTTGGAGATTATGCTAAGGAAACTGCAAAAATATATACAACTAACTACCCATGGAGAAATATGTCTGCAACAGTTCACAAAATCCTTTATCATGGTGAAGATTTCATTAAATATCATTTGGTACCACTTGGAAATCTATCAGAGGAGGCTCAGCAAAAAAGGAACAAGGATTACATATTTTATAGAGAGCACAATACTAGGAAAATTTCACGGAATTCAACAAATGAAGATCTATTTAATATATTATTGGCAACGTCGGATCCGTTCATATCCAGTATTCGAAATCAATGGAAAGTGGACCATCGGGATTTAGATGAAGAAGCCAAAAAACTGCTAAAGAACAGAAATAGCACAGAACAAAATATGGAATATTTGCAATTAATATTTAAGTCAAACGAATAAAAATTATAATTGCCTTTCATTATTCTTTAAGTACGGAAAACATTGTATTAGTAAAAAATAAGTTAAAACGTTATATTCGACCGAGTCGAATCTTAAATACCTTCTAACTTCATAGGATGATGAAGGGGTAAGGGGGGTGGTGAGGTTAAGGTAGCGTAGAAGATCAAATTATATTTTCTTGTTGCTTAACCAAAAAAAAAATTTTTTTTTTTTGTGGGGGGGGGGGGGGGTGGGGGTGAGGTGAAGGTAGCGCAGAAGATCCGAGTACATTTTCCATTCGTCATGAATTGAAACTGAATCAAGCTGAACTAAATATCTATCCATTGAAAAAGAATTATTTCAATATTTTGATCGGTTCAAAAGTTACAGAATTTTGGCCAACGAAAAACATTTTCAGCCACTGTGCGACGTCTGGATTGCCAACTATTTAAGTGGAAGACAAGCGTTATTTGAGTTCAGAGGCCAGAAGTGTCAAAAAGCCGCAAGATATAAATTGGTATGCCACAAGGAAGAGTGCTGTCGTCTATACACTTTAACATTTATGTTGCGAAACTTCCTGCACTAGCCCAAGATATCATGATGGTGTCGTAAGCAGCTGACTGTATAATCCACTCATCTGGTGTTAATATTTACGACATAAGTGCCAGAATCTCACAATACTTGGCCACTACCTAACAATTTTTTCAGGTACGTAGACTTCAGCTATCACCCTCAAAGTCATAGGTATCTCTTTTCACTTCGTAGACTAAAGAAGTAAGAATGGAATTAAACATCACAGTCGAAGGCCGCCGTATCCCTACGGTACAAAACCCAAAAATTTTAGGCGTAGTCTTTGACAGCCTCCATCACTTCTCATCGCATGCCACACAGATCTAACAAAAAGTGAAAACTCGGAAGAAGGTCCTAAAAGCACTCGTTAGCACCTCCTGGGGAATGACTAAGGAGACAATAGCGGCAACATACTAGAGGCCTGCACAAATGTATTTAAACATCAAACACACCCTTATGTTTAAATGGTTTGCACACACATTCCTTGCATTACAACAACATAAAATACTGTCGTATACTGTTCGTAGCACGAAGTTAATAGAGAAGTTCGTGTATAAGATTATTTTCAAATACTTTCACGACAGTATTTGTTCGTAACAAGACATTTCGTGACAGTAGAAAAAAATTTCAAATGGTCCAAGTATTTGAAAAACTACAACTGACGACCAACATCTTCACTTGTAATTTGTGTGATTTTTAAATACTTCTTTGTTCTTATGTGTATATCATATGATCAATTGGATGCTTTGTACAGGCCAATGCGATTAAGTTAAGTTTAAATTTGTTTTAAATTCATTTATATTATTCATATGTTCAAATATTGTTTTCTTAATTGTGTAGATATGAGTATACAATTGTTTTATTGAAGACGGAAATAAAAATATAACCCAATAGCGGAGTTTAATCAAATGAACTATTACCTTATCTAAAAGTATTATCTAATATATGTACATATGTTAAACAAATTTTCATATAGGTATTATTTTATAAATAGAAACTATTTCTTCTTGAATGCGGCCATAAAAGTTTACTAAATTTTGTCGTTTTTAAATAGAAATTTGCATAAAAGAGTTTTTAATTAAAGCATTTTAATTTTTAGTGTTCAATAACTACCTAGATCTATTTATAATATGGAAAACGTCAATATTTTTTATTGCAGAAATTCATACATAAGTATTATTTTACCTTTTTACATTTCCAAATGCAATTTTAACAGATTTTTTACAACCGCAGTTATTACCCTTTTTACATCACATTTGAAAACATTTTCACTTTCAATTATTTACCTACTGCAATACCACTGATAAATATTCTAGTACCTGTCTTTATTTAGGGGCATTCCCAAATTTGTGTAGTTTTAACAACCACAATTACTAATTACATTATTTTGTACATCCAAATTGACCTGATTTATCATAAAATTTCAAAATTGTTATTCTAAATGAAACATTTCCCTTTTATAGCTGAATTGAAATTTTTTTATTTATCTGTTTTTTTTTTTTTTTTGGTCTACGGACATTCCTGAATTGGTTTTTTTGTAAAACAGATTTTTTAAAACCACAATTATTATAATTTTTCAAACGTAATAAAATATGATTTATAAAAGGGCAGTAAGTAATATAAATGTTGGTAAGATAGTCAAAACAATAATTTCTCTTTGTATAAATGAAAGTGTCGATAACAGTTTTTAAATCAATTTTTAAAAGAGCCTGTGGTGTTAGACATACATATTAATTTTACATACATAATTTAAATTAAAAAAGTAACGATTTTTAACATTTAATATGATAGAAATAATAGTAAGAAAAAACGTTACATTATTTAATAGTGCTTTCTTATTATTGTTTCCTCATTTAGAGTTCAACGCAATCCGATTCCCATGAATTAATGGACAGTGCCATTATAAAGGACAAGATTTTGTCCGGTAAGTTTAAGATTACTGCAAAAAGAGGCAGAAGCAAGGTTTGGGACGTTTACGGAATGATAGAGAATAATGGCATCGAGATAGAAAAAAAAGTTGCCTGCAGAAACTGTTTTTCCGTGATGAAGTATGATCAGAGGAGCACATCAAATTTAGTGAAGCATAAATGTTATGTCGCTATTAAGAAAGCTAATGTTTCGAGAATACCAGTAAACATGGAAATAAAGAAGGAAGCAGAAAAACTCCTTTACCTCTTTCAAAATGGTGTATTGAAAATTGCCGACCTTTCCACTATGTAGAGGACAGTGGACTCAAACAATACTCTGAGTTTTTGGTTTCAGTTGGAGCAGAGTATGGGACAAATGTTGATAACGAAAGCTTACTGCCGCACCCTACTACAATATCACGAAATATCGAAAAAATATGAGACCGTTTTCAAAAATGAAATCGTATCTCATTGCAAAAATGGATACGGATTGACGTCAGATATATGGACCGATAACTATTTGCGAAAAAGTTATATTTCGTTAACTATCCACTACATAAAAAACGGTCAATTATTTTCAAGATTGCTGGGCCTCAATTCCATGGATGGAGCAAGATGTACAAGTAACTTAAAATTGTCAATATTTATTTATTTTCTTATTTTGTTATAGAACAATTAAAATTGTCTTATTTATTTTATATTTTACGTTTATATACGATCAAATATCGAAAACTTGCTAGGCAAGTATAACTGCAAACTGGAAGAAGCAGTCATGGTTACTGATAGAGCTTCGAATATAATGGCTGCTCTTAATACATATCCACGGATAAACTGTATAAACCATCTTATTAATAACGTGATAGAAAAGGCTATAAAGCAAGTAGAAGAAGTGTCAGAACTATGCAATTTATGCTCAAAACTAGTCAAGTATTTTAAAAAGTCTGGAGAAAATTGCAATTTAAGTAATTCCTTAAAGAGCCTTTGTCCGACTAGGTGGAACACGTTGTATTATCTGTTTGAATCTGTGGAAACAAATTGGATGGATATTAGTAACGTACTTCAGCGTAAAAATGAGCTGCAAAGGATTGAAAAAATTAATATTAGCTACGTCAAAGGCACCGTGAATATTTTAAAACCATTCGAACAGGCATCTAAAACATTAGAAGGTAAAAAATATACAACGTTACATCTCGTTTATGCTTATATCAGTGGGTTAATAGGCAGCTGCAAACCTGAAAATGACGAAATTGCAGTTATGAGACGATTTAAAGAAATATTGTACCATCATTTACAAACAACTGTCTTTGCCAAATTTACTACGTTACACAAAATTGCACATTTTCTTTTTCCAACTACTAATAAATTGTTACAATTTTCTGAACAAGACAAAAATCTAAAGAGATATTGGCGAAATGAAACATTTCAAGACATCTTGTTGTTTTCAAGACATACTAAGATACTAAGACACTTTTCAAATACACACAAGAAAGTGTTTGTGTTTTATTTCTACAGTATTTGACAGTATTTGTTTGTCGCGACCATACTTCAGTACACCATTTAAAAAATGTGCGATGTCTCGATTGTGTGTTCAAATGCATTTGTGCAGGCCTCTACAACATACAAGGCAATTGGCCTCTCCCTCCTTAACTATGCTGCCTCGATTTGGACCTCGCTTCTTAGTGATACTACATGGCGAGTTTTACAAACTGCACAAAATAATGCACTCAGAATCGCGACAGGATGTGTTAAAATTACGAATATAGATCACCTCGATGAAGAGACTAGGATGCTTCCGGTCAGACAACATAACGAACTACTTACCAAGCAATTCCTATGGCTTGTCACCTGCCCAGTCACCCTAATCACGAGGTGATATTGCGGGATCCCCCGCCCCGACACATCCGTCAGGACTTTAGGCATTATCGCAATGATATCCGGGATATTATTCCATCTGAAATAAACCGGATTTCCATTTCAGATACCCAAAAAATATAACATCGACAAGCGGTCCTAGACACCATAAGCTACAGATGTAATAAGTTCCTAAATGAACACACACCCGCGATTACAGAAGATGAGAGGCTTCTGCCCAGGCAAACAATATTAGTTTTGGCACAATTAAGAGACGGTTGGGGCAGTATCCTTGCTGCTTCCGTGAACGAATAGTTCCTGGCACTTTGAACTGTTGCCTAGTCTGTCTCTAAAGCCCTCACCACACAGTGCATTTATCTAATTGTCACAATAGGCCCACTAATTAACGCTCTATGTACCAATGGATACGACCGATTGAGGTTGCGTAATTTCTCCACCTCCCAGTACCACCTGATGACACACGTTCACATAAATAAGTTTTGCTTTATATCTTTTCAGGAAAGAACTTTCGCCAGCAGCAGAGCTGTTACAACAACAACAATATTACCATAAGCAACAACAGAAACCTTCCTAACAACAACATCAGCAACAACAACAGCATATACAACAATAATATTAACAACATCGATAACTACACACACTGACGTAATCAATATACAATAGCAACATTACACACAACAATCAAAGACAACGAATTCTTAGAGCCAATCGATCATGCCTAAAACGCCAGGAGACGCGCACAGGATAGATTTAAAGTAAGCCTTTTTGCAAATGAATATGGTAGAAATATTCTCACTGTTATTTTTTCCACAACTTTTATTCAGCGTAATTAATATAACTTATGGAACAAAAAAAAAAAAAACAGTTAGTCAAGAAACACTTAATAGTTAAGAAAAATTCAATTCATTTATGTTTTTTTTTAATTCTTTTCTTTATTGTTTTTATTTTTACTTTTTATTTAAATTTTATATTATACTATAAAACAATATTTCATGTACATTTTGTGTAAAACTTACGTTTGCAATACAATATATATTAGTGATTAGTACTTCTGCAGACAAGCTATAAAGCTTTGCGGATCCTATTGTTATATAAATTGTTAAAGTAATAGTAATAAATAATAATGAAATAATAATAACTGCATTTCGTTGTTCTAACTCATTTGAATGAATTCAAAATCAATTCAATTCAAATGAATTAGATGTAAGCTGCAATTCACTTTGTCAAATTCATTCGAATGAGAAATGAATTGCAATTCATTTTATAAATTCATTTGAATTTAAATTCATGTCTGCCTAATTCGCCTGAATTGATTAAAATTTTATTCAATTCTTTTTTGTTGTGAAAAATTCAATTCAAAATTCAGTTAACTCGTTACGAGTTAAAATCAAAAAAGAATGGGTTTAATTCTTCATTCCGTTCCGCAAGTGCGGAAACATTTTTTCGTGCGGTATCATGTCTATCTTCGCGGTATTGCCATATTATTTGTTTCGCAATGTAGATACTGTAAAGTTTTATAACAAAACTCGAGCGTATTGTTATCAATGGTGCGAATATCAATCCTTGCTTTATTCAAAACTATTAAAGAGTATAAGAGTATTATATTACTCAAAATATTACCAAGTTCACTGAATTGTTTAAATGTGGAGCAAACGAATACAAATGTTATCTAATTACCAAAACGCGAATCAAATTCAATTGATTTCAACTACTGACCTATCCTAACGTAACATTAATGTTGATAAGCGGCAATATTTTTCTTCATTTTACTTACACTAACATTTTATGACGGAAAGAACAAAAATGTAAGAAAAATATAAATTTCAAGAAAAGAATATTTGTGATATTTTTAAATTTTTTTATAGGAATAAAAGGGGAAAATACACAGCCAGATTGCAACTGGAGGCAATGGTTAATTTAATGAAGCAAAATCAAGACATTGCCTGTGGTTTTAGCCAACGCGTTTTAGCAGAAGTGAAAATATTCTTGAAAGGGTTGGCATTGGGACTAAATGGCTCCGGGCTGCATTTAAAAGATACCGGTGGTTGAAGAAATGTAACGCTGCTTTTCAGAGACATTTTGCTTACCTGAGCATTAATTGCTTGTTTATGCTATTGCAGGTATGGACGGATTACAACAGCAGTGTAAAAAAGAAATTATCTAAATATAAACAGCATTTACCTGGAACAGGTCTGAAACAGAAGAAGAGGTTAGTGCTCTTTTCAACTTATGCACAGCAGTTAATGTAATAACAAATGTTGAAACCTTCGGAGTTTTAGAAGATCCGTTGTTCAGGAAGGAAGCAGTTTTAAATCCATAAGAAATTGATTTGAATATTGCAGAAAATGTGACAGCAAATGAAGTTAATTTCAAGAACATTCAAGTAGATTGGAAAGTGGGAATAAAGAAACTATTATAGAGAAAAATTTGTTTGCAAATGTAAACTCACGTCCTTTGAAAAGAAGTCACAAAGAAGAAAAGGCAGAACTGCTAAAAGAACAAATTGACTTACAAAAATAATTAGCTTTAGATGCCGCGACTTTTTTAGAGTAAATAGAAAACCAAAACAAGAAAAATTACAAAGACATGAAGATGTCAAGAGGAATATGTACCCGATGAAAAAAAAGAAACAGACCAAAATTCTTGAGCAACAGTTGGAGTAACAAAAAAGACAACGCAGAAATGACCAAATGTTAAAAAAATGCTCTTAAGGAACAAATTTTGAAACTTGAAATTGATAAGTTAACGAGCAGTTGCAATAAATGTACGTACGATTTTCTGTGAATAAAATAGATGTGAAATTTTTTTTTTTTTTGTTTTTTTCTAATGTATGTTATGAACTAAAGGAAATTGAATTACGAACTAATAATTTTGTAGTATTTGATTTCTTATGTTATTTGCTTCGCTGGTAACATCATTTTTAATATCAGGCCTGTGTACTGCATCTTCTTCAGGTAATGGCATTTCCAATTCTTCGTCAGTTATATTATAATGAAGCCTTATGCTATGAAGCTTACAAGAGATTAATATTCTTGCGGACTTTTCTGCATCATAATGACCCCTGTAATTGCAATTAATGCATTGTTTAAACATCTAAAAACACTTTTCAGCATTCTAATGGTTCTTTCTACAATAATTCGAAAACTAAGAGTTGTTCCTGGATGGAACCAATTGTGGATGAAAGCCACATATATTGGCTCTAATCTGTCATATAGCTTATATTTGTTGAGCATATTTTCTTGAACAAAGTATTAAAAAAAATAAATTTTCAAATTTCACTCATACTACAAATGGGCTTATATCTCGAAAACTAAGAGTTGTTCCTGGATGGGACCAATGTGGATGAAAGCTACATATACTGGCTCTAATCTGGCATATATCTTGTATTTGTTGAGCATATTTTCTTGAACAAAGTATTAAAAAAAGGAAATTTTCAAATTTCACTCATACTACATATGGGCTTATATCTCGCAAACTAAGGGTTGTTCCTGGATGAGACCAATTGTAGATGAAAGCCACATATATTGGCTCTAATCTGGCATACAGCTTATATTTATTGGGTATATTTTCTTGAACAAAGTATTAAAAAAAAGAAAATTTTCAAATTTCACTCCTACTAAAAATGGGTAACGTCTCGAAAAGTAACAGTTGTTCCTGGATGGGACCAATTATGGATGAAAGCCACATATATTTGGTATATATGTGTTATTCGTTGAGCATATTTCCTTGAATTAGCATGTTTTCTTGGAATTAGTTTTTAAACAGATGTGCATTTCTTAATAACTAATGGAAAATTAATAATGTAAATTTTCTTTAATATCAAACGAGATATTACGTTGTGGAAATCACAGCTAAATTTTAATTTACTAAACAATGCGTTTATTCTAAAATTTTCTTTTCAGATATTCTGCTGCACATTTTAAAGTGAGTCTTGTTTATAGATTTCTGATTAATAAAAAATAATTAGTTCAAATTTATAAATACAGCGTGTTACTGGTCCCTCGCCTCTTAATAATGAAATGATGAAGTTTTAACGATTTTTTGGTACCATGATCCTCTGGTGACAAAGGGGCCATTGAAATGTCTTGGACGGACGTTCCTGGGGATAAACTATTTGAGCCACCTGTTACAAATCATAATGCATTTGCCTGTTTTATTAAACTTTTTCAGCGTGATATGTTAAAGTCTTTGTCACGAACAAAACCCACAGTAAATGATAAATCGCAAATAAATAGAAAAATATGGGTGAGCTTATTTTTAACTTTCTGTCGCCGCATATATTTCTTTTTTTTCAATTGGAATTTATTCTCTAAAATAGATAACATATAACTTCTTCTTAAAACGGACAAAAAACTACTTATACTTAAAGTGCCTGCTGTTTGTATTTTAAAAACCAGGCCACATACAAAGCCTTATTTTTTCTACTTGTTTCTAAAGCGCTAAATTTCCCAAAAAATATTTCACACGAATATTTAGAGGAACAATTAATATAGCCAACAAGTAGAAAAAATAAAACGCTTTTTTATTCTCATAATTATAGTTGCCAAAAAAATTGCAAAACTAAAGTATGACTACAATTTTAGTACAAATATCAAAAGAAAAAAAACTTTGTGCAAGTACAACTTTTTTTTAAAGGTTTTGTGTTCAGAGAGTAGAACATATTAATTTAGGAAAAAAAAATCCTTAAAACTTTGTAATATTTTTACTTCTAAAAATATCTGATTGCAAATTTATTGCAAACCTCGACAAAATTGGAAACATTAATTTACTATCCATTATTGAAATATTTGACATTGTGTGCCAAAACTCTTCCTCTAAAATTCTTAAAATATTTATTAAATTTATATGACGGAGTTCCATTAATTCATCACCTAAGTTTTGTATCCCACTGTCTTCAATTAAATTTGGCTCGAGAAAAACTAAATAAGCTAATCGTTCAGACATAGTTTCGAAAACGTTGCTATTGAAAATCAGCAAGATCAGTCCTTCGAGGCAGCGGGCAAAACACCACGCCTGCCTCTAATTTTTCCATATCATTTGGAACAAAGAAGTTACTCCAATAAAAAACAAATATATACAGCGTTAGAGAATTCAAAAAATCAGAAAAAAAAACATCAAGTGAAAAAATTGGTGCTCGCCCCAAAAACCTACTTTTCGGCCCCAAAAAGCTATTTTTTTAATTGAAAACCTTAAAGCTCAATTATCTCTTAAGCTGTAAGTCCTAGAGCCTCAAAATCGATAATCTATGATTACAGTTTTAATGTATTTTATGCATTTTATATGATAGAAAAAGAAAATATCTAAAAACCTACTTTTTGACCCCAAGAACCTACTTCTCCGCCCCAAAAAGCTATTTTTTTAATTGAAAACCTTAAAACTAAATTATCTCTTAAGCTATAAGACCTAGAGCATTAAACCCGATAATCTATGATTACGGTTTTAATGTATTTTATGCATTTTATATGATAGAAAAAAAAGAAAAATATATAAAAACCTACTTTTTGACCCCAAAAAGCTATTTTTTTAATTGAAAACCTTAAAGCTTAATTATCTCTTAAGCTATATGTCCTAGATCCTCAAAATCGATAATCTATGATTACGGTTTTAATGTATTTTATGCTTTTCATATCATAAAAAGAAGAATATATAAAAACCTACTTTTTGACCCCAAAAAGCTTTTTTTTAATTGAAAACCTTCAAACTCAATTATCTCTTAAGCTATAGTTCCTAGAGCCTTAAAATCGACAATCTATGATTACACTTATAATGTATTTTATGCACTTTATAAAATAGAAAAAGAAAATTATATAAAAACCTACTTTTTGACCCAAAAAACCTACTTTTCGACCCCAAAAAGCTATTTTTTTAAATTTAAATCCTTAAAACTCAATTATCTCTTAAGCTATAAGTCCTAGAGCCTCAAAATCGATAATCTATGATTACAGTTTTAATGTATTTTATGCATTTTATATGACAGAAAGAGAAAAATATCTAAAAACCTACTTTTTGACCCCAAAAACCTACTTTTCGACCCCGAAAAGCTATTTTTTAACTGAAAACCTTAAAGCTCAATTATCTCTTAAGCTATAAGACCTAGAGCCTTAAAATCGATAATCTATGATTACAGTTGTAATGTATTTTATGCATTTTATATTATAGAAGAAGAAAAATATATAAAATCCTACTTTTTGACTCCAAAAACCTACTTTTTAAGATATAAGCCTAGATATAATATGAAGAAAAGCCCAAATGTATTAGTTGTAACGTATTTTTAGTCTTTTTACAAAAGATTTTTTTTGTTTGTATATAAAAAATAGATTTTTATTTAATTTATTACTTGAACTTTTGAATAATTTATTAAATTTGTTTAATTTTATGAAACTTTTCATTTGTTAAATTAGTTTGTTAACTTCAAAATCTTCTCTCAAAATAAAAAAAAGAAGAAGAGCTGATATTCACTGTTGACTTAGTAATTTAATAGAAGTTGCCATATAATTTGTAAGACCTAGCTACATATGGGCGAATTTAAACTTGGCAGCATTCGATTTAATATCGACACCCTAGAATTGTTGTGCTCCAATAGCCATTTAAAAATATTAGTTAGGAATGGAATATATACTTGAATATACTTGAATGATTCTATTGCTGTTTAGGTTTATTTAATATTGTTGTGCTCCTAACAGTAATGTTTAGAGTATGAGGCAAGTGTTACAAAAACTAAAAAAAAACATGAAAATAAACAAAGTTGCTATTTTGCGGATGTTCTTAAAGATACCGCGTTTTCTCTTCGAAACATTAACATTTAGTTTTAGTTATAATTTTAGAAATTAATAACATTTAAATTTTATTATTTATTTATTTAATTTGATATGGAGCGCAAAACAATAAATTTTATTTGCGTATTTGTAAAAAATATGTGCAAGTATTTATTGTTTATAAAAAAGATTGATCAGTTATATTTTGAGATATACTAATGTTAGCGTTTTTCTCGTTATTAACTTAAACAATTATGGCCACACTTGAATAAAAAAGTATGTCTGGCAGCCTACATTATAAAAATGAGTTATCACTCGTTTTGCTTCTCAATATAGAGAAAAATTCTCTCTTCAAATTGAGTAAAAATTTTAGTTTGTTATCTTCTCGCCCGCACTTTTTTTACATATTTATTGGCAGCAATATATGTGGCAATAATTGTCAGCCAGTTTTCGTTGACAATTATTGCGAACATAAAATTTCAAATTCGGTTGTCATTTGTGGTTTGATTTAAAAGTAAAAGCGCGAACATAAAATTAAGTGTATAATTATACCAAATTTGTTGTGTTTTAAGATTTTCTATCGTAAAACAAGGAGGCTAATTCTGAATTGCGATGCAAAAATCAATGCGATGCGTAAATGAAATGCGATGCGAAAGAAAGTTGTTATTCTGTTAGACTTTCGCAATCGCATTATATTTTAAATCGCGGCAACGCTGCTCAAATAAACGTCAGTGTCAACATTCGTCAAATAAAAATAAATACATAGTTTGTGTGTGGCTGCGAAAATCGTTTTTACATTTTTTTAGGAAATTCTGTAAGAAAAAAAAAATTGGATTCTGTGGCACTGTGGTTCGACGACGAAGAAGGGCGTGAGCAAAATTAGAGGATACAGAGAAGATTGCTTAGAAGCAAATCCGATATTCTAAAGGTACGGTCACATTTGGCAAACATTTGCCTCAAATTTGTTTTTTCTTGTTTGCCCTAAATTTTTTGAAAACAATACAAAATTTGTTTTGTGGTCACACTACGCACATTTATTTGCCTATTTTTGTTTGTTCAAACAGTTAAAAAATAATGACGAATAAAATATGGGCAAACATGTAAAAAACTGTAAAAAAATATAAATTTATTTGCCTTGAAACAATTACAGATGGGATGTCTTCATTGGCATTTCATTTCTTCAGCATTATTACGAAATAATTGCAAAGAAAATATTAAAAATATTATTGAATTTTAAAAAAACTAATAACAAATGGTAAAATATGATTACTCCTATTAAGTTTTTATGTGCAGTATATTATAAGTTGAAAACAAACAAACAAACAATAACCATTTGAGATCGAAACAAAAATAAACAAATGAAGGAAAATCTCTCCTATCTAGGCAAACTTTATGCGCTTCCTTTTTAAAGTACCAAATTAAGCTTTAATTTTTTTTCTTATACTATACACGAAAAGTAAATTTCCAAATTTTGATATAAAAAGAAAATATCCGCCGCTGATGGCAATAAACTATAAAAACTATTCAAGTAATGGAGGATGGCATTACATTTATATACACACATGTATAATGTATACAGATTACAATCAAAATAATTATTGTACATAATGGCAATATTAGAAGAAAATTTATAATGAATAACTCCCACGTATGAAAGTCACAAGTAAACAAAGCCATGCAAAAATGTGAAGTTTTTCATCTTTTATGCTATAAAGAAGCACTTATAGTTGTTCTCAGGGAAGAGAACAATAAAAGGAAAAACCTAAATAGGAATAAGATTCCACTTCTAAATAAAAATTTGTATTATGCATTCATTACATCTTTTTAATTAAAATTTCTACAAATTTTTATTTCATTTAATATAATTTTCAATCTACAGCTGTTGATTTATTTATTTTATATAAGTGTAGACAAATAATATTTTTCAAGTCGCTTAAATAAAAAGACAATTTGACGAAGAATCAAACTGTAACTGCCGTGTTCATTAAATACTAAAATAGTTTTTAAATGTATTTTATGACAAATTTGCAATGTTTTTTTTATGAATATGGCAGTATATATACATCATTTTAATTGGGAAAATTTCCAATTTCGGAAGATAGAAGAAAAACACTTGAATCTCACCGGGGTTTTTAAAAACTGTTGCGTAATTACTTACAATTAAACGCATTTATATGTATTAATAAAAAATTCAGTTCACATTCAGATGTAAAACAAGTCCTAAGACTTATGGAACACATCTCTTTTTATTGCAAATCGAAATTTTTGGAAGAGTAATTTAGGTGTTTAAAATGGATTATCACTAAAGTTATTAAGCACTGTTAAGAGTGTTGTGGATTAGGCTACGGATTCTTAGCTTTGTTCTCACGCTTCGGGTGATGCCTGTGTTTATTCTGCATACAGCCGACTTTTTTCGGCTCTTTATGCAGTTTAAATGATTTGTAAATTTAATTTAAAGTTGAATTATTGGAATCTATAATTTAGGTTAGTTAAATTTAAGCTTGTTAAATTCTAGGTTATGCAATGTAGACTAATCGATATTGTTCATTAAAGTCAAAGCACTTGGCTGGTCTTATTTAATCTCATTAATAAGAATTTTAAAACAACATAAATACAATTATCTATAATCAGAGCTTTGTGTTCAGAAGTATAACAACACACACAGCCCAATCATGAATGTTCTCACGGAATTTCTTTCTCACGGGAAAACATATTCTCGAGATAAAATCCCTCCAATTATAAATTTCCTGGGAAGAAAACATTTGAAGGGTGCTATTTTGCTATTTTACATATAATTTCTCTTTCATAATACCTACTTTTTTCCCCGAAATTTTTTCACTTTCCGCAGGCAATAAAAAGGGAACGTAGTTTCTGTTTATAATTGTGTTAATAGTTTATAACTACAAATCTCTATAATTTCCGAACTTATAGCTTCTAACAGGATTACTTGTCATAGGTAGAAGTAAGGAAAATTTTGTTAAATTCTAGTCTAACATAACATTCCAAAATAAAAACAAGAGTTACTTTTGGAACTCTTTTTTTCGAGTAATATATCCCCAAAATTTTATATATTATATATAATAGAGGATATTATAGCAAGCGTAATATATGTTTCGAAAATAAATTATCTATTTTCGACCAGGAAATTTTTGTTGTAAAATAAACTTTTTTTAAATGTTAAAGTAATATGCAGGGACCAATATTTATCAAAAATTTTATAAAAAATAATTTGTTACAAAATATTTTTCAAAGTTATTTTAATTTTTTTATGAATATGGCGAAATTTAAATTGGGACATAAAGTCCTCCAGTTTTTAAAAAACTAATTTTTTTTTAATAATATATGTATTTCCGATTTCGGAAGATAAAAAATAAACTGTTTGTATCTCACCGGGGTTTTTAAAAACTATAAAGTGGAATGGAACAATTTTTTTATGTAAAATTTTGAAACCGTTTTCTATTCTAAAGCGAAAATGTCAAAATAAACCAAATTTTATGTAAAAACTTAAGTTATATATAACTAGAAAAATATACGTTTCCTTTAAGTTTTCATTTACCTTTTCTTTTAAAAATTGCATTTCATTATAACTATTATTTGTAATTTTGCGCGATTTTTCCCGAAACTTAATTATTTAGTTTAAATACTTAGCAACATTGATGGTACAGCTGTTGTTTGCTTGTGTTTTTTCTTACAAATATTTTGTAAGAACAAATATTTGTTTGCCTAAAAATGAGTCAAATATTTTCTGTCGAGTGGTCACACTATGTTCACATTAGAAGCATTTTTGTTTGCTGGAAAATAATTTTATTTGCCCGAAATCAGCTGTGGCGTTGTTTGCTCCTAGTAAATATTTTGTGGTCAGACTACGGCAAGCAAATATTTGACGATTTCGGGCAAATGTTTGTCAAGTGTGACCGTACCTTAAGCTTATATGAAAAAATTGTAGCAATATATTTTAATTAGTTAGTATTCGCAGATTATTTCTACAAGTGCAAGGTTTGTGTTTGTCATTATGACTGACTACCCCTATCTTTTTCTGTCAAATATTTATCATATGTATTTTTCTTACTAATATACAACATTGTACTTTCATTTGAATCACAGTTTATATATGTGTTAGTAAAGACGCTTAAAATAACGGCTTTGCAATTTTTTGTATATTATATATAAATATATATATCTATTTCTTTTATCCTTATCGTTATTTTGAGAGTATGTATAGAAAACATAATAGGAAATAGCTGTTAAGTTAAATTTTTGTAAAATAACAGATCATTAATAAAGATATACTCAAACTGAAACGACGTGTTACTACAAAATGTAATTCATTTTGATGCTTGCAAAAAATAAACTTTTACTTATGCAGAATATTTCTTCTCTCAGGTTTATGAAAAATTTTAGATTAAATAAAGAAGCATTTGTACATGACTTAAATAATTTTAGCTCGTAATGCAATATTACGAAATCAAGTGCAACTCCGACAATAATCAAATTAGCGGCTGCGTTAAAATTTCTTGGTCAAAATAGCTACCAACATTAAATTGGTCAAGATCATTTCCTCGTAATATCTCAGCCAGCTATGTCGCGATGTTTGGCGGAAGTGTGCATAGCAATTGAAAAGATTCGAAATGTCCGAAGACGCAAAGAAGTAAGCAAAAACTTTTTTTAGGAAAAAGTAAATTTCCTGGTGTGATTGGAATAGTAGATGGTACACACATTCAAATTATACGACCCAGTGAAAATGAGAAAGCTTAAGCATAGCATGTATGCTATTGTTGAAAGTAATCTTTTGTTTTTTTAAATTACATTCTTAATAATGGTTAATTTAAGATATGTAATCATAAAATGATAATTAGAGCTGTCGATTGTAGGTATGGAGGTGCAAGTCACGATTCCCATGTGTGAAATCTCTCCAATGAAATACAAATACTGAAAACACAGTTCGATACCAGAATGAATGAAACTTCTATTCTTGGTAAGTATTTTTTTTTTATTGTAATACTATACAATTTGACAACTTTTTAGGGGACTCAGGCTATCCATTAAAACCATGGCTTCTGCTGAAGCACTTTTAAATGAAAAGTTTAGCAAAGCCAGATCATTAATTTAAAGAGTGTTTGGTGTAATGAAAGGAAGATATCGGTGTTTGCTAGCGGCTCGAGAGCTACATTACGAACCACCAAAGGCGGTACGCATTAAGGATGTTTGTTGCGCGTTGCGCAAGTTTAATGTTGTACTGCCAATGTTGCAAGCGAATAAAATATACCAAACTTAAGCAATACAAATAGTAGTAGCAACAATTATACAAGCATCGCTAGAATTATTAGAGATGAAATAAAAAACGATATGAGTTAAATTTATGTAAATGCTTTATCTAAAACGCAATATCACTTCACTGATAAAAACAGGCTAATATATAAAATAAAAACGCTCCTCATTGCATAACTTATCACTTGTCAGTTCGTTGCATATTAATATTAACTAATTGTGTAACTAAAAAAACAAAGGTACTACAACAGGTACATATTTGACATTAGTTTAATTTTTTGGTCTTCAATATCTAACATCATTTTCTTTAACTCAAGTTTTTGTTTTAGCAAATTTCTGTTTTCGATTGCATTTTCTTTTTCAAATTCAAATTTTTGTCTTGCCAGATCCAATTCTTTTTCTTTTATTTCGAAATCCTTTCTCTGATATCGACTTAAACTTTTCAAATTTCCATTTATTTGCTTCAATGAAGCCATACATTCTTTTTGGTATGCAATCCCATTTTCAACTTGCTTTTTAAGCAGACTATCTCTATCACAGAAGCTTACTGAGCGTGAACGTTTTCTTGGATTACGTCCACAGCTTTGGGAACGCACATTTGTTGCCACCTCCGAATCAACTACTACCTCCGTTGCTAATTCGTGTAACGGCACTTCGTCCAACTGTTCCATCACAGCCATGTCTTCACCATTCTTTTCAAGATTGGAAGCAGTTGTTGCCCCCGAAGGAAAGTGCGCCTGGTAATCCATTTACGGAATCCGTCATGTTTAACAATTTCACCACAATTGGCCACCGCCAGTACCACCAATGTGGGTTTTATTTCGTCTAAGCTTCTATTTGGTGTGTACTTTAAAATCGGCTCAAACCTATTAAAGTGGAAGTCAAATATTTTTTAACTGGCTTATATATTTCATACTTTTTTCCATCCTGCAGTTTCTCTAATAGGTGGTTTGCCACAAAGTATTTACCCACTGACGTGCATTTGGTGTTTTCAAGTGGCCTCTTGCCAATTGGCTGTGCTTATTCATAAATTCTATCATTATTTCAAATTGACGCGATGTGGTCTTATTACTTGCTTTCCTGCATTAAATAATAAATAAATGATGAATAAATAAATTAAATATTATCTTTCACTTACATGTTTGTACTTTGCGAATGCTGTTTATAATAAATTTTGCGAATTTGACATGTGTTTGACATTTGTTTTTGCAATGTAGAATACTTGCCAACTTTTCGCATTGAAATGCGATTAAAATATAACTTTACGAATATCGCAATATTTCTATATTATATATAGCAATTGTTTGCATTTATATATTTTCGCATCGAAATTCAGAATAAGCCTCAAATATTGAAGTATAGAGGACGTTTTTAAAATAATAGAATATAGTAATCAGAATTCTAAAAAAGTTGTTTTCTTTACAATGATACTCTTTGCTTACAACCTTTGCACTTTATTATTTTGAAATTATGAGTTAATATAAATACATGTTCTCATACCCAAATAAATATGCAATTTTGACACATTACTCTGCTGACGTTATTGCTAACATATTTATTTCTTACTATACAGGGGGTTAGTAAGTCCACTTTTACATAATTAATTTTTGTCGCTGCAATTTTTCTCTTTTATTATTCAAAATTACATTTGCTTTTATAGTGTAAAATTTTTTGTACATGGATACATGTGCTTACATAAGTATGTGTTGACTTCATGTTTAAAATCGAGTGAGTGAAAAAAACGAATTGGAAGAGTACACGCATATATGTGTACACATTTTAATTCATCTCTCCCCTCTCACCAACAAAATAATCTAATCATTCTTAATTGCCTTTTGAAAATTTCCCAAAAACAAAGAGAGTCATACGATTGTCAAATTTTCATCCGTACTTGCTCTCAATTTGTACAGATCTAATTTATGTTTTGTTTTACGATCCTATTGGAACTATTCTGCACAAATATTTGACACGTCGTCAGACTTCTGTGTCCATGTAAATTACCAATCACATCTCCAATATAGACAGAGGGTTATGCAGTAGAATTTTTCTTTATTACGAATTTATTATACGTGCTTTGTTAAGCTGTTATTTAATGTAGGTATTTGTATGGATGTGTTTATTTTTCGCTTTATGTTAGTTATTTTGTTTTGTGATTAAGAAGTTTTTGTAGTTTCTTGGTGGCAACTATTATTCCTCTTTTTATGACTTAAATAAAGCATCTTCGTAACAATATTAATATACCCGTATTATTTAAAAGCTTTTGAATAAATCTTTAAGGAAATACAATTTTTTAATGCTTAAACCATTAAGTGCCGATGACATTTTTATGTAAACATATGTTTTTTTAATGGAAATACTTCACTAAACCAGATTTACATACATGTTGACATACAACTTGACGATTTTTTAGCATCACTTACATTTACTATTTTTGGCAAGGACTACTAAAAATAATGTAATTAAAATTTATGATGTGTACACTTACACTAGAGGAAGAAATAATTAGATATGTATATTAAACATTTTAAAAACGCAAGCAAAGGTGATAAATTTTGCCCAGTTTACTACTATTCCTATTATTTTTCAAGGTGTGATGAATATGCTCAAAGCTAGTAAAAAAGGGCTACAAACGCTACAAAAAATTTAAAAAATATAAGGAATTTTATAAAGGAATGAATATAAGTTAAAACGAGTATTTACCCTTAAGCTAACTAATTGGTAAATATTTTCATCTACCTTTATTTATGTTTGTATGTGCCTTTATAGAACAAAATTAGAATTAAAGTAATGTGGAACTGGAAGATAAAACACAAGTAAAACAATAATTGTTGGCAAACAGTTTTATAATTCTGTGACAACACGACTGTGTACTTATCTAATTCAATATAACGATAAGCATGATTATACTCTAAATACAAACTCGTAACATATTACATATTTATCCTATAAATACAGAACTGAAAGGTTGTGCTTTATTTGTGTGTGCAAAAAGTAGTAAAGTAAAAGGAAAAACTCTAAAATAGGTTATGAGCCCAGAGCACAAAGTAAGAAAAGAGCTAAAGATTTTGTTTTAAAAGTGTTAACATAAAAAAAAACAATATGAGTTTATATCAAATAGACAAGCTTGATGAAAGAAATTATGATTCTTGGTGCATCCACATTAAAAGTGTATTGATCCGTTCAGATTTCTGGAACTTGGTAAATGGGCGCAAACGAAAGAAAAAGCTGTAGATGGTGATAAAACGCATCTCAACTGAACCACATTAAAAGTTGTACTACATCAGCAGAGTCTTGGAATACTTTGCAAAGTGTATTTTGTCCAAGTGGCCTTGTTAAAAAGGTTTATCTTTTCAAATAGCTATTGAATGCGCGTATGTCTGAGGATGGAAGTATGTCAGAACATTTAAGAAATTTCACCGACATTGTGGATAAATTAGCTGAGGATAGCATCGAGATGAATCATAGCAATTATATTACTATCGAGTTTACTGGGGCAATATAAGCAATTTTCTGTGGCCATGGAAAGAAGAGAGGAATTTGATAGAAAAACACAGAAAGAAGGAGAAAGAACAATACAATTAGCATTTTCTGCGAAAACAAAAATTCAATATAATGATCGTAACAAAAAACAGATATTTCAAAAAAGAAGTGAGGCACAAAATAATAAAAGAAGTACAGCTTGTTTTATTTGTGGAAAACAAATTCATTTTGCTGCTGTCACACAAAGCAAAAACATGAGAATAAAAGAGAGCACGGTCAGTCACAGTTTACAGCTTTAGCGGCAGCAGATATACAAATATTAAAAAGCAATTATTGGTTTGTAGATAGCGGCGCCATGGCACATGTGTCTGGTGATTTGAATTGTTTTATAACAATAAGAGAACATAGAGAACAATTAACCCTTGCCGGCCACAACTACATTTATTCAAAGGGTATAGGAGATGTAAATATAACAAAAAAAAAGACGGTGATTTACTTCTTGGAAATGTTTTGTATGTACCAAATTTAATTGGGAATTTTGTGTCTGTGTGCAAGCGGTTATAACGGCATTCGAGTAACATTCGACAATGAAAAAGCCGAATTCGTAGCCAAAAATAACAAGCTATTTTGTCTGCAAGACAGAAAAACAATTTGTATGTGTTTACAAATAAAAAGAGTAACAAAATATTTCTAATTAAAAACAATGACGATATTACTTGGCGCAACAGATACGGACATTTAAATTATGAGAGTCTGCGCGAACTGCAACAAAAAGATAATTTGTTCTGCATTACTTGCATGAAAGCAAAAATTTATGTATAACCATTTTATAAAAATACTCAACTAAAAACTAAAAATATTCTGAAATTAATTCAAACTAATGTGTATGGTCCATTTAACACAAAATCGCTTGGCGGTCCGCGATACTTTATTACTTTTATTGATGACTATTCACAAAGAATATATGTATATTTCATTAAGACGAAAGATGAAGCATTTGAAAAGTTCGTTATGTTTCAAAATATGATAGAACGTCAAACTGAAAGCAAAATTAAAATACTAAAAAGTGACAATGGAAGAAAGTTTTCAAATAAAAGATTTAATCAACATTTAATAGCTGCGGAATTAAAAGGCAACTTACACCCCAACAGAACGGCGTTGCTGAACGTGCCAATAGAACGCTTGTGGAGATAGCAAGTTGGCTCATTGCGGTATGAATGAAAACCTTTGGGCAGAAGCTATTTTAACTGCATTTTATATTAGAAATAGAGCACTAACAAAATTAATAAAAAAAAAAAACAAAAATCCATTTGATGTGTGTACAGGCCGTAAACCTTTCGTTTAACATCTAAGAGGTTTTGGCTCCACGGCGGTGGCTTTAAATAAAATACAAAGTAAAAATTTTCAACCAAAAGCTAAAGTGTACAAAACGGTAGGTTATTCGCTAACATCGTAGAAAAGCGTGATGCTTATTTCCATGAAACAGAGGACAGTAACAGCGTGGTTTATGTTAGCGAGGTTTTGGTCGATACATATACAGAAGCGAACTCAACAAGCAAGTATACAGATGACAACAGTAGGGATGAGCAAAGAGAGGACACTTCCTCGCATAGTAGCGATTATGAGAACGTTGATGAAGTAGAAATTGAGAAGGAGAAACAACAAAAAATTGGGCCTCGAAGACCAAAAATAATGCGAACTGGTAATCCTGGTAGACCGAAGAAGACAGACTGAATGCATTGCAAGAATCAGCAAATATAGATGTCCCAATTCAGTTGCAAAGGCTATGAATAATAAGTTTAAAAGCAAGTTGGAAAAAGCAACGAAAATTGCTATATTTTATAAAAAAGAAAACATTGTATTATTTACTAACATAATGAAGGTTAAATTCGGAACTTAAGTAAATTTTTAGATTTTGTTACTTCCCAATCGTGTTGAGAAGGAGTGTTGGAAAACAGTTAGTTATTAGTCTGTGACAACACAACGTACTTATCTGCAATAAGCATGTCTATACTGTAAATACAAACCCGTAACATTTATCCTATAATTATAGAACTGTAGCTTGTAACAACCTTACTTTGTAATAACCCAGAGAAAGGGAAAGGTTATGTTTTATTGTTATGTGCAGAAAGTAGTAGTAAAAAAAAAACAAACAATAATTAACCGGCTTTTCCAAATTTATGTAATTTTTAACAACAATGGCTTTCCCAAATTTTTTAGCTTTTTTGAAAGAATTTTTAGTCAAGTAAACTTAAATAAGACTAAAATTCGAAATTCCTTGGAGACGAAAACAATCGAAGGAATCTTATTTGCTAAGAACTTTTTGAATAATAATTCCTCAGAATGTTTTAATGTAATTATTTACAAGAGTTTAATTAAAAAACATCAAGCGGATAATTTACAAATATAGATAGAATCAAATAAGATAATATTTTCATGAGTTAAAGGTCAGATTAGCCAAATAAAAAACAGAGAAAGGATAACCACTTTTTTTTACAAATGTATATTGAATCTTTTCTGACTCGTATACGTCGATTTACAATATAATAAATGTGATATCTTACTTAATATAATAACTAATGAGTATTTGAAACCAACAAAAATTGTTTTTCCATAATTTAGTGCTTACGCATTTTTTAGACAAACATTTGACTAATCTGATCGTACTTTAACACTAATTTATGTTCAATGTAATTTATTTTTTTTTTACATAAAGGCATTAGTTTTTTAAAAATCTACACGATTTTATTTACACATGTATAATTTATGAAATTTTAAATGTATTTTATACGTTTTATTGTTTAATAAAGGGGTTGACTTGGTTTATGTGTTATTAGAGACGTCTTTTATATAAAAAATGATAATACGTTCTCAAATTATAGAATTTAATCTTTGACGATTTTTTTTAATTCCAATGACGTTTTTGTTTTTGTAATTTTGACGTTTTTTCGAGAAAAAAGCCTAACACCCCTGCCGTTAGTGAAACAAGCAGATGCCCTTATCGGCGGCGGTGTTTTATATTGTATAGTCGCAGACAACACAAAAGGGCGAATATGAAAACAAGTGGGCTGTGGCGCACACTGTGGCCACTGCGGCAATAAATCAATTGGGACCTGCTCTGCGATTTTGATGATTTTTGCACAGATGGTTAAAAACTATCTAAAGGTCATGTGTGAAAAAAATTCATGCAAATATCTCCATTGGTTTTCTGTCCCGAGCAGCGCAAAGTTGAAGTATGTGAACAAGTCTCAAATGTGATAGTTTTCTATGTCATATTCAAAAGCCTGTTACTTATAAACTATATACCGAATGTACCTTATAAGTATTTTTTTCAATTAAAATATACATTAAGGATTATATATAAACTAAAAAAAAATTTTTTAAATTTAAAAAAAAAATTCTTTTGACAATATATTTTAAACCAAAAATAAAAACATTTATGATTCTCCGCTAGACTTTTAGTTGTGTGCGAAGCAGTGCGACATATGGAGTCCTATACCAAATTAAAGCTGAGAGTCTCATTTAACAGACTAAAAAAAAAACCTGCCCCAATTTGCCTGCCGCCGAAAAAACAATGAAAAACCAAAAAATTACAGTAAAAAATATAAGTTATGCGTTATTTTACGCGTGCAAAAACAACTGTGCATTCTTTCTTTCTTTGCTACGCGTACACGAAGCCGGTACCAATTTGGAATCGAGAAATAGAATATTTCATTGCATGTGTACTATATAGAAAAAACTTAAATATGAGTCCCGATTACAAAAACAGTAATATCGGTATTATTGTTTTTTCTAGTACGTCGGCTACTTTATGTCTCATGTGTACTTGACGTTCGGTTGGTAAATAAGTTATACATATAATAAACAATGGAAAAGCTAAAAATATCTTTCAGCACGCTTTCGGAATTTGTTTTTCAATGTAAAAAAGATATTGATCTTATAATTGGTGTAGTTTTTGTGAATTATAAAATAGTGTCTGAGAAAAATCAAGAAAAGTTCAGACAGTTTTTGTAACAAACATTTATGCCTCAATTTTTAAAGAAGTGGAAAAAGAGTCAGCTTATTTCATCAAGATTTTTTAATGACAATGAAGAATGGCTAACACATTCTTATACGTTGACTGATGAAGCTATATTCATTTTGTGAAGCTAACTCTGGAGCAATCATATTATCTGCTGCCAAAAAAATTGAAAACAAAAATGAAGTCCAAAAATGTTTTAGCCCTGAAAAAGCACTTAGTCTCATTATTGATGCTTCATTGACAATACACCAGTATGAAGTACTGCGAACATTAGCACAAGATATTGGTTATAATATATATCCAAGCTACAAAAAGGTTTTGGCAGCAAAAAGAACGTGTTATCCAGCAAACGTAAAATTAGAGGAGAATTTAAGCAAAGTTAGTTTGCAGCAGCTTTTGGATCACACGACAATTAGATTGATAAAGTCAAAATCTGAAAATGAAGTAGCATCATTTCCAAAACATATGCAACTCATGAGTAAATGGGGATGTGATGGCTCATCAGGACATTCAGAGTATCACCAAAAATTTGCGAATGAGACTTTTTCAGACAAAAGTATGTTCTTGACGTCACTTGTGCCATTGGTAATGACTGAACGGAACGATGAGTCAAAAGTTTTGTGGAAAAATTTAGAGCCATCATCAACGAATTTGAATTTGTTAAGGAGACAGCAAGCGTAATAAATGAAGAAGTTAACCGAGTAAATCCTGAAATAAATAATTTAACAAATTCAATTATTGAAGTTCATAATAAGAAATTCTTTATTACTCATAAACTTTCATTGACTATGATAGATGGTAAAGTGGCAACAACTTTAACTGGCTGCTCTTCATATGTTCATATGCTTCATATGTGGTGCTAAGCCTAGGGAGATGCACAATTTAGACGAATTGGCAATAAGAGCAAATTTGGGAGAGGCTTTAAAATTTGGTATTTCACCTGTGCATAAAATTTATGGAGTGCGTATTACATATCGCTTACAATAAAAGCTTCGCAGCATGGCGAACAAATAAATAAACGAAAGAAATGAAAGAAGAAGCCAAGGCCACAATTCAAAAAAACCTTAAATGTATATTGGGAATAAATGTTGATGTGGTTAAACAAGGAATGGGTTCCAGAAACGATGGGAATACATCTCGAAGATTTTTTGAGAACCCTAAAATTGTAGCTGTCATAACCGGAGTAAATGAGCAACTAATTCATCGGTTCAAAATTATATTATCCACAATTAGCTGCAGTCAGGCAATAGACGCTGAGAAATATTGTATGGACACAGCAAAATTGTACATTGATTTGTATGGATGGTACTACATGCCCATCACAGTGCATAAAGTTTTGATACATGGTAGCAAAATTGTATCTGAGGCCATTTTACCTATAGGTAGGTTAAATATACAAATTGTGTCATACATTTTAAATTAATATGTGGTTTATTTTTCAAAGGAATGTTATCAGAAGAAGCGCAGGAAGCGAGGAACAAAGATTATAGAAGTTATAGGGTATATCACTTCCGCAAGACTGGGCGCTGTTCTACTAACGAAGACGTAATGCATAATTTTTTGATATCCTTCGATCCATACATCAATTCATTTAGAACGAAACTGAAGCTTAAACTATTAGCTTATCACGAAGATGTGAAAAAGTTGTTAATAAATGAAAGAGAGTGAAACTGGCAAAATTTTTTTATTGGAGTTGCATGAGGGGTGGGTGTTACAGTGGGGGGATTTTCTTCATATTTTCAAAACAGCATGTAATAGATGTTATATGAATTTTTGCGAAAAAAAAACATATTGCATATAAAGATATTGCATTTTTGAAATATCGTTTGTATGGGAGGTGGGCGTAAAAGTGGGTTGATTAAGTTCATATTTTCAGGAAGTCATTCTACAATTATAATATTAATGTTTTATGAAAATTGAGTTAATATATTTAAAATCATGGAAGTTATGCCACATTTTCTATTTAAGTTGTATGGGAGGTGGGCGTAAAAGTGGGCGAATTTTTGTAAAAAAAAAAAACTGAAATTCTTAAAAAATTTAAAATAAATGTGTGCAAAATTTCATGAAGCTCTGCGACCTCCTTGATTTAAGACCATTAAATACACTACACAGCCACAGTGTGTGGCGTTGCCTCGCTCCATTTGTAGGGGCTGTGTATGCACTGTGTAATATATTTTAGGCTTATTGACTATGGACAGATACAATGCTTTTTAACTCTATCAGGCCCAGTCTATTAATTCTGTCCAAAAATCTGTGTTTTTCCTTAATAATAAATATTTCACTTTAGTATTTGTGTTAAACTTTATTCTGCAACTCCGCATACTAACATAACCTTATTATAAAGTATTTAGTAATTCACAAAATTTATTGTAACCAACCTAAATAATATTTCAAGTTAGGACTTTACTTTAATTATGAAGTATTGTATAAAAGACATCACAATTACTGAAGCTGTTGAAAAGGCAAATCCTTAAATGCAACTCTTTTAAATAACTTCAATTTCGTGTAATAAATTATAAAAATTATCTATTCATATATGTCTACACATATTTGTCGATATTTTATTCAAGAAACATTTTAGATACCAAACTACAGTTTGGATTCGTGCAATCGTTAGCTTTATGCGATAAAAGATTTATAGCAAATTATATATATATATATATATATATATATATATATATATATATATATAATTTCGCCGTTTCTAGTCCATTGCGGTTAAATTAGATAAAGAAAAGTGGAAAATTTTCCTATGTTTTTTAAATACGCAATGTGCCGTTCGAACTCCATTAAGCAGAGAATTGGCTATATCTGAAAAAGCTACTTCTATTGGAACATTGGAAACGTTGCATATTTCTGGCTTTGTGCTGTGAGTCGGATATTAGCCTGTTCCTTCGTCTCTGCCTCTCTATAACCTTTGAATTGATTTTCAATTAGTTATTTTATTATCGCGAATTTTAAATGTTTTTAGATTTGGTAATTTTTTTACATTAAAGGATTTTATAAAATAAAAAAATTCTGTTCAGAACACAAATTTTAATACAAATAACTTTAAAATGGTATTTTCTTAAGGCAGGTTAAGACTTCTCTCATCTAGGTCCTAGCTCTAGAAACACACAATTACTGGATCTTATGGATGAAGACTTATCTATATTTTGAATTTTGTAAAAATCGATTAGCAAAGATTTTGTTATAATTGATTAAAAAAAACAGTTTTCCCATTTTCTCGCTTCTTGGCCGCTGTTTTAAAATATATACATATAAAATCGGTTCAAGCGTATAGATGTGATTGAGTCACCAACATGCTTTGAGTCGTCACAAAACAGCTGCGGCGCAAAAGAATTAAATTAGCCGCCGATTTTTAGCCAATCTGCTTGAACCACTGCCTGCTGGTGATGCTCCTTTTCATTTCAAAATAACGCAAGAGAAGAAAACAAACTCTGAGAAATTTTAACTTTTTTAACAGAGTTGCAAAAACTGGAGTACTTTTTTGTTCATTACAAAAATGTAAACAAAATTTGGTTAAAAATTAGCCTAATAAAATGCGATCACAATTCGTAAAATTTTAATGCATTGTAAAATATAAAATTGAATTAACAAGCTCCAAGCTCGTAGAATCAGATTTTCCGGTTGTCTTTTTCGCTATTTTAGAAATTAATGAGCTATGCTTAAGGCATTCAGTCATTAAGTGAAACGGGTTTTTTGTTATAAAATCAAAACTAAGAGCCATATATCAAAACTAACTAATATCAATTGATAGAGCCTAAAAATACGTATCAAGCGCGGTCGCAATTATTTTCTAAGAAGCTCTGAAAAATGTTATAGGGTAGCAGACTTTAAAAAATTATAAAAAAACGTCCAAATATATTAAATTAGTTTTTTTTCATTACTCGGAAAACTTTTCGCGCGCACTTATCGCATTATACACATTCGGTAGAGGACAAAAATACGAATCTAAAGTGGTCCCAATTTTTTTTCTTAAATGCTTTCTGGAAAAAGTTATAAGGTAGCAATCTTTGGAAGATTATGAAAAAACTTCAAAGTATATTGAACTAGTTTTTTATTCATTACTTGAAAACAATTTTGCGCGCATATATCGCACTACCCACAGTCGATAGAGGACAAAAATATAAATTAAACATTGTCCCAATTGTTTTCTTAGAAACTTTTTAGAAAAAGTTATAACGTAGGAATCTTTGGAAAATTATAAAAAATCTTTAAAATATATTAAATTAGTTTTTTATTCATTACTCGAAAATCATTTCGCGGGCACACAACGCACTAATGAACGAAATACTAGTTTAATATATTTTAACGATTTTTTCTAATTTTTCAAAGTTTGATGTTTAATTACTTTTTTATAAAGTTTTTTAGAATAAAGCTTATACCACAGTTTGTTTGCATTTTTGCCTTCTAACGATTCCGGGTAGTGGGATATGTGCTCTCGAAACCTTTTTGGAGTAATTAGTGCGAAACTAGTTTAAAATATTTTGACGATTTTTTGTAGTTTTCCAAAGTTTGTTTCTCTGACTGACTTCAGAAAAATTTTCATAAAACAAGTTCTACTACGTTTGATTCCTACTTTTGTCCTCTATCTAACCCAGTGGGGTATGTGCAGAAACAGTTTTAAAAGTTATTAGCAAAAAATTGTATCAAGAGGTTTTAACTAAGTAATAATATGTCGTCCATATAACTTATATATTACTCATGGCCTATTTTTGATTTAGGAAAGAAAACGTAAGCGAATTCGCTCGCAAATATTCTAAAACGAATACAACTGCCTGTAAGTGTGATCAGCTGGTGCAAAGTTTCAATGAAATGTAATGATTTTGGATATGGCAACTCGTTGCCATATAAGGGTTACCATGGCGAAATAATACAGGTGAACGCACGGGCGAAAAATCTCATCAGCTGTATACGTTGCAGTTGTCAAGGCGAATTGAGCTAGCTTGAAAATTGTCAAGAACACATTGTTGAAAAAAACTCAAAAAAATTTAATGTGTGTGTTTTGTGTTTAATTGCTTATAAAAATTAAAATATTTTAATTGCTAAAAAAAATTGTACAATACGGAATCGTAGTCGAATAATCCCTATGTGATAGAGATAGTGACAATATTGTAAAGAATTTAGAATTTCGTGAGTGCTGTGCAGGATTATGTGGCCTCCGCTTGTGATGTAGATATCTGTGTTCGTTTCGGATATGAATTTTGAGATGGAGTACAAAAGACCTGTTTTTGTTTGTCTGTCTGTAAGTCTTTCTGTGTTCGCATCACGGAAATACTGCTAGATAGATTTGAATAAAATTTTATAATGAGGTTCCTTAGAACCTTGTTTGTAATATAGAATAATTTTTTTTTGTAGAAAATAATAGAGATACAAATGAGAAAGGACCCAATTTTACCGGTATAATGGTACTACAACAGTTGTCGGTACATTATATTTTTGTAGATTGTTAAATTGCTTACAGAACTCTTCAACAAACGTTTTATTATTTTTCTAAGTATTAATTTTAAGAAAATTAGAAATGATACACGGACGAAGTCGTGAGCATTGCTAGTCATAAATAATTTTTTGCACAATTTGAGATTTTTTTACTGTCTCCCTGCACACGGGCATTCATCGCATTCGTCCAACCAATCCAAAATACAGTTCCAACAAAAGAAATGGCCACATGGCGCTAGATTAGTATTCTTACGTGTTTCCAAGCACAATATACACTAAGGAACATTTTGTTCTTTTCCTATTTGTCTCGTAAATGTCTGCTTATGGAAAAATCATTTAGGAGACTTTTCAAGTTCATAACGTTTTCTCTTGTGTTCCTTTCAAGCTTCGTAGAAACGTAACAATACCCAAAACCTTTTAGCTATATAAGGAGAATTCTGGCTGTAACTTGTGTCGAAAAAATACATAATTAATGCCAGTAGCTCCTTTAGAAATTTGATATTTCTCCGCACCTAAACAGAATAAAGTTCTATGTAACGCTTTCAAGTGTGGGGTGTGCATCGCATAAAGTTGAAAATCGTTTTTTAAGTTTCATTTTTGCTTCGGGTACTACATCATCCTGCTCTTCAATATATTCCTACAGTTTTTTAATGCATCACCTTCGAATTCTAGTAAAAAATAAAAATACTTTTGTTTAATTTTTTTCCAATTTGTTATGTTGTTTTTTTTAACAATTAATTTTGACAACATACATAGATTTTGTAGCAACAAATTCCCTGTTGTTTTTTGTGTTGTTGCATTGTTGTAGCCGTGCAATCACCTGTATTAATTCGCCTTGAGGGTTACTGAATAATACAACTGAAGGAAAAAGATCCTCAACTGCGGCCAACTTCACACATTTTCCTCATTCGAGAAAAAGTAGTTAAGTTGATCAGCCATTTTTGTAAAAAGCAATCAATAAAATTAAAATTAATCAGCGATCATTATAAATCAAGTGTAGGGTACGAAGCACGTTAGCCACTAAAATATTAAAAATAATAGAAGCGCGGCTAACAAAACAGCAAATTGCTGAGATATTGAAAGAAAGAGGGGTGAGTTTCCCAACATCGGCCACACTTGCGCAGTTAAAAGAGCTGTATAGCCGAATGGAACCGGCAGATGCATCTGTTGCAACACAATCAGTGGCAGTGACCACAGAGGCAAGTGTTTCTGCCGTTGATAGCGGAAATCTGCTGGCAATAACTGATGCTGATGACACAAATAGAATTGACTCTGCAGCTGACACCGTCACAAGTTTGGCACCTGATGAAGCGCTTATGGAGGAAGCATCTGCAGATGAAGTGAGACCTGCGGTCGCCGGAAAAGCCAGTGACGGCGAGACAGAATTTTATAGAAATCCAAGTACGCTAACTAATGTCCTTACGCCATGGTCCGCATTGACAATCGCAGCACTGCTTCCAGGTACCACTGTAACAACTGCCGCCCTGCTGCTAATCCCATCGGGTAACAATGCAGTCCTGTCGTCAACGGATTTAATGCCCACCTTCAGGGCCTCAACAGTTTCTGCTGACATGCCGTCTATCTGTACAAAGCCAGCTGCAATGACCGCCGGTAGTTGGTCGCCGGCGACAAGTACTTTTAAACAACCGGGCAACCGGACAATGAATGAGAACTGCTCGGCAGAAGCAACCAATGCAAGCACTAATGTTAACGCATCAAAAGGCGCATTCAAGAACATGCCCTATCTTTCTGACATAGCTGTCGGTACTGAAGGTAAGGGCTCATCGGACGTTAATCTGTGGAAGCCGAGTTGAGGACCTTGCAGTTGCGTATGCAAATTATGGAGGCGAAAAGGCAAATTAAGTTAATGCAAGCAGACGCCGACGAGTGGTCATCCAGTCAACGGCGTATCATTGACTTGGGTGAAATAGATGCTGTGGTGGCACCATTCAGTGGGGACGATTTGTACGACGTGGTCAAGTGGTTCTCTAACTTTGAAGACTATATTCAGATGAGTGGGTATACTGATCGGGAGCGGAGTCTTGGCTTGCGGCGGCGGCTTACGGGTACGGCTAAAAGCCACATATTTAATTTAGGCTCTTTAGATTATACCACAATAAAGGCTAGCTTAATTAAATTATTTAAGCGAACCGCAACATGGCAGGAGGTGTACCGTCAACTGCAGACCCGCAAATTACGGTCAAATGAATCGTGCCTAAGATATGTGACTGACATGCAGACCATTGCCAACCAATCTTGCATTGAGGAAGTGGAATTGATGGACATAATTATCGAAGGGATTCCAGATCACGGCAGCATTATGTCTATCCTGTATGGTGCCAGCACTATGGACGATTAAATACGCCGACTAGACCGGTTTGAGCAACGACGACAACAGATGATGTCGACGGTGAAGAAGGCGTCGATGAATCCGAAGCCAATAATCAAACCGAAGTCAAGTTCATCGAGTCATACCGGCCATGCTAAGCCGGCTAAAGAGATGATAAGATGTTACAATTGCTCGCA
Source organism: Cistogaster globosa (assembly GCA_937654795.1). Taxonomy (NCBI): domain Eukaryota; kingdom Metazoa; phylum Arthropoda; class Insecta; order Diptera; family Tachinidae; genus Cistogaster; species Cistogaster globosa. The sequence goes on from OW569403.1 coordinate 83,834,848, forward strand.
GTTTGGGCATTACCAGAGTAAATGCCCTAAGCCTATTAGACCACCAAATTACTGCTTCTGTTGTGCAGAGGTGGGTCATTACCGCCAGGACTGCCCGAAACGGAACAGAGGGGTTGCTGCCGTTGCAGATGCAGGGGACGGAATAGACTCCATAGACGTTATTAATACGGTAAGTGTTGCCTTTTGCGGGAGAGATAAGTGCACTGAATTAAGATCAATCGTTTCTCTTTTTGATTCCGGTAGTCCAATTAGCTGTATTCGCCGATCATTAATACCCTTTCATATCGATAGTGGGAGGGTCGTCTACTCCTTTCGGGGAGTGGGGCCCAATAGGATAAGCTCATTTGGATCGGTGAGAGTTAAAATATTGTTTGGGGGCCGGGTGGCTATGAATGACCTGCTTATACTGCCGGATGACAAGACGGTTGCCCCACTGCTGATAGGTCGGGATTTACTTTGTAAGTTCGGAGTTAAACTCTGCCGTATTTTAAGAAAATATGATAAGCAAACACTTATGAAATTAAATAAAAATAAATATGAATTGAATAAATGTGTTGTCAGTGCACTTGTGTCTCGTGATAATATATACACTCGCATGGAGAAATGTTTGGGTCGCCGGTCATTAGGGATAAATATGGAATTCTCGGGTTGCCTGGACGTTGTCAGCAGGAGGTAGGTCACTACCCTTCACCCGAAGAGGGGTTTGATGACGATTGTGGATCGTTGAGCGATCCCGGCGTGCCTAAACTGGATGATAGGAGGTCAGTCTCGGGGGTTATTCGATCAGAGGATCAGGATGGGAACGGGCACATGGGGTACGCTAAAGGGAGGCGGTAGGAAATGTTATGGACATCGACACTGATCTTGATCAGGCGAACAGGGATCGCATTTTTTAGATTATACTGGGAGAATACTTTGCAGGGGATGGGAAGGTGCAGGGACAGGTCGACTATTCGATGGAAATACGCCTTACAAATGACACTCCGGTATTTACGGTTCCGCGTGGGCTATCGTATCGAGAACGAGGGGAAGTTCGTAAGACGCTCGACGACTTATTGCAACGTGGGATAATTAGGCCTAGTAAATCCCCCTATGCCTCGCCATTGGTTTTGGTGAGAAAGAAGAATGGGGAAATGCGTATGTGTGTTGACTACCGTGCCCTAAATAGGATAACTCTTAGGGACAATTTCCCTTTACCGGTGATAGAGGACTGCATTGAGTATTTAGGATGTAAGAGATACTTTACTACACTGGACCTGAAGGATGGGTTCCACCAGGTCCGGATGCATCCCGATTCGATAAAGTATACTGCATTTGCTTCTCTTTTCGGGCAGTATGAATACTGCTTCATGCCTTTCGGGCTTCGTATCGCTCCGGCCGTATTTCAAAGGTTTATCAGTTTAGTATTTAGGGAGCTTATTGAGCAGGGTAAGATCGTCGTATATATAGATGATATTATCATAGCAACCAGTGGCATTGATGAGCATATGGAAATATTACGATCTGTTTTATTGTTGTTGAAAAATTATGGGCTTAGTTTAAATATGAGCAAGTGCAAGTTTGGTTATAGTGAGATCAATTATTTAGGATTTTGTGTAAATGAGATGGGCATCCGACCGAATGGGGACCATATAATGACAATACGTAACTATCCAGTTCCTTCGAATGCTAGGGACGTTCAGAGATGTCTGGGGCTATTTTGCTATTCTCGGCGGTTTGTGCCGGATTTTTCTCGTATTGCTAGACCCCTTACCGACCTTACTAAGAAGAAAGCAACGTTTGAATGGACGACTAGTTGTATGGAGGCTTTCTGCAGTTTAAGGGACAAATTAATTGCAGCGCCCCTATTGGCTGTGTACAGTCCAGTCCGTGAGACTAAATTACATACTGATGCAAGCTCTCGGGGGTTTGGAGCAGTGCTCTTACAGAAACAGGATGACGGAAAGTTTCATCCGGTGGCATATTACTCTCGATCAGCCTCGGAGACAGAATCGAGATACCATAGCTTCGAGCTAGAGACGCTGGCTATTATATACGCATTAAGAAAGTTTAGAGTATTCCTAGAGGGCCTTAGGTTCACAATTGTTACCGACTGTAGCTCTTTAGCGCTCTTATTGGGAAAGAAACTTATGAACCCTCGCATTGCGCGTTGGGTCTTGGAACTTGAGAATTACGACTATTAGATTCGTCATCGGAGAGCGGAACGGATGGCACATGTGGATGCCTTGAGCCGGGTGCCTATTGCCGCTATAGTGGACGAATCTGATGTCGATCTAAACATCCAGGTAGTTCAGAGTAGGGATCCGACGGTGGAGAAAATTAGAAGGGAACTGGAAGAGAAGGAGGTCAAGGGATTCTTTTTGGATAACGGATAAGTGTTCCGAAGTGGGGCCCATGAGCCAAGTCAGCTGTATGTGCCCAGGGAAATGGAGGAGAACGTTATGAGAATGACGCATGAAAAGTATGGTCACGCCGGTATAGAGAAATGTATCAACCAGATTCAGAAACACTACTGGTTTCCTGACATGAGAAGAAAAGTGCATCGTTTTAATCGTAATTGCCTGAAATGTATCTATTATTCGGTACCTGCTCGGAGTAATGAAATAAGTTTATATAGTCTGGAAAAGAAGGCGGTGCCGTTTGATACTTTGCACGTTGATCACTTTGGCCCATTGCCGGCTATTAACTCCAAACGACGACGAGTAGATTCTTTTACAAAGTTTGTTAAACTGTATGCGGTCAACTCGCCAGGGACGAAGGAGGTATGTTGTGCCTTGTTGAAGTATTTTGAGTATTATAGTAGACCACGACGTATCATTAGCGACCGGGGCTCATGTTTTACTTCGACAGATTTTGCGAGATTCCTATCTGAACGTAATATCGTGCATGTGAAAGTATCCGTAGCTTCACCTCAGTCCAATGGTCAGGTGGAGCGGGTGAATCGGGACTTAAGGGCGATGTTGGCTAAACTTACAGATCCACTTGAGCACGTGGACTGGGTTGGGAAACTGTCATTAGTAGAGTTCGCATTGAACAATACAGTACAAACTACAATTAAACAGACACCAAGTGTAATGTTGTTCAGGGTTGAGCAGCGGGGGGAGATCTTGGACGAACTTACCGAGCACCTCCGTGACCGGTTCGAGCGTAAGGGGGCTGATCTTCAGGGCATACAGGAATCGGCTTCAAAGGCCATTCAGTGCTCACAGGAGTATAATTCGGAATATTTTAACAGGCATCATGTTGCACCCAGGAAATTTGAGATGGGCGTGATGGTGGTGGATAAGAATGTCGACACCACCGTGGGGTCTAATAAGAAACTCATCCCAAAATATAGGGCTCCTTATATCATTCAGCGGTATGTTGGGAACGACCGATACGAGGTTGCTGATGTTGAGAACTTCCAGGTGACGCAGGTACCATATCGGGGTATTATTGATTCCACTCGGATGAAAAAATGGCGGGAACCCAAAACAGATGTTGAAACTTCACGATCAGATGCAAAAGGCGGCACCAATTCTAGTTTTAGTTATGATAATTACGATAAAGAATGTACTGATTATGAGTATCTAGATGAAGAGTGTAATGATAATACAGGGTTGTTCGAGGAGGAGGTTGTGTGAAGCAGGTGCAAGTGTAAAATCGAGGTCGATTGTTAAGTCAGGTCGGCCGAGATTGTAATGATTTTGGATATGGCAACTCGTTGCCATATAACGGTTACTGAATAATACAACTGAGAGAAAAAGATCCTCAACTGCGGCCAACTTCACACATTTTCCTCATTCGAGAAAAAGTAGTTAAGTTGATCAACCATTTTTGTAAAAAGCAATAAATAAAATTAAAATTAATCAGCGATCATTATAGAATAAAAAAGTGAGAAAATAAAAAAAAATATATATTTGTAATTTTTGTGTGTGTTTTTTTGATTTGATGTTATAAAAGTGCTTAAATAGATAAAATAATATATATATATATATATATATATATATATATATATATATATATATATATATATATATATATATATATATATATATATATATATATATATATATATATAAAAGGCCAAACCTTAAAGTGAAAAGTGCAATTCGGGTTTGCTTGATGAAGATGGATTTATCGGTAGCTGTTTACTTTTTATTTGAAATAGATAATGATGATTAAACTGTTCAAGTAAATCGCAGAGAGTTAAGAGATAGGTTTAATGTTCTGGAGCTGCCTACCAACCAGTAAGTACATACATATGATATCATGCAAGTCAAATAACTGAAAAAAATATAATAATAGATTTATTGCAAACTTTCGCGTTTTCAAAGACGTTTTTCTTTTTCTTTTGGAGAAACTTAAAAATCAAGAAGTCAAGTCTTTAAAAAGTACAAATATTCGCCAGAATATTAAACTGGCAACATTTTTACATTTTCTAGCTACTGGGAGCTACTCGTATCAGCAAACAGTTGGCAATGAAATGTGTTCGTCAACATCCACAACAACTGTATGCCGAATCATAAAAAGTGTCTTGATATTTTTGAAAACGTCGTATGTGTAAATTGGATAAAATGGTTCGTTCTGAAGACGAAAGCAAAAGGGATTTTTTTTCTATCCAATGGCTTTCTTGGCATAATTGGCTGCGTTGATGGAACCCATGTGAGAATCAAATCACCATGAGACCATCTGAAACACCTTTACTAAAATAGAAAAGGCTATTACAGTAAAAATGTCATGGTGGTAAGCTAACCGAAATATTTTGTTATTAAATATACTTCAAATTTTACTCCTTCATTGTTAGATATGTGAACAAAACATATATAACATCCGTTGATGCCAGACACCCTAGGGCCAACCATAACGTAACAAACCATAACGGGAACAAAGTCTAGTTGATCAAAAACTACGAAATACGTATTAAAATGGTCAAAGAAAAACATCTTGGTAAAATGTTTGCATAGTTTTTTTGTAGTCATATTGTACTTCTCTGGTAATTTGCTAACATTTATCTATGCGATGCTGGTTACAAACTAAGACCATATCTAATGACGCCGTTCAAAAATCCAGAAGGTACTGAAAAAAGAAAGTACAACATTACTCTTCAAACTGCACAGTATGTGCATTGCTTACAAGTGCCCATTGCCAACAATTGAAGTGGAAGAGGAAACGAGTAGTGAAGTGCTAGATGTGTTGGAAGAAAAAAGAAAATAGGCGCAAATGCCATTAGAAGAAATATTGCCATAAATTTGTAAAAACTTAACTGTACTAAAACATTAAAAATTAATTTAATTTTGATATGATATGTTGTTTGTATAATAATTTATTAAAATTAAAATATATATATATATATATATATAAGTTAATCAAAAGGTAATTTTGGTTTAAAAAAAAATTATAATTAATTTTAAAAATTAATGCATTTTACATAAATACATAATTAAAAAAAAACTTATAGCAATAAAAACATGTCGAAAAAGCCACAATAATTTAATCGTTATCAACTTTTACAAATATTTCATTTCTTACATATTTTCAAACTTATTGTGGCTTTAACTAGCTCCGCTATATTAACTGCTATTGTTTCAGCGGCATTAGCCATTTTCTCTGCTGCCTCAGCTTGCACCTCTGCAGCATAAGCCATTCTTTTCATAGAATTGGCTTGTTCAGCAGCTGTTGCAGCATTTCTTTTACCTCTTCTTCGCTGTCCACAGATCTGATTAATTTCCTCCTTAGCAACTTTTCCTTTTTTTGCCGAATGGGATCCTACTGGATAATTTTCACCGTCGCTGAAGCAACTTTCCTGGCGTTTTGTAGCAGCAGTAACAGCGGTGGTGTTTTATTTTTTTGGAGTGATTTTTGTTCATTGGTAGAAGTTTTATTTTTCTGCTGGGAAGTTTCTGAGTTTCTAGTTGGAGTAACCACTGCAACAGATTTGCTGCACCTACCTGTTGATTCCACCAGCGAAACAAAACAATCATCAATTGATTGGTATTCTACACCAAACATTTTTCCTCCGGGTGCTACAGCAGATATACAAACAGCGTCCTGTCTATAATTACCTCTAGCTCTGTTAATTTTTTAAAGCGGTATAAGCCACCCTTGTCTCTTTAAGGCTCTTTTGGTTTTCCTCAATTTTCTTTTTTGTTCTTTGATTTTAAATTTGCCCAGATCTATAAAACCATAAATATTTAGTGGCTTCTTTTTCTAACATGCAAACAAAATTACTAACCTTGTTTCATTCGCCAATAGAATGTGAAGGAGGTCTAAGCGTATTTAAATTATCTGGAGTCCAACAGCTTACTTAGTGACCGGCAGTAAGGCTTCTGTAGGGGGCGCTCTACGGGTGACTTATTGGCTTTCCTTTAGGAAAAATGGTGTCAATCCATTCATCATTTCGGCGAAAGTAAGGTGGTGGCTTGGGATGTAGCATAGATCGCTTCCACGCAGTGCATCCTGGGTAACGCTAAATGATCGGACCCGAACATTTGGCAGAAAGCGAGGAGTCACTCCTGTCTAACGAGGGTGATTCCGACGCCACCCTTACGGTCAAAAACAATGATGAAGGTTGTGCAAGTTAACCTTCATTATTCCATTGCTGCTTCGGCGGCCCTACTCCTCCGCCTGCCACCAAAAGGAGAGGATATTGTTTTGGTCCAAGAACCATAGGTCGTCAATGACCGGGTTTCTGGGCTTTCTATGGACGGCTACGAAACTGTCTACGTCACAGGTCAAGGTAAGCCCAGAGCCTGCATTATGGTAAAGTATAATATTAACTCTCTTTTGCTTCGCAGATTCAGTGACAGAGACGGCGTTGCTATAGCAGTGGAGACGGGCTCGAAGAATGTCTGGGTGGTCTCCAACTATATGGCCTACGATCATTGGGATGCACCACCACATGGCCTGTTGAAGCTTCTGGTTTCAGAGGCTAACCATCGGTAAATGCTGGTCATCATTGGGGCCGATGGCAACGCACATATGGTGATGAATATGTGGGGCAGCACGGATATCAATGAACGGGGTGAGTCTCTATTTGATTTTATACTACTCTATGACTTGGGTATTGTCAATAGGGGAAGCGAGGCCACCTTCGTCACTTCGAGTCGAAGGGAGGTCCTCGATCTTACTCTGACAAACAGGGGCTTGTCTGATATTGTCAGAAATTGGAGTGTCCCTTAAGAATGCTCCTTTTCTGACCACAGGTATTTAACTTATAATTAACATCTGGACTCAGTAGGTTCCAGAGTTTCCCACCCCATCATAAATAGGAAGCAAACGGACTGGAATAAATATCGGTTCAATTAGAGCTTGTCCTAAGTGGATTAGCGAAGTGACAGGAGCTATAAATTCTGCGTAGGTTTGCCAGCCCACTTTTCAGGTGACCAATGCTCACACGTCATCCCATCATGTCGTTTGATGCCTTCAAGTCTCCTGGAATATACTTACTTGCCGGAAAGTTGGCGCGACGCCCGATTTGTTTTCATTCCTAAAGCGGGAAAGACATCTCATATTAAAGCCAAGGACTGTAGGCCAATAAGCCTTTCGTCTTTCTTACTTAAAACGCTGGAAAGGATTCTCGACCTTCAGATCAGAAACTCCATAAATCTATCTCTCGCAGCACGCAAACACGAAAGGGAAATCTATGGAAACGGCGCTGCACGTGTTAATATTCGTTGTTGAAAAATCCCTTTCAAATAAGGAATTTACGCTTGCAATGTTTCTTGACATAGAAGGAGCTTTCAATAACGTCTGCCCCAATGCTGTTATAAAGGCCCTCTTGAATCTTGATCTTAATGCAAGTCTGATGGGATTCATTGAGCTACTACTAAAAACGCGTATCATCACGTCGACTCTGGGAAATGATCACGTGGAAAGGGTAGTGCTAAGAGGCACTCCACAAGATGGTGTGTTGTCTCCCCTCGTCTGGATTCTGGCAGTCAATACGCTGCTACGGCGAGTGGACCAAACGGGTAATAAGGTGATAGCTTATGCTGATGACATTGCTATCGCTGTCTCGGGAAAATACCTAACAACACTTACAGAACGGGTGAACTATTCGCTCAATTTTCTTTTTCAATGGTGCCGTGAATTTGATCTCGATGTTAATCCCACAAAACAGAGGTTATGCTCTTCACACGGAGATACAAAGTTCCGATTTTTACTGCACCTAAGCTAAACGGCACTGTGCTCAGTGTAAGTAAAAGTGTGGAATACCTTGGGGTAATACTTGACCCCAAACTTCAATGGAAGGCCTACATTGCCGAAAAAGCTCGGAAGGCGATATGAGCGCTTTACTTCTGCCATAGAGCTCTAGGACCAAGATTCAGCCTCGAATCACCTCCTGGCTCTATAAGGCAGTAATCGAGCAATTTATTCTCTATGGTGCTGTTTTTTGGTGGCCCGCTCCCGAGAAAGTGGTTAACCAAAAGCTTCTCGACAAAGTCAGGAGAACAGCCGCCATTTTGATTACTGGGGCTCTTCAAACTACCTCGACAAAGGTTCTGTATACCCTTCTTTACTGGTTACCCACCAAACTCCTGGTGTTGCAACAGACCAAATGCTGTGCAGCCAGACTTAATGCCCTCTCACGCTGGCTTAGGCCGGATATGGGTCACTTCAAGATAATCGCCCGGGATGTGCCAATACCATCAATGGTGAACTTCATCTCTTCTGCACCTGCTCTAGACCACGGGTTTCAGATCCATATTCCAAGTAGCGAGGTATGATTCTGTAACGAAGTGGTTGTGAGCAGTACTGTTGACATCTGCACCGATGGCTCGAAACTGGACGACAGGGTCGGTTGCGGAATCTTCTCCAACAACATTGGACTGAGACTCTGCTTTAGACTCCCTGACTCTTGCGGCGTCTTTCAGGCCGAGGTAATGGCCATTTTGAAAACATCTGAAATAGGGCTTAGGGACGAACTTTTTGGCCTTGCCATTCAGATATTTTTGGATAGTCAGACGACAATCAGGGCGCATGCTGGTGCATACTGTACATTTAAACTAGCCATGAAATGGTTCATCACCAAACAATCTATCGGAGCGATCACAGATTGACTTGTTTTGGGTCCATGGTCACATATCCTGGGAAACTGTGAGGCATATGATCTGACCAAACGGGGAACATTGCTTCCTAGGGTCTTCTCGCTACCCGACGTTGGAATTCCTCTGGCAGTGGTTAAAATGGCCGATTTGGCTTGCAAATTATGGGTGGAGGAAAGTTCCTGTTGTATCTCCAGACAACTGTGTCGACTACACTGAACCTCAAGGCAGCTGCTCGGACTGCACAGGAAATCCATAAGTATCACGGTCTCGGTACTGGTCATTGTCTAATCGGCAGGCATGCTGAAAGACTGGGTCTGCCCTCTAATGATTTCTGTCGCAGCTGTGGCTCGAAGGATGAGGAAGAGACTGTACTGCACCTCCTGTGCCACTGCCCATTCCTGGCTCGAAGAGGATTTAGAATTTTGGGCTCTCCTTTCTTCGGGACTATTGCTCTTTCTTCTCACTCTATAGGGAACATAGCGAAGTTCATCCGGGAATCTTCATGGTTCTCAATTTAGTAAGGGAGTCGCGCCGTCTTCCTTGTGGTATCGCAACGGGCCATTTGATTGTGCTCAAGTGAGCTCCGCCGTGAGAGGTTGCCACTCCTAACTAACTAACGAACTAAGGTGGTGGCTTAAGATATTTCAAAGGCGTTTGATAAAGTATGGTATGGTAAACTCACATCAAAACTTATTGCTTTCGGTGTCGGTAATAGCTTCACTCGACTTATATCGAGCTTTCTCAGGGATTGCACTATACGAGTTGTTATAGATGGGATCTCATCAAACGAGTTCAAGGTAAATTCAGGGGTACCGCAAGGTTCCGTCTTTTCCCCTACCCTATTTTTTTTTTTTAATAACCTTCTACGTCAGACCTTCAACCCATCTATTCTTTTACAGATGACAGTAGCATATGCCATACCTTTTCGTTTCGCAATAGACCAAGCCTTAGGGAAAGTGGGGCTATGAGAAAGCACATGGACGATACCCTTAATCGCGACCTTTTGTTAATTTCCGAATGGGGCCTGGCCTGTATGCTGAAAGCGTAATTTTGGACCCGCGATTTAAAGGAAGGGGTTTCAAAAATGAAATTGCTTAACAGGCAGCTGTCAAAAACTTAAGGACGAGATTGTGTACAATAAGCCTGCCAGGTACTACTGTTGGATATACTAATCCTTAAGAAACAGCTACCGTAAGTACAGGGGAAGTATTTAGCTTTTGAGCGGAATACGACCAGGAGTACAATAAAACTGTTCGTTCCGATAACAACTCAGCAGCAGCTATAAGGGATTTGATAAGTACCTTAAAGAAGAATATTTGGAACGGACAAAAGATCCATTGATTTGGTGGAACGAAAGAAAAATGTTGTATCCAAGGGTTTATTCTTTCGCTCTTAAACGGCTATTTATATTGGCCACTTCAGTACCTTGTGAAAGAATCTTTTCTTCAATGGGTCAAATTTTGAGTGAGAAACGCACATGTTTGAAATCAAGCAAAGTTTCAAGCCTTATTTTTCTTCAGCCAAATATGTAGGTCCTAAAAATATAAAAAGGTACTGTATAAAAATATACAAATCGATTTGTCCAAACTAAAGTTGTGCTTTTGTTTTTTTATTTTGAGATTATTTATAACAAACCTGCTTTTTTTGGTTGAAGAATTTTATTTACACCAAAAAAGGAGTACAATAATAAAACGATATGTAACCTTTACTAGTCAAAAGTACAAAAAATTCTACAAAAAATTTTTAATATTTATTTACATATAATTTTGTTTAGGAAACCACTGTAAATAAAATTCTTTCTTAAATACCTAAATGTAAAAAAAATATTAAAAAGTGAATTTTAATAGTTATGTAAAAAATTTTCAAATAACTAGAAAATTAAAACATGAAAAATGTGTGTTGTAAAGATAAATAAATTTTAACAAAATCTATAAACTTTTCAAGAATTTTTTTATAACAAACAAATATACACATGCATACATATATTATTTTATTAATAATTAGATTATTTATTTAAGTTCAGTAATAAATAAAACTTTTGAGATAAGCAATGGAAATTAAAAGATAAAAATTATAAATGAGCATAAGTTTTGAAAAACTTTCAAAATCTTAGTTGTGAAAAATAATTTAAATAAAAGAAAATGAAACATAAAAAATGTTATATATGTACATATTATTAATTATATTATAAATGTACTTAAAAAGTTTTTTACTAAATCTCAATTTTTTTAAACTTCTTCATGCTTCTACTGTGTCTGAGTAACAGGCAATCAACCCGTGTGAAAAATTTGTATTGAAATAACTCAAAAACTAAGTGCTTTTTATACAAATTTTTCGGACGAGTTGATCGTCTCTAATGCAGAAACAGCACATAAATTTTTTGATTAAAATTATTTTGTTTTTGATACGTTGCTGCTTCTTTCGATCATTTAATAAACAAAACATGAAATAAAAACTTTTGAAAATTTAAAACAGAAATAAAAATATCAATACATAAACATGCAGATAAAAGTTTTCAAAACTAGAAGTATTTTATAATAAATATTTATTTCTTAAGGTTTAATTAACAACTAAAATTGTTTATTTTAACTGGCATTTAAAGGAAAAGGTAAAATAGTTGTAATAAAGGGATTCCGCTTTATTAAGTTTTAAAAATTTTATAACTGGTTCGAACAAGGCTGCTTGATGCCAATATTCGCCCTCAGTTTCACTAGTCACAGTAGACCACGAAGGTCTTCCTGTGTCTAAGTATTTATTAATTTATTTTCTTACTTTTTTGTGGTTGAAATAAAATTTACCCGCTTTTCCTTTAAATTTGATGTTTATTGTTTGACTGCTGTATCAAGAATGAATAAATTTAGATTTACATTTACACAAGTTGTCTAGTATAATAATAATATACGCGAATGTTACAAAAACAAAACAATGTTAAATATGCATAAAGTGAGAGCTGTTGTTTTTCTAGGACTACTACGTTTACGTTTAATTTAAAATAATGATGTTCAGAAATTTAATGTTAATAAAAATTATATATGAGTTCAACATAAATACATGTTATTTAATACTTTCATCATTTAATACTTTAATACTTTCATCAATGTTAAAATCAAAGTAACATAAAAATATATGTCTTAAGAAAATGTTATCAACACAATTAATATAATAAAATAATACAGGACTGCTACATTCTCCCCCTATGGTGCATTAATCGTCCCTATGATGCAACCAGGATTTCAGTTTCTTGGATTGTTCTGCAGCCGCAACGATCTTCTTAGAGTGGCTTGATTGTTAGGTATTTCGTTGTTTACATTTTGCTGGGTTTCTTTGTTGAATTGTTTTGCTGTTTGGTTGTTATTTTGTTGTGTTGTTTGGTTGTTATTTTGTTGGTTGTTTCTCGGATGACCTTCTTTCCGAATAGGATAAATGGGAGTTTCGGATTCGCCATCATATGGCGTTAAATCTGACATATGTAGTGTAGCTAGCGGTATGTTTGGAGAATTAACTGCAGCAATGGTAAAGCATGATGAACCTTTAGCCCCTATTACAACGTACGGACCATCTCGTCTTGGTATAAATTTTGAAGTTATTCCTTCTTTTGCTTTACTTAGTATATGCGTTGCTACTAGAACCTTCTCACCAATCTTTATATTGTTTGAGCGTTTCTGTTTTTGAGCAGCAGAAATTTTGTTACGGTCCTGCATCTTATATTGAGCCTCGTTTGCCATTTCAAGCGTATCGGCCAGTTTCAGTAGATGAGAAGTTATTTGAGGGATAAAATTTTCTGCCTTTACAACAGCTTTAAAGTCGTAATTTACTTCAGTTGGTGTTCTAAGTTCACGACCAAATGTCAAATAAGCAGCAGTACTGTACATTTTGTTGTATTCATAGCGAATCTTTTAGCTGGTAGCATTAAGTTCCATTTAGTGTGGTCTTTTGACACAGAAATCGATAACTGTGTTTTTAAATCTCGATTTTTCTTTCTACAGGATTAGCTTCTGTTTGATATATAGCGGTAAAAGTTTGCTTAATTACCAAACAAAACGTTAGTTTTTGCATTAATGCGGAAATGAATTGAGTTCCATTATCACTATGTAACCTGCGTGGTATCCTGTATCTAAGAATAACTTCATTAAGAAGTATTAGTGCACAGTTTTCGGCAGTTGCTTCTTTTAGTGCAAAGAGTTCCACCCACCTGCTGCAAATATCTTCTATAATTAAAATCCATTGATAACCTTCTGTAGTTTGAGGCAAAGGACCAAAAAGCTCTATTGCTACAATTTCAAATCTTTTGTTGCTACTTAATGTTTGTAGTAATCTATAAGGCTTCAGGTTTGTTTGTTTGTATTTTCTACATTCTTCACACGATTTTACATATATTGATATATCGCTTCTTATCCTGACCAATAAAATAATGGCGTAATTCGACTTATGGTTTTATCTATTCCATAATATCCAGACATCGGATCATTATGATACTTTAAAAGTATTTGTTGTTGGTGCGATTTTGGTATTACTAATTGACCACTTTCAGAATCTTGGTCTGAATTATATTTGTATAGTATACTATCAGTCTGATATAGCTACGATTTGTATATCTTGTAACGTTTTCGTCATTGTTTTCAAAAGAACTTATAATAATTTTTAGTTCTTCATCTTCTAACTGAGCCTTACGAAATTCCTCAAGACCTTCTCTTGGAAAGTCAATTTTTATCGCATTACACTCACAAGACTCAGCACATATTTCATTAATACACGGTGGCCATGACAGCATATCCACAACAAAATTTTGTTTTCCAGGAGTGTAATTAAATTTTAAATTAAAACTTTGTAATAACAAAGCCCATCTTGCTAGTCGTCCTGTCGAAGATTTTAATACAAAAAGCCATTTAAATGGTTGGTGATCGGTATAAACCGTAACATTTGATCCTTCAATATATCCTCTGAATTTTTGAACAGCCCATACGACGGCTAGTGCCTTACGCTCAGTGGTGGAATAGTTTCATTCCGCTTGATTTAAGAGTCGGCTGGCGTATTCGATAGCTTTTCTCCCCCTGCAATAATACAGTTCCGATTGCATACTTGCTCCCATCGGTTCTTATGAAAAATGATTCATTTTCTTTAACTTGTTGAAGTATGGGCGGAGTTGCAGGTTTCTGTTTAAGTTTTAAAAACGATTCATGTTCGCTATCTGACCATTTTCATATCGCATTCTTCTTAGTTAAAATAGGGAGAGGTTTTGTTAGTACCGCAAAAGTTGTTATTAATCTTCTAAACCATGAACACGTTTGTAGAAAAGACATCAGTTGTTTTAGATTGTTGGGTGGTGGACATTTTAAAATCGCAAAAGTTTTATCAGGGTCAATTTCAATCCCTCTTTTAGTTAAAATGTGTCCCAAGTATTTCACCTTAGGTTTACAAAAATAGCATTTTTCCTTATTATGATGAAAGCCAATTGTTGTAAGTTTGTTAAACGTAATTTGTAGATCTTTAAGATGACTTTCGAAACTTTTTGAACAAATAATAATATCATCTAAATACGCTAGTATGAAAACAATGGGAATAGTAGATTTAATCTTATCGATGATTCTTTGAAATGTTGCCGGACCATTTTTGAGTCCGAAGGGCAATTTATTGAAAACGTATATTCCAAAAGGTGTTGTAAATGCTGTTTTAAGCTTATCTTCTTCGTTAATCTCAATTTGCCAGTATCCAGACTTTAAATCTATTGTAGTCATATAAGGCGTAGTTTTAGCAGCATGCAAAAGATCTTCCATTTTCGGCAACGGGTAAGTGTCAGTAACAGTTATAGAGTTGAGTTTTCGATAATCTACGCAGAGTCGAATCGAGTTATCTTTTTTAGGTATTAACACCACCGGGAACGCCCATGGAGATTCTCTTTCTTCAGTGATGCCTCTTTCATTGCAGCTGAAATTCTATAGGGTGGGTTTGCTATGGACGTGTTATTTCCAGTATTAATTTTGTGTTTTACACCTTTAATAGGCAAGCAGATATTTTGAAAAATATCTTCATACGAAGTTAAAAATGCTAATAATTGACTCTTTTGGTCTTTATTTAAATGAGCATTATCGTTTTCACATATATTAAAATCAATAGTGTTCAACTCAAAGCGTTTATGTGGAGATACAAAATCTGCTCGTTTTCGCTTTATCGGGGGAAATAAATCCGTTTTTTCATTTGAAACTTCAAAGTTTTGTGGTAGCGAATCTTCAAAAATTTTTTAAATTCCTCTCGGCGAGTAGTCACGTTGTGCTGAATAAATCAATTGTAATGTCAATATATTTTCTGATTTATTGCTGTTGTTTGATTCAAACCATAATACGAAATCATTTGTATGGCTATTTTTAGACGAACTTGGTGGACTATTTTCTAAGTTTGTTTGATTAACGGTCACGTTATTTTTAACCTTCGACGGTTTAGATTTAAACTCAAAAATGTTTAACGGTTCATCTTTAAAATGCCATGTTCTTTGATCTAGATCCATTACAATACCAGCTTGCTCTAAGAAATCAATGCCTATTAAAGTTCTATTATCTTTGGCCTTCGGTAGGCAAATAAAGCGATTCCGCTTATAGCGCTTTCCGATTATAATATCAACTATTGTTGAGTAAACTTTCTCTTTACGAGTAATTCCATCAGCTAAGGTTATTTCCGCAAAAACTGTCTGAAATTTTACTTCTTTCTCTACCAGTTTTTTGTACAAATAATAGCCAGCTATGCTTGCTCTGGCAGCTGTATCTAGATATGCATCCCCTTTTAAGCCATTTATATTAATTTCTACCTTGGGCATATAACTGCCAACAACACTTGTTTGAATGCAGTGGAAATCCATTTCCTTGGGGCTTTTTATAACCGTTTTGTAGTTGCATGTAGGGCAGTTAGATCTATAAAAGCCTACTGCACCACAACCGTAACAATTTAAATTAATTTCTTCTGGTTTCTTCTTTTTCTCTAACTCCAAACGTTTGTAGTATACATCTGCTGTATGGTTTTTCTTTCTACAGAAAGAGCATTTAGCATTTGTCTTTTCCTTAGCTTCTGAAGGGTTTTTTAATTTCTCTGGCTTGTTTTCCAAATTTAACAATTCAATATCGCGAGCTTAAGAGAGAAGATCTTGAAACGTTTCGACGCTATCTCTAGAGATTTTTTCACGTAATTATATAAATAATAAATACGTTTAACACAGAGAATACCATATTTATTATAGTACTTTCTGGAAGCTTTTCTTTCAGTTGTGCAAATAAGCATCTTTTTCTGCAAATAAAACTATCGGTAGATTCAAACGATTTTTATTTATCTTGAAAAATCCCTAAATAAATTCTCCAATCTGCCTTTTGGGGTGCGAATGCATTTCGTAAGAGCTCGATAGCTTCCTCAAAATTCCTGGCTTCGTGCTTTTCGCCTTGCCACCATAATGATGCATAGCCTTCAAACAATAATGGTAAGCTTGTGAGAGCCATTGAGTCAGAATTACGTTCAGCTTCTTTGAAAACTAATATTGTGGCTATAAAGTCTTCCACCTTTGAAGTGCTGCGGCCACCGTTAAAACGTGCACTACAGCAGCTGAATGTTTCTCCAACTCCCTGACGAACTTGTAGTGATCCTAGAAGATCAGAAAATTGACGTTCTGTCAACTGAATACCTATTGACCCATTACCTTGAAGGTTTTGGCTTATTTTATTTGCAACTGGGGCAGAAACTCTTCTATTAGCATTAGCCATCTGATTACCTACTGAAGTTGCAGCCGGATCTGCACTAGTAGAAACAGGCCGGAATTTCTGTACTTCACCTTTTGGACTTGAATTTTGGGAGTTTAACGTGGTTCTAGGCATTTTCCAATAATTTTACCTCTTATAAACGTTAAAACTTCAAGAGCTGCTTTACTTTTAAATGACATTCTTTTCTTTAATATGTGTTACCAGAAATTTCATATAGTAACAACGCAAATAGCTTCTCTAACAACAACAACAACAACAACCAAAAACAACCGTTAGCCTATTAGTTTTCTGAAAAACGATTATGCTTCTCAGGTACAGTTTCAGATAGCTGAAAAAGAAAAATTATTTCCAATTACACTGAAATTTTACGTTGGGCGCCAATTGTAATAAAGGACTTCCGGTTTATTAACTTTTAATAATTTGATAACTGGTTCGAACAAGGTTGCTTGATGCCAGTATTCGCCCTCAGTTTTACTAGACACAGTAGTCCACGAAGGTCTTCCTGTGTCTTAGTATTTATTTATTTATTTTCTTACTTTTTGTGTTTAAAATAAAATTTACCCACTTTTCCTTTAAATTTGATGTTTATTGTTTGACTGCTGTATTAAGAATGAATAAATTTAGATTTACATTAAGCTTACGTACGAGCAAGTAAAAGCACACAAGTTTTCTAGTATAATAATACACGAATGTTACAAAAACAAAACAATGTTAAATATGCATAAAGTGAGAGCTGTTGTTTTTCTGGGACTACTACGTTTACGTTTAATTTAAAATAATGATGTTCAGAAATTTAATGTTAATAAAAATTATATATGAGTTCAACATAAATACATGTCACTTTTAATACGTTATTAACATGAGTACTATAAAGTTATTTAATACTTTCATCAATGTTAAAATCAAAGTAACATAAAAATATATGTTTTAAGAAAATGTTATTAACATAAATAACTTAATAAAATAATACAGGACTGCTACATGGTTATATATCTAGTAAATAATTCTTGAAGGAAAAAAGACCTCTTAACAGATTTTGTCTGTTTCAAACGGTTTAAAAGTTTGGCCACATACATCAAATTGCATCAACTATTGGGACATCCTTTAATTTTCAAATTCTGTTTTTATTATTTTTGTTATAGTGGACTTAGAAAACAGGTTCTGCCTAAAACTGTTCTACAGTTTGGGCATATAATTAATTTAACACCAACTTTTTATTACACCAGACAAAGTAATGCTCATTTTGTCTAAATTTCAAGTGTTTGTATATAACGGTTTAAAATGAAGGGCCATATAAGTTAAAATACATCAGTTATGGGAACAGCCTTTAATTTCTTATTTCAAATTGTATAATTACAATATACATACATAACATAACATAATTCGGAAAATACGGGCGATAGATAATTTTTCCCTTGATGTTTTATTTTTTAATTCTATATCGCAGTATACATTTATTTTTTTGAGTGGAGTTACTTTTACATCCCGCTTGTCTTTCCACTTACTTATATAGACTTCGCTCTATCTTCTTCATATATGTTCTCTTTTTTCAACTTTTTTTGGACTACAACTTTTGGATGCATTTTACGATTGCTACGTAAGGTTCCAGTGGTACGGGTCTTAAAAATAAATAATCAATTGCTCAGTCCGACACTATTATAGTAGTTGTCCATAAACAATGAATAAACATGGCTCCATTAGTTTCATAACCACAGAATCCACTACTGATAAGTGTTGTTATTCACTGTAAAATACTTTGTTTCCAACATAATAAATTTGATCGAGTTTCACTTGTTTTAATATGTTTTGTAAAAAAAGAAATTTTCGTTTTTTCAAATATATTATTCATTCTTATTATACCTTTTGGATAAACATAACGCTGTTTTATTACAATAGGTTATGGGCCCAGATCCCATAAGGATATAATATTAAAGGATACATTGAAGTCAAGGCATAATAGCAGCAAAAATTTAAAAAAAAATTAAAAAAAATGAACGCAATAACAGGACGTATCCCTCTATTGAATGGGGATAATTAATAATTAATTAATTAATTAATAAGGCGATATTACACAAGAACAGATTGCTTAAGATTGTTATAGGTAAGGAAAGAGCTCCGAGCGTAAGATAACTTCCTGAGTCTTCGACTGATGCTCAAACTCGTGCATATGAGCAGTCACTGAAAGCTCTGCAGCAATATTTAGAAAAGGATATGGATGCAAGAGCAGAAATTTTAATGGCCATAGAGACAAACATTGTTACAATGGTAAAGAATATGAAAGGATCACAAGAAATATGGTGCTATCTTCAAGAAACTTTTGATCGTAAGTCAGTAAGGAAGAAAATAGATTGTTACAGTAAGTTATTATATATGAAAATGTCTGAAAACCAATCAATATCGCAATTTTTAATTGATTGAAATTTTTGATCGAGATTGATGAGGAGCTTCTTGTTGTTATAATGCTTGATGCCTTACCAGAGCGTTTTTCAGCTGTAAAAGCTGCTGTCAACACTGCAAATGAATTTCCAAAACTAGTTATTTTAAAGTCAAGATTGCTAGAAATTGGTGATAAAGAAGAGAGCAATGCAAATAACTCAGCGTTCAAAGCTAAGTTTTATAAGCATATTAACAACAATCAATCAAAAAAATTTTAAAATCAAATAGAAGGTATGATTAAAAATAAATTTATTTATAAATGTTTTCGATGTGGATAAAAAGGTCATAAAGCAAAAGATTACAGGATATTCGTTGAAAATGCTCGATATGTAGAACAAAACCAAAGACTTGGAATGTCAAGTGAAGTCTTAGTTACTTTAAGCGAGACAACATACTGTAGTAGTTCCCCTGAAACATGGATAATTGATAGTGGTGCGTCATCTCATATGTGCAATCAAAAGTCTTTATTCGAAATTATAGATACACAGTTTAGAGGCAAAGTTAGACTGGCAGATGATAATGAATTGGATATTAAAGGTATTGGAAAAGTCAAGATAATGCTAAAGGCAAGTGGTAAGAATCAAGAGTTAGGTTTATGTAATACTCTTTATGTCCTAGATTTACGATGCAATCTTATATCAACCAGCAAATTGACTGATAATGGTTGTACGGTTGTTAAGAAACGAAATAAAGTAGTAGTTTATAAAGAGAGAAATGAAATCATCGAAGGATGAAGAATGAACAATTTATACTTTGTAAAATTATACAAAAATGTTGAAAATATGATACGTGTAACAGAAAATTTAAATAATTTTGAGGCAGTGTTATGGCACAAAAGATACGGTCACTTAAATATGAATCAATTAGCAAAACTGCATAAAGATGAAATAATTAAGGGATTACATAAACTAAAAGCTGAGGCAATCGATTGTGTATCATGTATTCGTGGTAAGCAAACACGTTTACCTTTTCCTCTTAAGATTGAGAAATCTACTTCTGAAATACTTGCGCTAGTTCATTCTGATTTTTGCGGTCTCATGAGAACTGAATCTCTTGGTGGAAGTTTGTATTTTGCAACATTTATTCATGATTATTCCCGAAAAGTTTTTGTATATTTTATACGCAATAAAAATCAATATTTAGAAAAATTTATGGAATTCAAGAAAATAGTAGAAACGCAGACTGGAAAAAATATAAAAGTTTTAAGAAGCGATAATGGTGCATAATTAGTTGGTGAGAGTTTTACAAAATTTATAAAAGACTGTGGAATTAAAAGGCAGTTGACGACAGTTTATACTCCTCAACAAAATGGCGTCGCGGAAAGAATGAACAGAACATTAGTAGAAATGGCGCGTTGTTTAATGTTAGAATCAGGTTTACCAGAAAGTCTATGGATAGAGCTAATACACACTTCAGTGTACATAAGAAACAGCTGTCCAACAAAGCTAAATGGTACTAAACGCCTGAGGAGTTATGGACAGGAAGAAAGCCTATTATAAGTTTTTTCAGACGCATGGGTTGTATATCATTTGTGTTAGATAAAACATCGAAAAGATCAAAGTGGGATGCGAGAAGCAATGAGCACATTCTTGTAGGTTACTCAGACGAATCAAAAGCTTACCGACTGTGGAAACCCGGAACAAAAAAAAATTTTAATAAGTAGAGAAGTAAAATTTATGGAAAAAGAACTGTATGGTATTACAAAGGGAAATGAAAATCATAATTTTTATGAATTTGTATCTAGTGACAAAATAAGGAACAGTGCGAATCAAATAAAAAGAAGTAATGATATAGAACCAGTAAAAGAGCATTCAATTGGTTCAATTAAAAATTGTTTAAGATCAAGAAAAAATCAAGAAACAACTCAAGCTGCAAAAGAGAAAATAATAGATCCTAGAAATATAACAGAAGCCATGGATTCCGATTACGCGGAAGATTGGCTGAACGCTATGCAAGATGAATATAAGTAATTATTAAAGAATAGAACTTGGAATTTAACAGATTTACCAAGTGGACGTAAGGCAGTAGGATGTAAGTGGGTGTTTAAATCAAAAATTAGGCCAGATGGAACTATAGAAAAACGTAAAGCCAGATTAGTAGCTAAGGGTTATTCCCAAAAATTTGGATTAGATTACGTCGATACCTTTGCTCTTGTAGTTCGACAAACTTCCCTTAGATTATTATATGCTCTTGCACTTGAAAATATTAAAGCTTCGTCAGCTAGATGTGTCAACTGCACTCCTGAATGGCTTTATTCAAGAAGAAACAAAAGAAAAATTATGCAAGTTAAACAAAGCTATCTATGGTCTCAAACAAGCTGGTAGACAATGGTTTAAAAGAATTGATTCTGTTATTAAAGATTTTGGACTAACACAATCAAAGTATGATCAGTGTATTTATTTTTGTATAAAAGATCAAAAAATAATAATTATCGCCTTGCATGTTGATGATATTATTATTGCTGCGAACGATAATAATTATACACAAAAATTTATAAGTAAATTAAAAGAAAATTTCGATAATCGTGACATGGGGATTCCAAAGCATTGCAATGGTCTAGAAGTAAATATTAAAGATGGAGAAATTTCGATTTCGCAGCCAGGATATATTTTAAATTTGATCAAGAAATATGATTTAGAGAATTGTAAGCCTGTAAAAATTCCTATGCAGTCAGGTATTAAATTAGAAAAAGAACTAACAATTTACGGGGAAGCAGAGAAAGTTGATGAAAAATTTTATCAAGAAATTATTGGATCTTTACTTTATTTATCATTATACAGTTGACCTGATGTAACATGTGCTGTAAATATGTTGTCACAATTTTCTAAAGACCCTCGTAAACAGCATCTAAATTCAGCATATCATATTATTAAATATTTGAGTTATACTAGAAATGCTGTATTAATGTATAGAAAAAGTGGTTTACCACTCATAGGTTTTTGTGATGCAAATTGGTCTCAAGATGTTAATGATAGAGAATCTCAATCAGGTTTTTGTTTTTTACTCGCAGGTGGTCTTGTTTCCTGGGAGTCAAGAAAACAAAGGGTAGTAGCAAAATCTAGTGCAGAGGCGGAATATGTGGCGTTAACCGAAGCAACAAAGGAAGCATGTTATTTGCCGTATATATTAGGAGAACTTGAATATTCCGATCACAGTCCGTTGCTAATAAATACGGATTCACAAAGTGCTCAGAGAATGGCTGAATTCGGATCTAATCATTGCCGTACAAAATATATTCATTATAAGTATCATTACGTAAAGGATACTATAGAAAAAAATATTGTTAAACTAAAATGTTTGCCTACTAATATAATGTTAGCTGATGTTTTGACAAAACCTGTACCTAAACCTAAACATTAATTTCGTTGTAAAAGTTTTGGAATTGTAATGTATATTCACAATGTTGAGGAGACATGTTGTTATTCACTGTAAAATACTTTGTTCCAACATAATGAATTTGATCAAGTTTTACTTGTTTTAATATGTTTTATAGAAAAAGAAATTTTCGTTACTTCAAATATATTATTCAATCTTATTATACCTTTTGGATAAACATAACGCTGTTTTATTACAATAATAAGAAAGATACCTCATGTGTTACTTTGCCTATACATATCTAGATTGAGAGCATAGCCATCATATGTACAAACCCCATAGAATTTAATTCCGTACTTACTTTTATTTGATTTCATAAATTGCCGAAAACTTAGTCTCCCTCGATGCGGCATCATAGATTCATCTAATGATAAATTTTTTCCAGGTTTATTTGCCGTTTGAAATGAACTATTTACACGTTTCGGAAGTTCGGAAATCCTAGATAGTCTGTCATTAGTTGGTACGGATTCACAACTTAAACAACGCAATAGCTGTTCAAACCTGCGCCCGGTCATAGATGCCTCGAAAATTGGATAGTATTACAACGGATTGTTAGACCAGTTTGAACGAATTTTGGGTATCTTTATTTGAGACTGTAGCAAACAAAGGCTAAAGAATATCTCCATTTCCTACAAGTTTTTTTTTAAACTCTGCAACCGGCAATTTCTTGTACGTGGACATGATAGTGATAGCAAATTTTGCCCATATTAATTTGTGCAACTAACAATAAAATTCATTATTTCCGTAGACCAAATTTTATCGAAAATCTCTTTCGGATTTTTACAGTTTTTCACATCATCAGCTACACCCATTGAAGACCATTCAAAATGAAAGTCTTTTATTTTTACAGTAAATTCATTCCACAAGGAAATTGTCTCATCTATACCATTTGAAATATTTACGTTGTTAGAATCTTCTGAACCAGAAGATGATGATGTTGATATGCCCATATTGTTTGACAATAATATATTAGGGGTACACTCCAGAGTGTTCGCTGCATTGCCCATAGACTGTCACACAGTTCCCCATCAAATTTACTGATTTCATTTTCAATTATTTTCGTAATATACTTACCTATGTCTTAATATGAATCAGATTCAACAAATAATTTCATAATTCGAGCACGCCTCTTATGTGAATTAATTTTTCTTCAAGAAAGTTATACGATAATTAAAAAAACTGATGTTTTTGCTTTAATCTGAAACGTATAACTGAAGCAGATAATGAAAAGTCTAAACAGTTATAATGCACATTGTTAAAAGTAACGGGTATTTAAAAAAAAAAGGAGTAATGATAGACTTAGCTCTCTCTGAGAATTCTACGAAATATAAGTATGTAGATGCTACAGCATACACGTCATGTATTACACTTCTAGTTTACTCAATGTAGCCGGCTAAGGAAAATGTGTAAATACACGGAGGAAAGATAAAATAATATGGAAGTACTTAATGAATCAATTGGTCATTGTTTTGAAATATATATTAGTTACAAAAATTAAGATTGTATAAAATTAAATGAATAAATTTGGGTTTAAAAATTGAATGCTATAGAATTCACGTCATTGTGCATCGGTATGAAAATAAATGCTATAGCATTCACGTCCGCGAACGTGTTAAATAATATACATTTTTACGCATAATTTTTTTTTATAGTTCAAGTTGTAAGCATACTCCGCCATTTAAGGGCGGCTTAGATGGTACGACTTTACGTACGTAAAATCCAACAGAAAATAATATGAAATTCAATCCGTATTTTAAAAATGAGAGTAAAAATCTTAAGGGCGGTTTACATGGTCACAGAAGTCTTACGACATGTCAAATTTCTGTACAGAATATTATCAGTGGGATCGTCTAAACCAAATATGTAATGAATCTGCACAAATTGAGAGAAATTACGGATGAAAATTTGACAGTCGTATGGCTCTCTATGTTTTTTAAAAATGTTCAAAAACAACTACGAATCATTAGATCAGGGATGCCAAAAAACAGCTGTGCAATAACTAAAGAAGTGTGAGCAGTGCTCTTAAAAAGTTTGAAAAATTTAATAAAAGTATATGTTAGTTTGACTCGTTTGTCAATCTTGGGTTAACAACAACAGCACCTTGACTGAGTTGCTACAATATTAAATTTGTTGGTCAATTTCAGCACTTAAACTGAATTGACTGGTATATTTCACTTTGTTGTTCAATTTCAGCACATAAACTGAATTGAATGGTATATTTTTCTTAGTTGTTCAATTTCAGCACTTAAACTGAATTGAATGGAAATAAAAGACTGCAGGTGATTTATTCTTAAGATCAAAACAAAGAATAATATTTATTATTTTAATTTTCAAGCTTATATACTAAATTTTAAAAGTGTTGTGTTTACAAAATCATAAATTCCACGACAAGTTCTCACGCAAATAATAAAATTAAATGTTATAAAAGTGTAGTGTTGACAAAACTAATTAAATTAAATGTAACAAAAGTAATCTGTTGGCAAAACCATAAATTCCACGACAAGTTCTCAAGCAAATAATTATACAGGTATCAAGTACTATTGTAATTAAATACTCCCGTGGGAGCAGTCAAAATAATTGCGAAAACAAAAAAGGCAGACAGCCAAGAATGTGCTGACGTTTGATAATGCAAATTTAAAAAGACACAAATTAATAACAATGCATTCTATGTATATGTACTTTTGTAGACAGTAATAAAAAATAAAAATAACAAAATAATAAATAAAAGAATATTAATATATGCATGTAATTATGTATTAACATGCTCCCCCCGTTGAGCACAGCTCAAAAGCCTGTGTTTTTGAGCATTGAGGTGTGGTTGGGGTTGCTTCTAGTTTTAAATGTGAAGAGCCTGCAATTTGGTTGCATGATCCGATGCAATTTTGACCGTGTACTAAGTTTTGTTGATTTGCTATACATGTATGGTAAAATCTGATGATGATGATGTGCCTGGATGATTACGCGGTGCTGGTATTGGGATGGGGTTAGGTGTTGAAGCCCTTTTGTGTATTCGTCTCAGTGTTAAGGATACAAAAATAAAACCAATGAGGATCAACGATGAGTAACCAACGATAGTGTGGTGATAGTTGTGCATGGTGATCTTGTTTGGAAGCTGAAGGATTTCTTGTGCAGCTAATGAGGTCTGTAGGGCTGTCAGATTTTGTATTTGCGTCATGTACTTGGTTGAATGAATTTCATTCAACAATGGTTTTAAACGTTCTGAATGTTGTTGTTCCGTAATTTCCCAAAGCCTGGTGTATGAAGTCTTAGCAGAGCTGGATATTATATGTTGTCCATGCACTGACATGAATTTGTTTTTAAAGACGCATTCAGGTCCCAGGCTGAGTAAACCTGACCCTTCGAGCGTCAATTGCCTTATTTCCTTATTGCACACAGCTGTTGCCTGAGATGGAGCTTGCATGGCATATATCCATTTGTTTTTATGTCGAAGAGAAGTCCACGTGGCAGTGTCTTTCACTTGTTGCATTGGACAGTCTGCTTGACTGTTGTTGTGAAATAAATTCATTTCACAAGAGCATGTTGTCCCGCCTTGCTCATATTGAATTTGCACCTTAGAGCACAGGTAGATTTTTTCTTTAATTATTGCGCAAGAATCAAACTCGGTGTTACTCATTGTCACGTATTGATTATTAACAGGATTGATGGCCATGAGCGGAGAACATGGCCTTATTGCTACCAGTGTGTAGTTAACCCAGTGCGGTATTGCGATGAGACTAAATATTTCAAACTGTTTTCGTTCAATCAATGGTAACGTGATGCAGAATATTACGGTGTTTCTTGTGAGTCCTCCCTTGACCTTCATTAGTTTGTACAGTTGTAAAGTATCTTCTTGTTTTACCGGCAGTTCGAGTGATTCAGGAAGATGGAATCTCAGTTTTTCTATTTCTTGTTGTAGCTGCTGTGGCGTCAGGAGCAAAGGATTTATAATGCCATGGTGACTGTTTGTTAAAATGTAAAATATATTCGATTGCATGCGTTGTAAGTTTGCGGCTGTAATTGTTAATTGAATGCAGAGCGATGAAAAAATGCGGTAGAGTCTTTCTTCTTGTAGCTCGCTGCTATCATTACGTATCCTGTTGTAGATTTGTACTACTTGTTCGTTAATTCTGTCAAACTTTTCTTTAACTGTGTCTTGATCTGCTTGAGGATGTTGATTGTAGAATCTATAATCGAAGTTTGATTTTTTAGAAGGTTTAGTAGATAAGCCTCATTTTCTTTGACTTGTGAAATGGTTTGAGCCATTTGTTCAGCATATTCAGAATCCAATATTCCAAATAGTGAATGGGCGATAGTTCCAACTATATCAATAGCCCCTCTTTTGTGTCTTCTTCCAGAAAGTATTGTACTGTCCATTATTAGCTCAGCTTCAGTATGTTGAAAAGAATTGGCAAGGTTTGTGCAAATTGCCTTTTGTTTCATTTTTTCACATAAATGACCTAGAGTTTCAGTTCCCTTTGAGAATATTTTTAACTCAGACCAAAATCCATCCAGATCATAATACACTAAGAGCTGCCATTTTGTTGGAGACATTACCGCTGGCCCGATTCCTTCAAAATGTATGCCAAGTTTTCCAAATTGCTCATTTTTAATTTTTGCTCCTAGCACAAGGTGTACTAACATGAGAGTAATAGCAATTGTGAGAATATTGTGGGTTATGGAAGACCGTCTCCTTTTTCTGGGAATTTCGGTCTTTTCGTTTTGGCATTTTTTCCTACAGTTATCTGGTTGTTGAGGTTCATCAGACTCCTCATTCATAACCGGTAATAGTGCTAGTCGAGCCACTGGTCTTTTGCAAACGCCTTTTGATGTTCTAACGTCCGCTACTCGAACCAGGCCATCATCTCCTTTATGTATGTTTACGATTCTACCCAGTGGCCACTCTAACGGTGCCGTGTTGTCTTCTTTTATTAGGACCATGTCTCCAGGCTTAACGTTCATTTCTTGTGTTTTCCATTTGTGCCGATACTGTAGCTCGCATAAATATTCTGGCGACCAACGTCTCCAAAACTCCCTTTTCAGGTGCGTTACCAATTTCCATCTGTCTAGGAGGCTAAGCTTGGTTGGTAGAGAACGTAAATCCACTTGTGCATTGAGTGGTTCTCCTATTAAAAAATGACCAGGAGTTAATGCATTTAGGTCATTAGGGTTGTTTGACATTGGACTAATTGCCTCTGAGAGTTCCTGCAGTTGATTTTTCGCTCCAACGAAGTTAGTTGCGTTGTCGCAATATAGGTTTTGACAGTGACCTCGTCTGCTTGTAAATCGCTTTATGGCACCTATGAAGGCTTCTGTGGTTAAATCGCTGACTAACTCAAGATGTACAGCTTTTGTAGCAAAACAGCAAAACACCGAAATGTAGGCCTTCTGAGGTTTCTTTCCTCTTACTTTGTAGTGAATCCAGAATGGCCCGCAGAAATCAACGCCTGAATTGATGAATGGCCGGGCAGAGCTAACGCGCTCTTGTGGAAGATTGCCCATAATTTGTTCTAGTAATCTTGGTTTGGCCTTTAAGCATTGCACACAATGCTGTACAATTGATCGTGCTGCCGATTTCCCTTTAACTGGCCAATATTTTTGCCTTACATATGCCAATAACGCCTGAGGACCACAGTGTCGATTGTTCACATGTATCATTTGCATTAGTAACTTTGATATCGGATCGTTGTAGGGAAGTAGCATTGGGTGCTTGGCGTCGTACGGAAGCCTCGATGCCGTCAATCGTCCTCCCACTCTTATGATGCCGTCAGTATCCAGGAATGGAGAGAGACTGCTGTAATGGCTTCCCTTGCTGACAATCTTATATTTTCTTAAATGTTTTAAGTCTTCTTCAAAATCAGCTTGCTGGATCGTACGAACGATCACCACAAGAGCCTGGTCCAATTCCTGGACAGTTAGGGCGATCTCAGATTGTTGGTTCAACTTTCTAGCGTTGTTGACAAATCTTAGCATGTAACCCAGAACTCGTTGTAGTGTGAGAAATGATCCCTTGTGTTGGATTTTGTAAATTGTGCTTTCTAAACTGTCATTTGCTGTAGTGACTGTAACCGTCCTTTTTTGCTCCATGTGAATGTCATTCTCGAATATCGCTAGTTCTTTGGAGTATCTTGAAGGCCACATTTCTTCTTTTCCATGTAAAAAGATTGGCCCATATAACCATAACGTGCATGCTGCTAATTTTCGCGGGGCTAGACCACGTGTCAAAACGTCAGCAGGATTTTCCTTTGATCTTACATGTCGCCATTGTTCAGGCATTGATATTTCTTGTATTGCCGCTATTCTATTGGCGACAAATGTGTGATATGAGGATGAGGGGGAATTGATCCAAGCCAAAACAATTTCTGAATCATTCCACAAGTATGTGGGTGTGTTCTCGAGTTTTAGATCCCTTTTTACTCTCATTGTTAGCTGAGCACTCAACACAGCAGCGCAAAGCTCCAGACGTGGCAAGGTTTGCCGTTTTAAAGGTGCTATGCGTGATTTTGCACAAAGTAGCCGCACTAGTACTTGCCCGTCCTTTATTATTGATCGAATATAAATGGCCGCTCCATATGCCTTCTCTGAGGCGTCAGCGAATGCATGAATCTGTAAACTTGAAGGTACATGTCCTTCAAAGACATGTCGTGAAAGTTTAAGATTGCTTACTTCTTCTAATTCATTGCGGAAGGTCATCCATCGCGTGTGAAGTTCAGCTGGTAGTGCCTCATCCCACGCCAATTTTGCTTGCCACAGCTCTTGAATAAATATTTTCGCAGTGACGATGATTGGTGCTAATATCCCTAAAGGGTCGAATATTCTGGCTAAATCTGAGCAAATTGTTCGCTTGGTGATACGTTTCATCTCTCCAACATACACCTTTGCGCAGAATTTGTCCTGCCTTGGCATCCATGTTAAGCCTAGCGTTTTTACTGCTTGACTATTTTTGAAGTCAATATCAACTTCCGATTCTTCTTTTTCTGCAACATTTTGAAGTAGTTGGGGATGGTTTGCGCTCCACTTCTGCAATTTGAGGCCATGTTTTTTCAAGATATAAATTAGTTCTCGTTGAATTGTCAGTGCTGTGTTTAGGCTGTCAGCTCCACCGATTCCGTCGTCTACGTAAAAGTTTTCCAGAAGAAAATGAGCTCCGTATGGATACAATGACATGTATTTTTTGCCTATTGTTTCCAAACATTTTGTAGCCAAATATGGTGCAGCTCGCATTCCATATGTAATTGTATTTAATTGATAATATGTTATTGGCTTGTCTGGACTCGTTCTCCAGATGATGATTTGAAATCTTCTGGATGCACAAGCATTTGACGATACATTTTCTCAACGTCTGCAGTGAAAACAAAACGAGGTAGTCTAAATCTAAGTAAAATAGAGAAAAGTTCGCCTTGCACTGTGGGCCCAATGTGCATTAGGTCGTTTAATGATAAGCCAGATGACGTTTTAGAAGATGCATCAAACACTACTCGTAATTTAGTTGTTGAACTCTCTGGTTTTAATATACAGTGGTGAGGAATGAAGTAGTTCGGTTTAGATATTCTATTTATATCTATTGGAGTCATGTGTCCCAATGCCTTGTATTCTGCCAAAAAAGCGATGTATTGGCTTTTGATTTCTGGAGATTTTGACAATCGACGCTCTAATGCCAGAAATCGGTTGAAAGCTATACTGTGTGATTCACCAAGCACATCAGTTCTTTCGCAGAACGGAAGTCTTACTATGAATCTTCCATCATCATCCATGGTGTGTGTTTGTGTGAAATGGTCTTCGCACTGTCTTTCTGTAGTAGACAAACTTTTGTCTGTTGTGCTTATGTGGTCTAACTCCCAGAGTTGAGCGATAGCTTCCTCTAAGCTAGCCTCATTGTCGGTACATACTCCACAGGCTGCAGTAGATGAGTGATCTCCATCAACCCTGCCTGCGATGACCCAACCTAGCACGGTATTTTGTAAAGTAGGCAACTTATTGCCCAATTTGATCTGCCCAATTGACAATAATTGATGAAAAAATTCTGCTCCCAACAAAACATCATCAGGATGATAAAATTTGGGGTCTGCAAGCGTAATGTTTTTCGGTATGGGCCAATTGTCGATATTTATTGCTTGTGACGGTTGTGGTGAAATAATATGGGGTAGGACGGCTGCCTCAAGCCGCGTGGTAAAGTTGTTGATTCGTGAATGTAAAGCGACGTTTACTCGCTTTTTTATTTGAGTGTTGCTAGACGCAATTCCATTTATCAAGATTGAAGTTGCCTTAGGATGAATTCCCAAACGTTTGATCAAACGCTCGCTGACAAAATTCAATTGTGATCCTGAATCTAGAATAGCTCTACAATTGACCTCTGTTCCATTTGCCTCCACGGTGACTATTGCAGTGCTCAGGAGGATGTAGCCATTGGCCCTACACTGTTTATATGCAGTGAGTGTTGCGGCCTTCTGGCTGTCTTGTGGTGTTTTTGGCACATCTGATTCTTCGTCTACTTTAATGCGGTTGATGATGTTTTTATTCTGAGTTTCAAGTTGCAGATGTAGGAGTGTATTGTGTTTTTTATTGCATTTTATGCAGCTTCTTGATGTGCAATCTTTGGCACTGTGGCCGGGTTTTAAACAGTTGACACAGTATTTCTGTTTTTGGATGAACTGAAGACGTTCTACTGTTGATAACTGAAGAAACCTTTAACATACAAACAAAGGGTGTTTTCCATTTTTACACATGGTACATGATCCAAAGCCTTTACTTTCAGATGTAACTGACGTGCACACCTTAGCCCTGAATTCAGGTGATTTTTTTATTGTATCCATTGACTGGAAATGCCTTTCCAAGAAGTCCAAAAAATCCTTAATTGTGGGAACCTCTCGTGGCTGTGAGAGTGATTGTTCATACCGTAGGCGGGTGGCTTGATCCAGCCGTTTCAGCAGTAGATGCAGCAAAAGCGGGTCCCAGGTTGAAGTGTCTATTTTTGAGTGCTAACAGACACTCCTGTGTTTTGTCATGCAATATTTTATAGTTGTCGTTTACTGTTCTAGCAGGTTCAACCAGTTCTTGAACCAACTTGTTAACCAATAGTCTTTTATTGTTATAGCGGGCTACTATCATCGCCCATGCAGCGTCGAAATTTTCTTCCGTGGCGGAAAAGTGCTTTATAAGCGTTGCAGCCTCTCCTACCAAATGTGTTTTAAGATACCATATTTTGTGTACCTTGGGAATTTGTTGGCAAATAATCAGTGACGAAAATAAATCGTAAAATTCTTGCCACTTCATATAGTTGCCATCAAATTTTGGTAATGTAATTTTAGGGATTGGAAACGATTCCGACTGAATGTGTGGTTGTGGCATTGCTGATTCGCTCTGGCAGCTTCTGACATCCCTGCGGAATTTACCTTCTAAGGTGATGAATCGTTCCACATTGTAACCCTGTTGCTCAGGGCAGTCACATACTTCCGATATTTGGAAGTGAAGCTCTTCAATGTTTTGCCATAATTTTGAAGCAATTTGCATTTCTTGGTTCGTGAGACCTTCTTTTAATAGTCTTTCCAACGAAACCATCATTGCAGTTTGCCTTCGCATTAATTTCACTAGTTCACCTGACTCTGCTGCTATTTTTGAGGTTTTTGTATCAAGGGATTTACCTGCTCCTAAAGCTAAAGGCCCCTTGGTTGAGGTTTGTGACACTTTAAGAATTGATGACTCAAATATGTCCCTGTATTGATGAACAAGAGTTAATATAGCATTATAGTAGTCGTTGGTGAAATAATCATGGTCCAGTGGTGGATTTTCCAATAAACGTATTTGGTTGTCATTCGCTTCAAATGCCGACCATTCTTCGTCTAGGGTTCTGATCCTTTCCTGAAAATAGCTGATATTTTGTTTCCTTACGATTGGATCCTTCTTGAAATTGCGGATAAGAATCTCAATTCTTCCGCCGACATCCTTCTGTTGGTTGACGAGTTCTTCGAAAGAGGCCATCGCTTGTCTTCAAAATCACGTCGGGGTCACCAAAAATGTTAGTTTGACTCGTTTGTCAATCTTGGGTTAACAACAACAGCACCTTGACTGAGTTGCTACAATATTAAATTTGTTGGTCAATTTCAGCACTTAAACTGAATTGACTGGTATATTTCACTTTGTTGTTCAATTTCAGCACATAAACTGAATTGAATGGTATATTTTTCTTAGTTGTTCAATTTCAGCACTTAAACTGAATTGAATGGAAATAAAAGACTGCAGGTGATTTATTCTTAAGATCAAAACAAAGAATGATATTTATTATTTTAATTTTCAAGCTTATATACTAAATTTTAAAAGTGTTGTGTTAACAAAATCATAAATTCCACGACAAGTTCTCACGCAAATAATAAAATTAAATGTTATAAAAGTGTAGTGTTGACAAAAATAATTAAATTAAATGTAACAAAAGTAATCTGTTGACAAAACCATAAATTCCACGACAAGTTCTCAAGCAAATAATTATACAGGTATCAAGTACTATTGTAATTAAATACTCCCGTGGGAGCAGTCAAAATAATTGCGAAAACAAAAAAGGCAGACAGCCAAGAATGTGCTGACGTTTGATAATGCAAATTTAAAAAGACACAAATTAATAACAATGCATTCTATGTATATGTACTTTTGTAGACAGTAATAAAAAATAAAAATAACAAAATAATAAATAAAAGAATATTAATATATGCATGTAATTATGTATTAACAGTATAAATATAATTAAATTTTTTAAATGGAAAATGTAATGGATGTATTTCCATCTATAAAATAGAAAGAGAAAATAAAAGATAATTGCTCTAAAAACAAACGCTCCCTTTGTACTGCATATAATTGTTGTTGGTGTTATTTGAAATTCGTAAACAAAAGTTGTAAAATATAAGCAGTTTTTCACATGTCCAACTAAAAACCAGCTGGGCGGACGACACTACCTAGTAAAATATACCTTGATTTATATTTTCAATATTATTTTATCAGTGATACCACCATAATATTGAGATCACCGAGTATACAGGGGTGAAGCCCTTGGCACATAAAAAACAATATAATCATGTCTTCTGCAGATTCTTTAGAAAGAGACAAATGTAGTGCTATTTTATTATGAACAAGGGATAATAAAAAAACAAAAACTAGATATTTTACAAGAAAATATAAAGCACTAAAAGTTTAAGCTAAAAAAAGTAATAAATTTTTCTGAAAAGAAAGAAATTAATTATTAAATTAAAAAAAAACTGGGAGACAATGGCCATCAACGACGAAATGCCGCATAGCCGTACTATAGCCTCTTCTGTTGTTGTCAGGTGATGCTTTGCAAATGGTCCACCGCTAATTCCCATAGAATTTGCCTTATTTCGAGTTACTTTTTTATCTTGCTCTTCCACTCTTATCTTGCTTTTCTGTGGAAAAAATTTTGTTTACATTTTTCCAACCATTCACGTCAATTTGTGGTAGGCATTCACTGTTGGTTTGTCGCGCTTCGTGAAGCCCTAAGCTAAATCCGGATACTTTTCCATGAATTCCATGATTATAGTATTTTGTGTACTGTATTTATGTTTTCCCCTAGAAAGTAAAAAGGTCAATGCAAAATTTTTCTTTTCATAAGAAAAAACTATTTTAATTAAGAAATGTATGCAAAACAAAGTTTTGCTTTATCAGTGTCTAAAATGTTTGTTTACTTTTGTTGTGTTTTGCGAAACAAAAACAAAAAAATGTCAACCACATGGTAAACCGTATTATTTAAATAGACTTTGAATGCACAAGATTGGTATTTAAGTATTTCTTGAGAAACAGAATTTTTTTCTTAAAAAGAACTTAAATAAAAATGAAATTTAAAGTTAAAGTCAAAAATTTGAACAAATCTAGTTTACGGACGCAGCTTTAAAATGAAAAAAAAGTAGTCTACAGGGTGTAAAATTTAATTTTAGGAAAATTTGGGGCTGACCCTTAGTTTCGGAGTTACGGGCTTCCAAAGTTTGTACGTACAGTATGGCATATATCGAGTATTTGGTGGTGAAATGAGGAATAATATGTATAATTGAAAAGGTAAATTCAATATCTACTAAATTAGAAAGAAAAATAGCAAAAAAAAAAAGAATAATAATGAAAAAAAAAAAACATGTAAGGACCAAAAAAATTTTTTTTTTTTCATAACAACATAACTTAATCGGTTGGGCGCAAAGATTTTCTCCTCTATGGTATGACCAACACCGGATTCGCTTACTAAAAATTTTCTGCGTGACCGGCATTCGTTCGGGCGCAAGGACTTTCTCCTCTGTGGTACGACCTACACCGGCTTCGCTTACCAAAGAGTTTCTGCGTAGCCGACCTTTGGCCAGGCGGAAGAGTTTTCTCCTCTATGGTATGGCCAACACCGGCTTCGCTTACTGAAGAGGTTCTACATAGCCGGCCTTTGGCCGGGTGAAAGGGTTTTCTCCTCTATGGTATGACTAACACCGGATTCGCTTACCAAAAATTTTCTGCGTAGCCGGCCTTCGGAATTATAATATTTCCTCACTACACCACAAAATACTCGATATATGCCATACTGTACATACAAAATTTGGAGTCTCGTAACTCCGAAACTAAGGGTCAGCCCCAAATATTCCATTTTTTCCTTAAAATTAAATTTTACACCCTGTTGACAACATTTTTTTTTAATTTTTAAGCTGCGTCCGTAAACTAGATTTAAGCCCAAAAATTGGCCCCAAGTTTATTATGACACCTAAATTTATCTGAAGTTAGTTACTGAATCCAAAATTATTTTACATAATATGTAAGGCCGACTTCCTTAACGCCAGTTGCAATGCATGATTTAAAAAAATGCGTAAGCAATGCTAAACATGTCTTAAGTGCAATCTTACATTGCAGAGACATTTTTTGCATTTTCTCGGCATTTAGAAACGTCGGTATGCAACTCATACATAAAACAAATGTCAAAACATGTATAAAATTAAAAAAAAAAAAGTTTTGGAAAAATGGAGGTTAAACAAATTGTTTATCCATTTTGTTGGGAAGTGCTGAGGAATTATCTCAGGCCAAATCTTCCAAAAATATTGATTTGCTCAAGAAACTCATTTAAAAGAAAAAAAAAAGGAAGAGACAGCTTTTGTTAAGGACAAAAAAAAATCCCGAGAAGAGAAGCAATCAAAAATAAAAATTTTTAAGGAATGCATTGAATTTATTAACGATATTTTTTATTCACATTTTTCTATGCAAAGAAGAACCTTTAATGAAGTACAAACGTATAGTGAATACATAAACATAAATAATTTTTTGCGCTGATCCACCTTTTGTCTCTGCAATATAAAGTGTCTAATTATTTCAATAAAATCTATCAGTTATAAATAATTTATTAAAAATAAATAAGAAAATACTTAACCATTGCAGCTCAAATGTTTGCATACAAAATAAAAATGATGAAATGTGATTTTGATAGCTGATGCTCATTTAAATGAGTTGCCAAACGATTAGAAACATTGGACTTTGCCAGAAAGTTTGCGTATGCGTTTACTAAGTGTATGCATTGCAACTTGCGTTTAGGAAGTCGGCCTAAATGTTTTTTGTCTGTTTATAAT
This sequence comes from Cistogaster globosa, assembly GCA_937654795.1. Lineage (NCBI taxonomy): Eukaryota > Metazoa > Arthropoda > Insecta > Diptera > Tachinidae > Cistogaster > Cistogaster globosa. Next base: position 83,871,007 of record OW569403.1, read on the forward strand.
CATTTGATAAGTCAATTTTTCGACATATTTAAAATGTAAATGCTTGTAAAACCGATATTTTCGATAATGGCTTAAGTACAGTTTACGGACACCGCTCCAAGAGAAAAAAGTTGCCTACGGGGTGTAAAATTAATTTCTAAGCAAAATATGTTAAATGAAAAATTTGGCTCCAACCCTTAGTTCCGGAGTTACGGGCCTCCGAATTTTTTATGTTTAATATGGCATATATCGAGTATTTGATGGCAGAATGGGACAATATGGGTATCATTGGAAAGGTAATTTAAGCGGTTATCTAATTAAATAAGAAAAAGAAAAATCTGCTAAGGACAAATTTTTAGAAAGCGAAGCCGGTAATGGACATACCATGGAGGAGAAAATTCATGCGCTCGGCCGAAGGCCGGCTACGCAAGAAAATCTTTAAAAAGCGAATCCGGTGTTGGTCATAACATAGAGGAGAAAATCCATGCGCCCGGCCAAAGGATTAAATCGTTTTTTGGTGCCTTACCTTATTTTTTTTATTTCATTTTTACTTGTTTTCCTATTTCATTGAATAGGCCCTTAAATTCCCTTTCCAATGATACCCATATTGTCCCATTCTGCCATCAAATACTCGATATATGCCATATTAAACATTAAAATTTCGGAGGCCCGTAACTCCGGAACTAAGGGTTGGCACCAAATTTTTCATTGTACATTTTTTGCTTAGAATTACATTTTACACCCCTTAAAATTTCTGACGACCTGTATCTGTGTGAAATCTTAAAAAATCACGAAAAACTTATTTTCGTAAACATTTGAGTTAGGGCTCAGGGCACGAAGCCGATCGACTCATAGTCGACAAATAGCCGCCGCCGAAGTGGACGGCTAACATCGGCTAAAAATGTTAGTCGACTGTGTCAGCTATGCCCCCAAATAAGGCGCAATCCCTTACTAAAATTGGTTGAAACTACTTCCTTTTTTACTTTTTTGTCTAAAAAATCATGGGTAATGCTTAACTTTAAGCTGTTTAAAGTTTTGTCATTCGTCAACACAGATGGGTTTACCTTCTCTATGCTTTTTCAAGTATTTAAATAGTAGTTTATTTTGAAAACACTAAATTTCATATAAATCTAAAATTTGGTGGTCTGGCTACACAGCTTTTATTTCCATTTATTAGTTTTTAGTAATACGTGCTAAGAAATATGCATTTGGAACTAAATAAAATTTTAACTATTTTTTATGAAGTTAAACTAAGACTCCTAATGTGAAAATGAGCGCTATCACATTTCTTTGCTGTTCCCATTCTCACTAACAAAAAGTTTATTTGTGCAAAAGTTTAAAAAAGTTTTTGTTTTTTTACTGACGTTATTGGACTTTTATTGAACAGTTTGGAATTATATTGCCTATTTATTTTATAACACAAAATTGCTAATGGTAGTTCTTTTAAAAGAATTTATAAATCTTTGACATTGTTATGGTGATAATGATGTTCAAATAAAAATTAGAGAAGTCTTCGGATTTACTTATAGGAAGCAAAATTATTGTAGCACATGCGTTTGTGCACATATCGCAAACATTATGCAAACGATATGATAATTAAATTTTGAGTGGATTATTTGCAAATCTAAATATTTAGGGAATATGGCAGCATAAATTTTACTTATGAGTTTTTATCAATGTGGCAACTATCGAAACATAGCGTCAGAAGAAATTTTTCCATTATATTTAAATATAACTGCCATCCCTAAATTAGCGCGTGAAGCGCAAGATATCTGTCAAAATTTCTCATGTACATACAAAATGCATCACTAAATAGCACGGCGTCAACTCTTAGCAACTGAAAAATCCAATTTTGACAGTGCGTTAAGAAGTGAAGTTGGCTGCTTATTGGTTTGTTTTGTTTTGTTATGGTTGAAAAGTAATGACAATTTAGTTATTTTCAACGCAATCTAGTTGTTTTATCTCTTTTTTATTCTTACACAGCGGGTTTTATAACATAAAATGAGCTAACATTACTGTTAAAGACACAAAGTTGACGTTCTTGTTTAGGAATGACATTCCAGCGCAAAAGCTATGAATTACATTGCTTTGCGTCTTACGCGCTAATTTAAGGATGGCAGTAAAGCAAAAAACATTTTTAAATGAATTTATTTTGCGTTCATTGTTCTGCGATTTAACATGTCTCAAAAAAATATAAAAAACTTTTTTTCTGTGAAGTCAAGCAATATTGCTGAGTTTCCTGAAAATATTAATAATTATATTTTTCCATCGGCAAATATAACGTATTACGAAAATTTATTTAAAAAGAAAGAAGAAATAAAAAAGTGGCAACAGTGAAAGTTAACGAAATCGGTATTTAAGAATGTTGGAAACATTTTGGAAATTTATATTTAAAAAATAAAATTAATTTAGAAAAATTCAAATTTTGTAAAATATGTTTCGAAACCGATGTTTCATTTAAAAGGTAAGTCAGTTTTATTATTAGTAACAGTGTATAAAAAAATATTTGATTCAATCGAAAGCTTCTGCATATTTTAAATAAGACTAAAAAAATATATGTATATTCGTTAAGATTTTTTTACAGTTTTACTTAAAATATTGTCTAATTGTTAAAATTTATATAAACTGCGCGGTTAATGATGCGGAAAATTTTTTTCAGTAATATATTCTGCAATCAAAGATTCCAGTTTTCTAAATAAGATTTTTCAAGTTTATTTAAGATTAGAAAATATTTTATCGCAAAAATATGAAAAATAAAATCGGTCTAAGAACTTACGAGCAAAAAATATTTAAATACGAAAAATAGAAAATAAATAATTTTTCCGCAGTTCAAACATACTAAGAAAAAATATCTTTATCCTATTACTGCATGTAAAAAAAATAAAAATAAAATAAGTAGTAGTGAAAACATTATTGTTGTAAAACTACAGTTTTTTAGTAGGCTTTTTTAAATAAAGTAAATGAAAAACGCATTTAACATGAATAGCAGAAGTACCGTTTAAAGTGCTAATCTAACTGTAAAAAACTGTCGGTTATCATACTTTTTATTATTGTGCTAACACAAATTTTTCCAACCTTATCCAAAAAAAATCTGCACTTTTCATATACAAAGCAAATGCATGTGCACATATTTATCTTCTTAATAAGTTCTCTTAGTCCAGCAAAGAAATTTAACGGACAAACAAAATACAGTTGTCTTTATTAATTTAAAGCAAAATTGCTAACAAAATCGTCTTTATAATCCTACTTTTTACATTATATCCTGATATTAGTCGTAATAATTAAAAAAATTACCAACAACGTTACGATACTCTATTTTTAAATAAAATGTTTGTTGAAACTCTTTATGTAATCATTTTTACTTGAAATTTGAATTGTGTAGCTTACAGAGCGAAATTACTGCACTCATTTCTTCAGTTTTCTTTAACATAACATAATGGATTACAAATTATAATGTTTTAATATTTAAATTTTTATTTGAGTGCTTAAACCCGTGATTAAAAATGCTTGCGAAGATTTTAGTGCTGTTGCTATTTTAAAGCAAGCAATTCAAATCCTAGTTTAAGCATCCAAAAAATTATTTATTTTATATTTTTCGTATTCAAATATTTTTTGCTAGCATGTTTGTTGACAGTTTTTTTAGTATGTCGCTATTAAATATGAAAATGATTTTAAGATATAGCAACCAATTTTTTTTAAAGATTTGCAAAGTCAACTTCTACAACCAACTATTTGAGCCATCTAAAAACTGTACATAACATGAATGTTAAATCAGTTAACGAAAAAAAATCTACCTTAAAAACACAAAGTGCTTTGGAAGCAACATCCAAAAAGAATTGCAAATATGAAAATGGTCGCCGAATTGCAGAAATGTGTTGCTGGGATCTGTAGCCAATTAAAATAGTTAAAAGACCCGGCTTTCAAAAATTTGTTAAATTTTTAAATTCTAAAACGGAACTGCCGTCTGACAGAACATTAGCAAACGCGGTTTTAAACGATGTTTATAATGTTTATTTTGGCCACGTAAAAAAAGTTTGGAAAAGGCTCCAAACAACATATGTTTAGTTACAGACATGTGGTCAGACAATACAAACACTTGTTTTCATAAATATCAAGGCGCATCAAACAGGTGACTGCATCAGATCATGTGTTCATCATATGTTTTAGCTTTTGCGTGTATTTTGTTTTTGTAAAAACTAATTCGAGCTGTCAAAAACGTGTAGTAATGTGTGTATGTATTTGTGAAAAATAAGAAAGCCACTGAAGATGTAATGGAAAATATACACACATATTGCCAGACGTTTTTGACAGCTCGAATTAGTTTTTACAAAAACAAAATGCACGTTAAAGGTAATGCATTCACCTGGTATTATTGCGCCATGATAAATATTAAAGTTTATTATTTCGACAACTTCGAAATGCATATCGTAACTCTTAAAACGGAAGTTTTTGCATCGCCGCACACTGCGTTAGCAGTATCGGAAAAAATAAGTGAAGCACTAGTAATAGTAATTTATATTCCAAGAACATATGTGCTGTAACAGACGGTGGAAGTAATATCGTGGCAGCACTAAGGCAAAAAAGTATAACACGTTTTGGATGCACAGCTCATATTGCACAGGTTCCTGTCACATGAAGTTCTTCGTAATGAACAGTTCAGCCACAAAAATTCAATTCTATTAAAATTGAAACAAATATTCAGAAGCCTAATATACAGCACAGAAGAAATTAATCGCTTGCAAAATTTAGAGGAGCAAGGGGAGTTTCTAATTCTTCTTCCAATCTATTATTTAAATTTGGTAATGGCTTGATAATTTCCAAAATTTTTTGCCGACCACTAGATATTTTATATATTTTGATTAAAATACAAGTTCATAACTTTATCACAAACGTATATCAACTTAATATAATTTTATCTGCTTCTTTATTTTATGTCCTACATTTTGGCTAGTTGATGGTTGACTGCAAGATGGTTCGCTGTCGTTATTAGATATAATTTTCTTTACCTCTTCTAAGATCAAATCCTCTTTTGCGACGCTTAAGGTTAGGTGTTAATCAAGCTCAAAAGAGTTATTGGCTTTTGCAGGTATTTTTTCAGGTATTTATTTAAGACTGGCTAGTTTTTTTTTGGACGGATCAATTAATGCCGCGACGACGTGGAATTTAAAAATTTTGAAACGTTTTGCAAAATGTGCAAGAAGCAAGATTCCATTTCTGTTTGGTCTAATGAATTTAAAATTGTTTCGCAGAAGAAAACGCAGAAAGAAATTGTTGGATAGTGCTGCTCGTAATATTTGTTTTTCCATTTCTGGGATAATCAGCGGCTCCTGTTTTACTTTTAATAGTGCTATATTAAAAATATATATGTATTCTAAACAAACCTTTCTATCATTTTCAGGGTGGAATTCCATCGGGTTGGGACTGAATTTTTTATATTACCATAATTTTTACTTAAGCTTACAATACTTTCAAAATTATTATGATCGCCATTTGAAAATTCTTCACCATTTGAAAATTCTTCATCTGTGTCTAAACTTTGCAAAATATTTTAGGCATCCAAGATAATTTTGTGCAACTCCCCTTCCTCTTCTAAATTTTGCAAGCGATTCATTTCTTCTGTGCTGTATATTAGGCTTCTGAATATTTGTTTCAATTTTAGTAGAATTGAATTTATGTGGCTATATGTTCTTGGAATATAAATTAAACTGTACTAGTGCTTCACTTATTTTTTCCGATACTGCTAATGCAGTGTGCGGCCGTGCAAAAACTTCCGTTTTAAGAGTTACAACATGCATTTCGAAGTTGTCGCAATAATAAACTTTAATATTTATGTAAGACAAGTGTTTGTAACTGTCTGACCACATGTCTCTAACTAAACATATGTTGTTTGGAGCCTTTTCCAAACTTTTTTTTACGTGGCCAAAATAAACATTATAAACATCGTTTAAAGCCGCGTTTGCTTCTGTTCTGTCAGACGGCAGTTCTGTTTTAGGATTTAAAAATGTAACAAATTTTTGGAAGCCAGGTCTTTCAACTATATTCATTGTGTCAAGATAATAATCTAGCTTCTTTATTTAAGCAAAAAATTTGATTAAGAGCGTCAATGCTTTCAATGCAAATTGGGTTATCAGCATCCACTCGTTTGACATAAACAAGCCCTCGAAAAGAATACGCTGACTGTAGACGTTTCAGCTTTTTCAAATTGACTACTTTCCGAAGTATTTTGAAATTTCCAGTTGTAAGGTTTTCATGCAGGTAAAAATATTTGTTTTTTCCATCAGGATGAAAACCAAAAATATCTAAGGTTAAGTTAGAATTCTGCTTTTTATAAACACTTAAAGATTTCAGTAGAAAATTCTTATCGTACGGCGACATTAATTTTGCAATTATTACACTATCAGGAGGGTTACCAGTGTTTTTGCTATTTCTATTATGTAGACGATGAATAGATTGCAATTCAAGCGTAGGAATATTTAATGTTTTACAGATAGTGTCAAACATGGAGTGAAGGTTTTCATTTGCAGTAAAAGGAATGCGGTTTATACGTATATCACAGGCAACAACAGAATTTGAATGTTTTAATGAAACTCTTTCATTAATTTGAAGTAGTTTATTCTTAATAATATTCAGTCTCTTATCTAGATGACTTAATAACTCTTCCCTGTATTCGCTGAGTTTTTTCTCTATCACGCATTCAATATGCTCAGTGAGTCGCTCGAAAGGTTTATCCATAATATTTGTTATCTTAAAGGGCGATTCTATACGAGCTAGGCGTGAAATACCAAATTTACAATTTTGTAAACTCTCTCGTGTATGACTATGAGGGGGAGTGCCAAAAGATGATGTAGTTGTTGAACGAAACTCCTGTGTGTTAATTTTTGTTTTTTAAATTATACATTGAGTCGAATTGCACCAGTGACTTTAATTTATTGTAGAAATTAGAGCTTGTTTATTATTTAGAAAACTGAATACAATACTATTTGATTACACTGCCTTATGCAAGACAAATTTAACTGCCTTGCTTACTGTTGTATTTGTAAAATTATTTCTCGTTTTATAAACCACTTTAAGGAAATTTAATTTTCTCAATAAATAACCAGAAAGCAAAAATTTTAGATTAATGGGTGAAATGCACAGATGTTACCAAACTTTTAAGCAATGGATTTCAAACTGTTAAACGTCATTAACCAGACTATCAAAAAAAGATAAAGTTATGCATGTATGATTGCTTGTAACTTTGTTGTAAAAATTGTTATTATGCGTTGTTCACTTGTTTTAAAAACATAATTTTTTTTTTTTTTGTTAATGATTCACTTGTTTAAGAAACAGACTTTATTTCAGTTTAAACCAAGCCAAGTACTCGTAGGAAAAAAATATTGTTTATGTTTATTTTATACATGTTTTATGGTGTGATTTATTTCAAAATTGCTAATGTTTTTGTTAATTATTGTTTAACACTTTAAAATATACTTTTACCAAGTATAAGGATTGTGGTCATTTAAATAAATTAAAATAAACTGCGGAGCTCAGTAAAAAACACACTCTTATGAGTAAAGCACTATCTCAGAATTTTAGACATTTAGAAATAACAGTAGTTTTACTATTTTGTATTTGTTAAGAAATATTTAATATAACAAAATTTTTTTAATATGTTAGTTTGAAATAAAGTTTTTACATGCTTTATAGTTATATATGTTATCTATTGTTTTAAAAACGTAAAGTATTACATCTCAGCAATAATAAAAAAGCAGCCACTTAAGTGTATTCGAAACTTCACTACAATAACTGAACTTTTAAATTAAACATTTAAATTGATTTAAAACTTGTTACAATTTTTTTTTAAACAAGTAAGAGTGCTATATTCTATGCCGAATCTTATATATACTTCACCATCTATATAAGTCTAGTTTAGTGAAGTAACTCCAATCAAAATAGCAATTATTGGGGTGACAGAGAAATTAAAAATAAAAAAATAAGATAAAAATTTAGTACTACATATACATACGTACTTTTACGTAATGGGTTAAACATTTTTAAAAAATTTTAGTATACCCTTAAAAATCTCTTCGAAAGCTTTAAAATGATACCCATATTGATATATTAAAAAAAATTTAAAATTTCAGAGACCCGTAACTCAGAAAATATAAGCAAGCGCCAATTTTTTCACTTGATGTTGTTTTCTTATTTTTTTATTCTCTATCGCCCCATTTATTTGTTTTTTTTTAATTGCAGTTACTTCATTGTTCCAAATAATGTAGAGAAATTGGAAGTAGGGATGGAGTTTGCCCGCTGCGTCGAAGGACATGGACCAAACTTGCTCATATCCAATAGCACCTCTTTCGACACTAGGTCTGATTGATTGGCATATTTAAATTCTTTCAAGCTGATCTAGTTTCTCGGCAAACTTGATTTCAACACTAAGAATATATGTATATACTTTATGGGGTCAGAAATGGATATTGTAGAAATTACTAACGGAATGACAAAATTATTTATACCATTTTTCCACTTTTTTGGTGTACGGTATAAAAATGTAAAAAACGAACTTTTCTAATCTAAAATAGTACACTCTTGACAGCTACTCTACACATTATAAAGTTAAACAAAAAATGGTCAGCTGCCGCAACGATGCCACCTGGTAAAATTAATTAGCTTTGCATACGGTTATCAGTTGAGATATTTTACTATGCTGATGATTTTCTTATTCTTTCTTTTGATTACAATTTTCATTCAGCAGTATCCAATCTTGATTATAAGATAGGTCAACTTCGCGAAATTTTCTCTTCTCTTAATCTGCGCTTTAATCCATCAAAGACTAGCTGCATATTTTTTGCAATGCGTACTAATTTTGACAAAAACCTTGAAATCGACCGTTGTCCTATTATTTAGGTTAACTCCTTTAAGTTTTTTGGTCAAACTATCAAAATACCTTAAGTGCAAATGACAATTATGATCGTGTTTTCAGGAATTCGTCTGCAGCTACTAATCTGCTTAAAAGATTGACTTACAATAGAGCGGTTTGAAGTTCTATCGTTCCTTCATTAGGTGCAAAATTGAATATGCGAGATCTATTGCGGCTCATACACCAATACACCTTTAACCCTTATTCAGGATATATATGCTTTGGCAAATAAATTGCCTCCTAAAAACATCTATCGAGCTTTTGACAATTTTTTGTTAAAACCTATCTCTGATGGATTTAATCAGATCAGTGTTTACATATCTGTCCAATAGGTACTCCTCTGTCTATAGACGGTACAGGGATAGGGTCTCAAAGGATGTCCTTATTGCTCATTTTATTCTTCGGTAGACTCTTACAGGTCTGAGAATCTCACCTTTTTTTTATAAAGAGAAGAAGCACTTCAGGCAATAATGCCTATTTAGTTATTTTCGTAACCGTGCTACATGATTTAGGAAAGGGATAGATGAGAGATAAGACAGGTGGTGAAAAGAGAAAGATAGATATAGCCATTTTATTAGTTATTTTACTTCGCCGGCGAATATGCTATGAAGAAGTACCGACGAAGAAGGCTGCATCTTTAATGTTAATTCTGAATATGTATTTATACCATTAAACAGAAAAAAACATTTTTATTTTTCGGTTGCCGCAGGGGTTGAGCCCTGGTCAACCAGGTTCATAGTAACGTGTTGACCACTTTGACTACAGCAGCCTCAATTAATTGCCTTAATTGCTACAAATGCCTGAAAACCCGATTGCTCGACTGGGTGTGCGGTTTTAAACATGTCGTTTTTTTTCTTGAGCAGACTACGTCTCAGACTTTCATTCCTGACATTGGAACTCTTTGCCATCAAAAGGGCGGATGATACCGCCGTAGAAGATGGTGTTTCTCGTATTATCATCTACACTGACAGCAAGAATGGTAGTATTTTATTGGAAAGTGCTAATTCTAAAAATAACCTAGTTTCGGATATTTTAAGCTCTATAGAGAATTCTTAGTTCCTTAAGGTGCATATGGTATGGCTTCCTGCCCACTTAGGAGTAGGTTTTAATAAAAGGGCTGGCTTCTGAGCTAAACAGGAAGTTTTCCTTGGGAATCCTCTAGATGTCAGACTTTCATTTGGTGTGCAATTAAAACGATAATGAACTCCTTGAAACCGGAATGACAGGAATATAATTTTTGTAGATCACAACTTTCTGGTTGCTTTTTCTTCTCGCTGTTTCCTGAGATTCCCTCTAAACCATGGTAGAGAAATGGTAAATTCCATTTAGTTGATGATTTCGTAGGAAATCAACGGACACATGTGATTTTTGGAACATGACCGACAATTCGGAACACCTAGTTTTTTATTGTAATCAATCTAATGATATAAGGGTGAAAAACCAATAATTTTGTATTGATGTATACCAGCAATTAGTTAATTTCATTACGGATCGTTTTTAAGTGTTACACAACCGTTAGTCATATATATGTATGTGTATCTAGATTATTTTTTTGTTTTTTTTTTCATTAACCACATGCTTTCGTTCAAGGCGAGTCAATTACTAATTTCGTTTCTTAAACAGAGGAACGAAAACAAATTTACGACTAAAACAAATATATTTGCAACAATTTTATATTGCCGCTGTATCGCTTTTGGTGCTAATTAAAACGAATTTTTGGTCGTACAATTCGGGTTAGCATATGTACGTATTTCGATTTTTCGAAAAAAAAAAACGTCTTCAGCCCATATTCATATATGTATGTGAAATCCAATCTCTGTCCTAAAAATAAAAGAGGTAAAATTTTGTTCATTTTGCTGATGTATATGAGTGTCTCTTGGCGAACAAGCGTCTTTAAAAAAGTTCTCTTTTGAGTTAATCTATTTCCGGACAAAGAGAAAGTTATGCGGCTTAATGGACGAATAGCAAAATCTTGTTGGTGTTTTTGATATTAAGATTTCGATTCGAACTCTTGATTAAATCAAGTTTTAAAGGGCTTGATTTGTATTTTTGTATGCTTTTCTACAAAGGCAATACATTTGGAGGTCGTACCAGATTTGACAACAGATAGGTTTATAGCAAGACGAGGCTGCCTGAATACCATATTTTTCGAACGATTTTTGTAGGTACTTTCGGTAGCTGGAAAGAGGTTTTAGAACGTTTTTAGAGGAGTTTTAAAAAATGTCAAATCCTGACGCGCTGTTAGGTACCACGGAAGCCGTATAGATGTAATATGTGGTCGTCACAGGATATTTGGGAAAAGAGGATTTTTTGTTTTTTTTTGTCTTGTTATTACTGAGTGACTAAGACATGCAAATCTGGTTGGCGGCGAGTGTCTAATATCCCTATATGTATCCGGCGGAGATACGCCAATTGGTCAGCGTCTGGCGCTTATTTACCTTTATGTTTATACGGCCAAGGTCTGCCAATTGTGTTTGAGCTTTCAGAAAATTAACGCAGTGATTGCGAGCAAGGTTTTTCAAAAACTAAAGTATTTGTCAAACTTCTTTCTTTATTTATAGAAAAAATCTAAAGCTTAAAATTAAGAGTAAATAATGCAAATTTATCAATTCTTTTCATGGTCTACAATAGCGTTCAATTGATGTGTAGTTTAATACATTTGTTGTCAAAAATGCAATGATCGATATGGAAAGAACGTTCCTATGTATTATTGCAACGCAAACATAAATTAAATTAAAAACAACGTTTAAAAGTAGTATTTATGCTACATTCTAAATTAAGTATACTTAAATAAATAATGTATATTCTACGTTTTAAATTAATAGTGTATTTAAATATGTAATATATATATGCTACACCCTCACCCTTTAGAGAAAAAAATTTATAATATAATTTTTTTAGTTTTATTTTTTTACTTACTACCGGCTTGTACAATATTTTATTTTATTTATGGACTATCTTATTAATCTTAGGTTGTTATTATGTACATGTTTTCTTCTGTTTTTATATTCTATTATTGAAACAACACCTTGGCGTGCTAGTATTTTATAAGGACCTTTGAACGGGCTATTTAGTTTAGTTCCTTTATGGTTCCTTAAATAAACTAAGTTTCCTACGTTAAAATCTGATATCTTAAATGATTTATTGTAATATTCTTTATTTCTTATTTTTGACTCAACTAAAAGTTTTTTAGCATTTTCCTGCGCATTTTTTAATCTTATTTGGAGCTCATTTTTGAAATCAAAAATTTTAAATCGGTTTATTAACATGTATATTGTTGGTAAATTCGGTAGTTTACCAAATATTAATTCAAATGGCGTATATTTTGTGCTTGTGTGCGGGGTTGTGTTGTATGAGAATGTGTAATATAGTATGCTTTTATGTCATTCTGTGTCTTCTGTGCAGCACTAAAGTATTCCTTTAAGACTGTGATTTCTTTCTATTCCACCTAAAGATTCGTGATGGTACGAGGTTGATGTAATTTGTTCGATATTAAATAGCGTAAAGATTTCTGAAATCGTTTGATTACCAAACTCTGCACCCAATCTGTTTTAATTTTTTTTAAAGTGCCCATATTTTAGAAGGAATTTTTCTACTGTAGTCTTTGCAACCTCTGATGATGCTCTAAAAGTCATCGGAAAAGCTTCAAAATATTTAGTCAAATCACATTGCAGGGTTAAGATATATTTGAAATTATTTGATGGGCGTAGTGGGCCTACTATGTCTATTGACACAATTTGATATGAACGAGAAGGCGTATCAGTGATAACCATTTCTTTATTAGGCATAACTACTTTATTATGTGGTGTTTAAGTTGGCCAACTTTTCTGGTTAGTATTAAGGGTATTTTTCCATTAAGCTACTTAGGCCTATAGAATTTTTAAAGTAATTAAATCAATTTAATTACGTTTTTACCCGACGTTTCGTCGATTGCTTGTAGACTTTCTCAAGGGTATTTTGTCTAAAATCTTATTAAATTTTGAAATATAAAAACATTAATACATTATAATCGAAGTATATAAATTAATTAATTAATTAAAATTAATATTTTTCGACTTACAATTTGAAACGTTATTAAATTAAATTACATTAAACATGAAAAATCAAAACATATACACAATTTTACAACAGACTTTATTTAAAAAAACAATAAACACATCTTAGATTACTAACACAACATTAGCTAATGGCAAGTTTGTAACTTGCATTAATGTTGTCAGTGTCCTCCTTCAAATTCATTGTATTTTCTATTTTCTTTTGAATATGTAAGCTTTCTTTTATATATCTTTTTCTTTCCACTTTCTCCTTGTGTGACCTATTTTTTGTATGTGCTGTGCCAATGCAGCTGTCTCCTTTCTTTTTATTGTGTCCGCTTAACGCTCCGCTATTCTTGTTGACAAAGTTATTTTTGTTGTTCCTATATATATAAAATAGCATTGTGTTGTCCCATTTTCTTTACATGGTATTTCGTAAACAAAATTACTTTGTTGTTGTTTATTAATATGCGCCTTAATTTTTGTAAATATTGCATTTGTTGTATTGTTTGGCATATAGGCAAAACAAATGTTGGTTTTAATTATGTTTCGTATATTTTTTTTTGTCTGTTAAGCCAGGAATGTATTTTACACTGTAAGAATTATTAATTGTCTTATTATCGTCTGTGATGTTGTAAGAAATTTTATTTCTTATGAGGTTTTTTTTCTTATGAGGTTTTTAGGAAAACTGTTGCTTGTTAAAATATTGTAAATTTTCTGTATATTGTTGTTATGAAATTGGTTATCGCTGATTTTTAATACTCTTTCTATAAAATTCTTAGCTGTGTTTAAAATCTGGTTCTTTGGTTGTGTCGTATTATAATTCATTAGTCTGACGGATGCTGTTTCCTTTGAATACCAATTAAAATTAATCTTATCTGAAGATCTTATCAATTTTGCATCCAAATATGCGATTGTTTTGTGATTTTCGATCTCCATGGTGAATTTTAATTTTGGGTGGTGTTTGTTAAATGTTTTTAAGATTTCATCTTGATCGTCACTATTTATAATAGCTAGGATGTCATCTACATATTAAGCAAGTAAACTATCTAGAACTATGTCAGCTATGGTTGGCGAAAGTGGGTTTCCCATTGGCATACCATGAATCTGATTTTAAAATTTTCCTTTATAAGCAAAATAGTTATTTTTACTCAGACAAAACTTCAAAATTTCTAAGAATTTGGGATTGCTAATTGTCGTAACCTGCAGAAAACATGATAAAAAAAGTAAAATAAAAGAGAAACAAGTAAGAGTGTTATATTCGGCTATACCGAATCTTTTATACCCTTCACTATCTATGCAAATATAGTTTAGTGAAGTAACTCTTAATCAAAAAAGCAAATGTTGGGGTGAAAGAGAATTAAAAAAAAAAAATTCGTACTGCATATATATAATTTTACATAAAAGGATTAGGTTAAGCATTTTTAAACAAATTTAGTATTTCCTTAAAGACCTCTTCAAAAGCTTTAAAATGATACCCATATTAATATTTTAAAAATATTTGAAAATTTCAGAGCCCCGTAACTCGGAAAATATGGGCGAGCTCAAATTTTTTCACTTGATGTTTTTTTCTTATTTTTTAGTTCTCTATTTCCCCATACACTTTGCTTTACTGTTCCATATGACATGAAAAAATTAGAGGTATGTGTGGTGATTTGCCTGCTGCCTCGAAGGACATGGACCGATAATGCTGATTTCCAATAGCACCTCTTTCGACACTATGTCTGATCGATTGACTTATTTTTTTTTTTGCCTCAGCAAAATTTTGATTTTAACACTTAGACGGACGGACAGACGGATATTCCTCAATCGACTTCGGTATGCATAAGGATTCAGAATATATATACTTCATGGGGTCGGAAATGGATATGTTAGAAATTACGCTAGGAAATATAAACTTATTTATACTCTTTTTCCCCTTTTTGCGGGTATTAAAAGTGGATCCTTTTCAATTTTAAAGTAAGCTCACTTTTTCACGTTTTATTTACTTTCTATTACTTAAGTTATGCTTAGTTATGTTTAGAAAAGCCTGTAAGGCCAAGAGAGAATTATTACGTTAGATTAATACAGGATAAACTTAATAATATTAGATAATACGAATAAAGTTCATGTTTAAGTTGAATTGTTCATTCATATTTTTTGAGTTCTGTTGACTTTATTAGGAATTAATTCTACTCCTTTTGTAATTTTTAGAAGTATTTGTGTATTTAATAACGAATAAAACCACTAACGGTACAGCTTAAACTTTGTTCTTCGACGGCTTTAGTTATATGAAAAGAACAAGAATTCTATTCGTTTAAGAATATTTGAAGTGAACACAAAAATTTTTAAGGTAATATTTAATAAAATTGAGAATTTTTTCTGTAATTCAAAATTACTAAAATTGTGTTTTTATTTTCTAATATTTTACCCTTTTATAAGCAAACATTTGGTCCTTCGAGCCGGATATTGTTGAAATATAAGTGAAATTAATAAGTGCTCTCATTTTTATTTCTACCTTATTATCAAGGACATCATCGTTTTCAACCACCGAACACCACAACATCATCGTTTTGTTGAAAACTAAAAATTTAAAAAAGGTGCATAATAAATTTTAATTTATTTAGTGCGAACGGACATTTCTCTCGCATATTTATATTAAAAACAAAAACAAATTTTTATATTTTGTTTTCAATACAAGTATGCGAAAAAAGTATTCGTCCGCATGTAGAGAAATCGGCTGTTAGTGTAATAAAAATATGAAAAGAAAAAACAATAAAGTTTATAAAATAATTACTAAGTCTTATCATAGTTAGTTAGTTAGGAGTGGCAGCCTCTCACGACGAAGTCTTATCATAGTGTGCATATATAATCACAGTATGTCAATAATGTCTACACACAAAAAAATTTACTTTTTTAATATTTTGTATGAAAAAACGCTTTTAAATTTATGATATAAAAAGGTTGTTTTATTTATTATAATTATTTACAGTACTTGTAAAAGTATAAAACAAAAGAAAAATGGAGTAGTTTTTGTTTTAAATTTTTGTTATGTTTTTGTAAAAATTGCTTTTTTATACTTTTACAAATATTGTAAATAATTATAATAAATAAAAAAAACTTTATATATCATAAAATAAAAAGTGTTTTTTTCATACGAAATATGAAAAAACTAAACTTTTTTATATGTGTAAAGACATTGTTGCCATACTGTACATACGTATATATTTGTTATACACTTACAATCAGCAAGTTTTCTTTTTTTATTGTGTCGTGAAACCAACTGTAACCCAACAGCCAATTTGACTAGGGTTAGTTAACAAAAATTTTGGTGTTATTTTTAGTAAAAGATTAAATTTTTTTTTAACTATTTGTGATTTATTTTTGTTGATTCGGTTTTTATTGAGAAAATTGGTATTTATAAACAAATCATAATTGATTGCAATTGTTACATTTGAGTGAGAAATTAAAATATCTTAACTTAAATTGCCGTTGTTAAAGTATAGCAAAAAAGTTATATTCACCTGAAAAATGTCGAAATAGCCATTAAATAAATTTATTAGAGCGTCGGTTGCGTTGATTAGATTCGAATCGAATTTCAATGACTTTCGTGACGAAATGCATACTATTTTTATTCTTGAGATTCAGGGTGTAGAATTAAAGAGTTCATAGGAAAAAGTTAAGTCTTCGTATAAGGCTTGTTTGGACTTTTTCGAGGACAGTGCTAAGTTAGAGCCTACTGATGTAGAGGTAGCTTCGTCTAAGTATCAGTCCACATATGTAGCGTATTTCAAATGCTATTAATGAAAAAGTTAAAAATTTCCAAGCGGTCCCAAAGGCTAGTTGTGCAACGTGAATGAACTCCAATACGGGCAATTTTGACTAAAATTTGACCTTGCCTCCTTGTGGTGTGAAAATATTTGAAGGTGATTATATTGCTTGGCTCACATTTAGGAATTTATTTACTGCAATATATATTAATAGTTCCCGCCTCAGTAATGTTGAACGGCTTTGTCATTTGATACGTAAGACCGCCGGTGAAGCCAATGAGATAGTGTCGAAGTGTCCCTTCAGTAATGAAGGGTTTGACGTGGCGTGGCTAAATTTGAAAGAAGCATATGAGAACCCTCGTATGTTGGTTGATAAAATGTTATTTAACCTTCCTTCGGTGGATAAGGCATTTAGTGCCGGGCGTAAGACTATTCAACGCAGTATTAGTAAATGCCTTACTTCGCTTTCTGTATATCTAGTGACTACGGATAATTGGGATCAAATTTTAATTTTTATGTGCATTCAGCGTCTGCCTACGTCTACAGTAAGTTTTGTCTATTTGGAAAGAGTTTGATACTTTTCTGACGGAAAGAATTCAGACTCTTGAGTGTGTTCCTGATCTGAAGGATTCACAGCCATCTGCAAAATCTTCTGGACAGTTGTGAATTCAGCTTCACCTTCCTGCGTTTTAATTCGTTCTTCGGGTATTTTTTTGAGGACTTGTAAACGTTTTAAAAATCTTTCGATTTTGGAAAGGTTTTTAACTGTGAAGAAATTTCACTGTTGCGTAAATTGCTTATCGCGGGGATACGAGGTGAATAATTGTAAAAGTGCCTTTAATAGTACGACGTGTAATAAAAGGCATCATACGTTACTGCATCGTAATGAAACAAGTTTAGAGGTTTTGGCTAGGGATGATTCGATAGCGGCTTCGAGTATCATCGCACAGGGTGCTAATTTGAAATCTTCCCTACCTTCTACGTAAAGTAGCATATATCATGATGGCAACTCTAATCGACATGTTTTTCATGTCTCTCAGAATCGGAAAGTGCTTCTTGGAACAGTTATGGTAAATATTATACATCAGGATATGACATACCCCGCTCGCGCTCTTATTGACCCTGCTTCAGATTCTTCTTTTATCTCTGAACATTTACGGAATCGATTGAAACTATCTGCACTTTGACAAATGTCAAAGTTTCTGGTACAAATCAAACGATTTCTACTACAAGAATGTTTATGCTTTGAAAATTAGTTCTCCTTTAGATAAATCTATTCAGTTGGAAACCACGGCTCTGATATTACCCAATATATCAGGCAGTTTGCCATCTTTTCTACAAGGATCGAGTCTTCGGGATAATTTTTCGAAATTACCACTAGCTGATCTCCGTTTTTTCCAACCCAGAGCGGTTGAATTACTTCTAGGTGCGGATTTATGTCCTTAACTAATTTTGAGCGAAATCCGCCGTAATGTTTTAGGGACATTGCTGGCTCTAAATACCGTATTTGGATGGATTGTTACGGGATTTATTCAGGAATCACGTGTGCAAGTGCATTCAACCACTGCAGAGATTTCTGTAGAAGACGATTTGAGTAGAAATCTGCTTCGCTTTGGGAACTTGAGGAAACCCCTAAGGCGAAAATATTATCACCAGGTGATAAGTTTTGTGAGGATAATTTTAGGAGAACTACGCGACGTGACACTGACGGCTGATATGTAGTGATGCTACCCTTTAGGCTGAATTTTCTCATTCTAAAAATTTAGGCTTTTCAAAACAGAATGTTATGGCACAATTCTTGAGAAATGAGGCCTCACTTTTACGGAAGCCTAATGTTAAGGCATTATATGATAGTGTTGTTAGGGAATAGGCCTATGGTTTGTGCTTCTACTGATCCTTAATTTTCTTGCTATCTTTCTCACCACCCGGTAATTATGCATCGAATATAACCACTAATGGAAGTAGTTGAAATGATTGTCTTAATGTGGAACCTACTTTGCAATCAGACTTAATTCTGCTTATTCTCTGTTGGAGGCTATCTCGATTTGTTTTTAGTTGCGATATTACTCAAATGTATAGACAAATTCGTCTAGAATCTGCTCATACCCCATATCAGCGTATTTTTTTTCTATCTTCTCCGGCAGAAGAGGTAAAGTTACAAACTATTATTTTCGGTGTTAACTGTGCTGCTTATCTGGCGATGCGGATACTGTTACAGCTCGCAAGAGACGCAGAGGCGAAGTACCCTCTTGCGGCTAGTATATTGCGCAAGGATCTGTACGCTGACGATGTACTAACAGGGGCTCATGATGTTTTGCTGCATTAAGGGCACGAGATCAACTTATTTCTGCTTTATCTTTAGCTAAATTTCAATTAAGGAACGACATCGAAGTTCTAAAAGGCCTTCTATTGCAATATTTTGTAGATTCTTAACTTTTAGTATTTGTTGAATCTAGTAGCTCGAAGAAATTGGGTATTCAATGGAATGCTCAATTGACTCCTTTTTTTGGTGTAGATACTATTTCCGATAGGACACATTACACGAAATTAGAAGTGTTGTATATAATTGCCAAGTTGTTTGATCCTGTAGAATGGAAAGGGTCGATAATCATTAGCGCCAAAATTATTATGCAGAGTATTTGGCGAGAAAATATTGATTGGATTGTCCCTTCTACGGATAGGAAATAGAGAAAGTTTGTCAACTTTTACATGGAAAGAAATGACATCCGGATACCCAGATGGGTGCACTATGTACTTGGGACATTAGTGGAACTTCATGTTTTTTCTGATGCCTCAGAAAAGGCATACGCGCAGGTTATTTATGTTCGTGTCGAAGCATTTGGCTAAATTTGTACCTGTTTGCTCTCGTGCAAAACTATAGTGGCTCTAATAAAATCAATTTCCTTACTTCGCAGTTTTGGGCTCAGAGCTGTTAAAGGATGCAATTGGCGAGATTGGTGTGCCAATAAGGCAAGTGTATTGTTGAACAGATGCCACTATTGTTCTTTGTTGGTTAAGGAAAACACCGGATAGCTGCACAATGTTTGTGGCTAATAGAGTTTATCGGATTAAGGAGAATGTAGAGAAACATAAATGGTATCATGTTAGATCGGAAAAAATCCCGCGGATTTAGCCAGCAGAAAGCTTTCGCCCTCAGATCTGGCTAGGAGTGAGCTCTGGTGGCATGGACCCACGTGGCTTCGTGAGCCTAAGTCTGAGTGGAAGATTCGTGATCTCTCCCCGTTAGACACAGGTGTCGAGGCTAGGGCTGATAAAGCACACGCCTCCTTTTCGAATTTTGAGGATATTCCTGAACGGTTTTCTAAACTTGATCGTGCTCTTAGAGTAATAGTTTTTAAATTTTTATTCTTTGTTATGACGCATTCTTCGCATAGAGGCAAACAATCTTTTGATTCTTATATAATATGAACTAATAAAATAACGAAGGTTCGGTTGCGTTAAGCAATTTTGGCTCAGAAAATTCATTTTTGAGAAGAATTTGAATCTCCCTTAGCAGGAGAACCCATTTCATCAAAAAGTTCGCTACATTCACTTTTAAGATGGTAATGGGGTGATGAGATCAAATGGTAATTTGATCAAATCGCCATCTTTGTCTTATACGGAGAAACATCCCATTATTTTACCCTACGACTGACTTAACGTCAGAATCGTATTTGGCGGCTTTACATTGATTTATTGCTAGACGTGGTTGTCCATTGATAATATTTTCTGATAATTGAGCCAATTTTTAGGGGCTTCTCGCGAGTTTGAGAGAGATTTTCGAACGTTCTTGACGGAGAGCCAGGCTCGACTGTGCTTTACCTTTGCCGTTCGGGGCCTTTCGTGGCGGCTTATCCCTGCTGGTGCACCTCATATAGGTGGCTTATGGGAAGCTGCTGTTAAAAGCTTTAAACTTCATTTTAAAAAGGAGGTTTAATTGGTAAACAATGTAGAGATTTGCTTAAATTCTCGACCCTTATGTCCTATAGGTTTAGTGAATCGATATCGCAAGCATTTTTCTATGATTTCTGTCGACGTTGGGAAGAGGAATATTTTCATACTCTGCAAAAGCGCAATAAACGGAAATTTTCCGACAGGAAAATAGCCGTAAACGACTTGGTTCCTCATTAACACTTATCTCCAACTTCCTAGAAAATAAGTCGCGAATCCAGGAAGTAATGATCATGCACGCGTCGCACACGTTCGCGCAGAAAATAGGGTTGTGAAACGACCAATCACAAAACTAGTAATTTTTAACAATTAACTTATAATTACCATGTATTAATTCACATTATTTCCTAGTATTATGGCCACCTTATCAACCATTTTTGAAGATGATACATTCGACAACGGCTTCAATAGCAGTGGAATCGCAACCACCTGAATCCCTTTCGGAAGTGGATGAGCCAGCAGCTGCTGCGGTTCCAAAATATACGGATCCTGCACCAACTAAATCCTCCGGCTTATTGGACAGCTCTGGTCCGGAAAATGATTTGCGGGTAAATAAAAAACCTGGCTTCAGTGCACCCAACTGCAGCCTCTGCAAAAAAAAAACGCATCCGTTAAGAGCGTGCTTTTGCTTTCGGCAGTTAACTCGTGTGAAAAAATTACGACACGTGCTGATTTGGGGCCATTGCTTATGTTGTTTGGCCAGCAATCACACGTTTAGAGACTGCCGCAGTATAAGAAAGTGCAACAAATGTCAGGGAGATCTTAACACTCTACTACATTCCCCGAAGTAAGTTGAAGAAAAGGGCACAAAAAAGCAAATAAATCTAAGAAATAGAAGTTAAAAAATAATGTGCCTTTACATATGGCCAGTGTAACTACCTTGCCACTGCGCTATGTGACAAACTTATCGCCAACATTGCAGGGGAAGCTTATTCCTAGGGATCGGCACGTACAGGTTCGTGCTGTATCGGAAGTTATGTTAGCGAACGGCTAGTAAGAATATTAAAAATTTTGGTTACGAGATCCTATTGCCGCATAACCCTTAGATCTTTGCGAAGGTTACTAAAATGCAGGGTATGGAAACCCCAAATAAAGCAAAGGTTGTTTGAAAACACTTTGTCGGCTTGCAGTTGGTGGATCCAGCGTTCTACCACTTAGGTCAGGTTGCACTGGTTCTCGGTCTAGAACTGAGCTCGCATTTCATAACCGGAAAAATATATTCTTGTCCGGTCTGTCCACTAGCCCAATATACATTTTTTGGGAGGGTTATATCTGGCCAAACGCCTATATAATCTGATCCTAGTTGCTACGATTTTTAATTCATGGACCTGTTTAAAACCATCCCTTGATTGGGTTCAGTTTGTGGATCTGTTGAAAAAACCGTACTTTGAAAATGAAAAAAACCTATTCTATTTTTAACTTTTTTATAATATAGTTAAATTGGAATGAAAATTGCATTTACTTTCGTTATTGTTCATTCATATTTTTCGAGTGGTTGTAAGTCAATTTTATAGAAGGCATTATTTTTTTTTATTCTGTTGACTTTATAAGGAATTAATTCTACTCCCTTTGTAATTTTTTGGGAGTATTTGTTTCTTTAATAACGAGTAAAACCGCTAACGATACAGCTTAGGCATTGTTCTTCTCCGTCCTTAGTTCTATAAAAAGAACAAGACTGCTATTCGTTTAAAAATATTTGAAGCGAACATAAAAATTTTTAAGGTTTATTTATTAAAATTGAGAATTCTTTCTCTAATTTAAAATTACTAAAATTGTGTTTCTATTTTCCAATATTTTACCCTTTTACACGCAAACAGTTCAATACAACCAGTATTATCCAATTTATTAGTATTGGAAAATGTTCATACAAATAGATTAGCTATATAGCTCCCCAGACGTAATCAAATGACTTAAAATATAACAAATTGCATAATTATAAAAAAATTGCTGGCTTAACTACAAAAGTCTTTGGGTTTTAAGGAATGCAAATTCAACAGAAACCGAAAAGTGTCTTTGTCTTTAAATAATTACAATAAACAAAATTGATTTCTTAACTAGGTAAAATAAATAAACGCTTAATGTTTAAATAAATGCTTAAAAAAAAGTGTTCTTTTTTGTTAAAAGTAAATAAAAAACATGCTTCCCCCGTTGAACACAGCTCAGATATATCTATATAAATATAAAATTGTTGCAAGTGTGTTATGACTTTATAACTCACGAACGGTCAAATCGAATTTGATGGTTTATCTAAAGTTATGATATTTTATGACAAAATATAATTTCGTTTATATAAAAAAAAAAAACTTCAACAAATACATAGGTGCCTATGAACGTTAAGATCCAAACTGATTTGATAGATTTCTCACGTGTTTGGATTAGATCCCCATACGGTAACTGCAGTATTTGTTGTTCGTGTAAAGTCATTTGTAATGTTATTAGATTTTTTAGAAAGCTCCCTAAAGACAAAGGAAGAGGCGAAAGAACAATATCGCAGTTTTCTTAACAAATTAAAATTTGAAATTTAACCTATAATTGCTTTAATTTGCTCTTTTAAATGTTAGTTGTCTTGTTTCGATTAGTAGAAGAATATATCTTTTTAACACTTTAATTGCTCATAAGATTGACATTGCATTTATTCAGGAAACAAATCTCAATCAACTCCAAAAGTGTTTTATAAAGATTACAATTTGTTAAAAGATAATAAGTCACAAGGAGTGGCAATAATTTCTTTAAAATACTTTCAAATTGATACTATCTATTGGTCCCTATATTTTTGCTTCAATTGAAAATAAAATTGATGGTAATATCAATATTTATCAGTAAGATCAAGCTTTGGCAAAATGTAGGACAGTAGGACGATAATTTGTGGTTAAGCAGATAAGTATGTTTGTTGTTCTTGTGAAAGAAATCACAATAGATTGATCATTAAACTAAAATCATATTCTCTTTTTAAAACTAAAATTGTATTCTTCTCTTGTGATAAAATACAATAAATACATATATTTTGAAACTACGTTTTATATTTAACTACTATTTGAAATTATAATTAAAAGAAATCAGGGCTATTTAAGATTATTTTTAAAATTTATTTATTGAATTATTTAATTGTAACTAAACTAACAATTTTACATCTAACGAAACTTTTTAAGTCAACCGGGGATATACAAAATTAAATTTTCAACTATTTATTTAAATCATTATATCGAAGAAATATTACTACAAGATTTCGTTACCTTAAGATAATTAATTCTCACTGAGTATCTTTTTAATTAACATATTTTAAAATTGACTATAAGTCTTAATTAAAAATTTAGAATGGAATCATGTTATTTTGTGTTGTATATAAATTACCCATATCTCGATCACATTTTTCAAACTGTCACGAATTAAACACCTGAAGTTTGCACTATGGGACTAAGTTTGCACAGTGGGACTATTTTTTATCAACTATATTATATTACGCACTCCAAAGGACTCTCTTATTTTGACAAGTGCGCTTAAAATTCGAGGAAACTTAAGTTATCATGCTTTTTTTTTGAGGTTTGTATTTTTTTAAATTGTTGTTTTAAGTGTCTTCGACAGTCGTTTTCAATTAAATATATAACACAAATTTTAGCTTTTGGTTATTGCTTTTCATTCATATAGTTTTATTTCAAATAAATCTTTTAAAAGAAACTTTAAAAATTTTATAAAAAATATCCTTTATATTATAATTGCATTTTCTTTTAATAGTAGTTCAAAACGTTTACTCTCAAAAATTTTTGTTGTTGTTTTTATTTAGTTTTTATACTCTATACACATGTAAAATAGGGTTTATTGTAATTTCTACAATATCCACTTTTGACCCCATAAAGTATATATATTCTGAGTTCTTATGCATAGCACAGTCGATTGAGCGATGTCCGTCTGTGTTGTCTTGATATCAACTTTGTCAAGGCACTAGATGAGCTAGAGAAAATTTAAATATCCCAATCGATCAGACACAGCTTCGAATTTATAAAACATTAAAGTCACTTTTTTCCCAATAGCTTTTAAATAGCTCAAGAAACATCATGTCATAAAAATATATAAATAACCTGCTCTATTTGGATTTTTGCGATGAAAAATTTTGCAACAAATTATGCTTAAATTATTTTACTTTAATAGTTCGCATCACAGGCTTTGATAATTTTATGCTATTATTATCAGTTCAGCATTCTTGAAGCTAAATTCTAATTTTACAGCGTAGTATTTTTTAAAGTTTTAATAGAGAAGTTTTTGTTTAACTTCATTTAAAAATAATTTTTAGTTTTTAAGACTAATAAAACGAGTAACCATGAAACACAATTTTTTTTGAATTTAGAAAAATATATATTAAACGAAAATTTTGTAGCATATTTATTGTAAGAGCAAAAAGCGCCATCTGTTTGTTTGCCCTTAGATAAACAATTTTTAATCACTTCATAGAAATTAAAAGCAGCTTAAAATTTGAATTCAATCAGAATATAATGATTACTGTAAATGGTCCTGGTCCGCTATTTTACCATGCGGACAAACATCTACCCGTGTTTTAAATTTCATTAAAAATCAAGCTTACAAAGAGATTCATAATATATGTTAGATTATGACCTGCGCTTATGCAATACCTGATAACTGAAGTAAAATCCTGTCTTGAAATAATATTTACGTGGATGGAAAAAAAATTTCTTAAAAATGATTTAACATGAAAGAACCCAACCATTAAAATACCAAGATGAAGAACTTAATGAAGTAAAAATACAGTTTTAACGATTGAACAAAAATATAATAAATAAAAATCAACTAATAATTTCTGATAGGTGGGGCCCCTCCTCGGAGATTTTTTATACGAGTATGCTATCTTTGAAACTGCGCTTTCAATTACAAAATAATATATTTTACAGTGCCTAGAGAGGCTCAAAAATTCGTCCCAAGCAACGCCGGGTACAATAAGCTAGTTCTTAAATAAATAACAGACTTGTGTTTCTGGATGGATACGATGTATGAGACATTCATTTCGTTAGATTTGGTACATAATCGTTCACCGAAACTCCCAACCAGCCTTAATAGTTTCTGGACGAAGGTTTCACAATCTTTCGAATTAAATTTTTGTGACTTGAAGAAAACTAGGAATTCTTCTAACGTCTATGATTTTCTTAGAAAATACATAGCCTTGGATAGTATTTAGGGTTTCGTGAAAGGCGATTTTTTTTTAAATACAATTAAAGAAATAATTAATAATCATTTATGTAAATGAAGATTCAATAAAAAAAGTTTTTAGCTATTAGTCAGCAACTTTTATGTTTAGAATTTTAGTAAAAATGTCGTTACTTCCCATTTCCGTGGCGTTATAAGATTCCGAAGAACTAACTGCAATATCAGGTTTTCTTGACGCAAAAAAATATTGAGGTAATGTTGTTCATGTGAAGAAATGTCAGGTAAAGATGAAATTTTATTAGATGCAGCCGTTTATTTCTTAATTTGTTTTTAACAACCAAGAAACTAGGTCAAAAAAAATAAAAAATATTTTTAATTATTTCATTGGAAATAAAATACACATTCAGAGAAAAAGGGAGACAATATATTTTTAATAAATAACTTTTTTAGCTTAAATTGTTAATCTCTCCAAATAAATTCAAATTAATACCAAAATCGCATTTTGATATCCGTCGAGTGTAAAACATGTCCAAAATTTCATTGGATAAAAGAGAGAGATATCTCAAAAAACTAAAACAGAGATAAATGCGTTTGGAAATTTTAAATTTTGTTTCAACACTCTTTAGATGCTCTATTTTTATAAACCTTTTGCAGCAAGGGCTCGGTTTATTCTGTTTTTATTGAACTTGCATATGACAAGGAATATTTTAGTCTCAGTGCCTGGACTAGGTCACACGTTGATTGTAAAAACAAATCTTAAATATCAGTGCATCGTTTATTTCTTGCAAAGTCCAAGAGAATTGCATTACTTGGCGTTAAAGGCGACATAAATAGTCTTTGGAATTATTAATGTCACCACACTTTGAAATATGCTTTCCTTAAAAATTATCAGCCTTTTACAAAACAATATCCAACAATCATTTTATTTTTCTTTATCCATTGTATACGGCTCTTTTACACAGTTAAAAGATGATGAAAAATAAAATATCACAACAACACTACAATAATTTATTATTATAAAACAGTAACCGGGTCATTCTGTACATCAGCAACTGATTTTTTGACATGTTGTCTGTCTGTGTTCGCGTCACGTAAAAACTGCTGGATGGATTTGATTAAAATTTTGTGAGCAGGTCCCTTAGAACCTTTGTTTAAATTAATAATAATTTTTAACTTTATTTTATATTGAAACAAGCACTAGGTCAGTTTTAGAATAAAAATAAAAATATTGTTTATTATTTTATATTTTTTTCTTTCAATATTTCGCCACACCGTTGGGTGGCATCTTCAGGAAACAGGAAATAATATTATTAAACAAATTGTATGTGTTTCAAAAACAAAAACATTAGTTCAATTGAAAAAATTTGTCAAATTAACTCAAAAAAATTTTCAAAAAACAAAGACAAAAAATTCAAACATTTTAAAACATACATACTCATAAACGTTCAATACTCAAAAAACACACATTCAAATTTTAAATTTCAAAAAATAAAAAATTTAAAATTTGAATTGAATTGAAAATATTAATACGGTCTGCATATAATTAAAATTAAGATAATTGAAATTTCATGTCGTTTTTTAAGTCATTTTTTAAACATACAATTTTAGGCAATCTCACTGAATTGGTAAACATATTTCTTAAAACATTTAATAGAAAAACTTAAGCTCAAAAGAAATCAAATAAGTATTGTATAGGTATTTAATGGTTTTTCCCAGCAAAGGGTTCGTTTAAATGTCTAACAGGTCGAAGAAACCCACAATACACAAATTCTGAGAAAGCCAAAAAAGTGTACAGGTAAAAGTTCATTTTAGAAATAAGATTTGTAATGTTTACTCAACCCTTTCACACATTTACATATGTACATACGTGTGTAGATAGATAAAAGGATACTTAGGAACAAAACTTGTAAAATTATGGCTTAAATTAGAAACAAAAAATCCATTTGTTTAAAATAATGTTTTTGTTGTCGGCGTACACGCCTATTTATGTATTTTATTTACTTAATCATTTGCAAACTTTTATAAAATTTCATACCACTATAAAAGAGCATGCATGAATATTAATGTAAAGAGCGAAAAGAGTGGCGCCGCGCGTTTTTTCTTACCCTGCTGCTGGACGATGAATTTTCTGTATTTTAGCCAGAGGACCCAGCAGGTTTGAAAGCGCGTAATTATTGTCGTGCTTGCCCACCACCATGTCTGGCATTGGATATTGAAATGAAAAGAGGCCAAGAATCACGTTTTGTAACTTCAAGAATTCATTTATTAGAGAGCATAAAAAAGAGGAAATAATAAATGGTTATTTTAACAGTTGTGAAATAGAAGTAATATAATTACTAATGTAACAGTAAGGTTACCAAACTACAAAAAGGTAACCATTAAGTGAATGTTCATGGCTTACGTTATAACATATCCAACATTGGATTCGTAGTATCAGTGTCGGGCAAGTTAAATATGATGACTCGTACGGATCACCAGAATGATGTGCTTGATGTTAGGTTAGTCGGGCAGCCGTCTTGCCACAACCCACTTGGGTCCAATATTAGGTCCCTTTGTGTTACCTGGAGAAAAAACAAAGAAACAAAAGAGAGAAAACTAAAGCAGGACATAGAAAAAAATTAAGATAAGACAAATAGAAAGAAACAACTGCGGGTATGATAGTTAGGAAAGGCGTCATTATCTCCAGATTTCGGATGAGGATGCAGTTTAGGCCAATTAAGCACAACCTTGGCTAAAAGTTCAGCAATAAAGAGGGCAGTTAGATAGATGTAGTACCACGGGATATACACAGATGATATCCAAATCTGTACCGACGGCAAGGCCGCGATACTTTGCTTATCGGGTGTCTATACGACATCTGGATTACTTCGTGAATGCCGGACATTGGAAATAAGAAGGTGATATATTCCAACCTAGAATTATTTTGAGTGCCGGCACACTCAGACATACCCAGGAAAATAGTTTCCGACGGACTCGTTAGATTTCGAACCCGTCTAAGAGACCGGGATATAGATCTAATGGTAGGACTTCCGTTAATTGCCGTGAGCTATATTTCAGCAAAATCTTTTTGAGTCCGCGCAGACCATATTATCTAACAAGTCACCTGCACTATCGGAGATACAATGGCTCTAAAATGATAGTAGGAGAACTACAAATCTGCTGAGGATTACTCGAGGAAGTATTAAATTGAAAATTATACTTATTCTTGTCTTATTGTTATACCCTTCACCACAAAAAGTGTAAAAAAATGATATAACTAAGTTTGTCAATCCGTTTGTAATTGGTACAATGTCCATTTTCGACCCCATAAAGTATATACATTCTGAAAGCTCATGTATAGCCAAGTCGATTGTGCGATGTCCGTCTGTCCGTCCGTGTTAGTGTTGAAATCAAAGACACTAGCTGAAAATTGAAGTACGCAAATTGACATAGTGTCGAAAGAGGTGCTATTGGAAATCAGCATGATTGACTCTTAATGGGTTAAGCATTTTTAAAAAAAAATTGTAATATTTCCTTAAAGATCTTTTCAAAAGCTTTAAAATGATACCCATATACAAATTATATTTTTGTCAATTAATTGTTTAAAAAAAAAAAAAACTTTTTATTTATTCACTTTAAATTACTTGACACTTTATTGTTTTATCTTCAAAATCGAACTGAACTTATAAAATTAATTATGTTCATACGATTACTTAAAACTAAATATTAATTTGCATGATAATCAAAATGACACGCGCTATCATTATTTTGCAATATTAAATACTCGGAATTTTATTTACCTGTCTGCAATTGTGTCAGCAATTCAATTATTGTGAAATATTTTGTAATAAGGGCATTCAACGTTCTTGGCGTTAACACCTCCCCTTTTAATTTCGAACGTCCCGTTCGATAAAAAATATGGAATGTTAGAGATTCTTGTTATGCTAGGTTTTACGGGTTTGCTGGTGTCCGATAATTCTGGCATGGATGTATGTACTGATTGCTTCTAGCGTTGTTGGAATAATGACTGTTTTACTGCTTCTTTTTAGTATCTTTGTTTTGACCAGCAAAATAATCATGAATACTATCGTCATTAGAGAGAGACTAAGATTAGCTGCAAATCCTTTTTTGTTTCTGTCATCCAGCAGATCGATTACTTCGGTGTTATTTGCTCGTAATGCCTTCACCATTTCCAATGATAAAGTTTCTTCTATATTTTGTTGCAAATATTTAGTTTGTAAGATAGCTGGTTACGGTTGTAATCGTGTTGTTTAAAAAAAATCATAAGTTCTATTGGCTATTGTCACAGATGTATTGCAGAATTGTATCATATAGGTTCCCGTAAGATTCTGCGGTTCAGTATCGATAAGAACTGTTCCATTGAATTGGTTCAGAAGAATTGTTCCTGGTGCAATTTCTTCAAGAGTGGGGATGCTTCGTTTGTCAATTAAGCTGCAATTTGCTACTTAACTTTTAATTAAGTTTGCTAGACACATATCGCTTTCAATATAATCCAAATTATTTCTATTGCATATTGTAATATTATTATAACTTTTGCATTCATTTTTCATACCATACATTACATTATCGCATATGAGAATGTTTTTATATTTTATTTTGTTTACATATTTTCCGAACTTAATGGGTCTTATAAACATTTTATTGCATGAATTTAAATGTGTGGTAGGTATACTTAATATATAAATAATAGAATCATGATTATACGCTATCTTTATTTCAGAAAACTCAAATGCTTGTTCCAGGTTTATAAAAGGCATGGAATCTTTAGTTATTATTTGTTTTACGGTATTAATTTCTTCAGCTGTTAATAAGAAGGAATTAACTACGCCTACTTTTGCCCAATGCATGGCATGTTGGATGTTAGTTAATTCTTCCTTAACACTGTCTAGTTAGTATTTTATTATTGTTATTAATTGTTCTTTTACATTTTTACTTTTATTATTCTATGATTAAATGTTTCAATTATCCTGTTTGGTATATGAGTGAGTTCATCAATTTTTTCTAATGTTACTTTGTTAATAATAACTTGTTTGTTATTGTTTCTTAGTAATTTATTTGTTTTTTTAGTTAGTATTTCAAAATCTTCATGATCAGGGCTTCCTGCAATCCACTTCCAAGCAGAGCCTATAAAATCTAGGGATCTTTTTGACCTTGGTTTTAATCTGTCCAGACATGATTAAAGTTCTGAAACTTCATGATTAAAAAGGGTTGCAAAAGGTGAGAAGAGCTAATGTCATGGTTTAATGTCTCTTGTAGTTTATTTATTAAGTTCTGATATACATTTGTGTCGGTGACGTGGATTAATTTAAATGTACCAGTCTGTAATTTTGCTAGTCCGGAGTTCCATGCTACTATTTGTGAATTAGAATAGTCCAAAATTTTTACCTCGGCCGAAACCAGTGTTAGAAATGACCTGAAAATTAAAGCTTTTTTTAGTTTCTGATATTAGTTTTATGTACTGTTTTTCCTAATTCTGTTAAGACTGTTGTGCTTCTATTTTCTTTAACTATTTCCTTTCTATATGTTTTGCTAAGTTTCGTTCCTAATCTTTTATTTTCTTTTACATAAATGGTTTCCCCAGGTTCATAAGTCTTGGGTACTGTCTTTCTCTTATTATGGTAATTCATATATTCTAACTGTTTCTCTTGAAGTCTCTTGATAGTATCTAATTTGACTTCTTCTATTTCTTGCGGATTGGTACTTACTCTACCCAAAAAAAAAAATGCTTCTATTGGCTTTTTTCTTATTGTTGAATGTGCGGAATTATTGTATTCATAGATCGCTCTATGCAATAATTCTGGAAATGTTTTATGTGAGTTTTCGGTTTTTAGACAACGCATTAATTCTGCGATCGTGGAATGAAACCTTTCTATTTGTCCATTCACACTACTACTATACGGTGGAACCCTAAATACCTTTATATTCATTTTCTAGCATAAAAACGACAGCTGTAGAATTGAAGGATTTTTCGTTATCCATAACGATTGTTTCTGGTATACCAAAGGAAAGTATGAGTTCTCTTAGAGGTTCTTTAACATCCACAAAGGCTCGGGACCTCAACATTCATGTTTGCGCAAATTTGGAAAATTTATCTATAGCAGTTAATATTGCTTTTTTTCTGTAATGAAAATGTCTATATGTATGATCTGGCCGGGATATGATATTGGTGTCTCTTGGAGTGTGATTTTGTTAGGGTGCCTATCTTATTTGTTTTTTTCCACACTTTACATAAACTAGTGATCTTTTTTATTTTAGAATGCATTTGGGGAAAATGGAATTTGGTTATAAGTTGTGTTCTGTTTTCTCTACTATTTCTGTGTGCCCTATTATGCTCTTTTATGAATTTACTTTCCTGTTCTTCTTCGTTCTTTAAATCTGTTACCATGGTTCGAGTATATTTTGCTCTATATTGTTTAAAATTATCTCTATAAATATCTTGCAATTTTCCTAAGATGTCATCAGAAGTTCTTATACAATTTGTCACGGAGGGATTCAAGTATTTTTTTAAAAGTTGAATGAGAGAATCTTCTGTAATATTGGGCTCATTAATGGTATTCCTATGAAAAGTGGGGAATACAATTTCAAAACTATAAGCTGATTGTGTTTCTTCATTGGAAATTATTATTTGATTTTTAAAAGCATTGAGCGATGCGTCTGTAAATTGTATAAGATGATGAGACGAGCTTTCGTCGCTATGCTGAGTGGCAGTTAATGTATTTATTTGAGAGTTTTCCTGTGAAGGTCTTGTAAGGCGTCAGCGACGACATTAGTACTACCTGGTTTATACAGTAACTCTTCAAGAAATGCTTTCCATCTTTTCAGTTTGAATTTTTACTATTTAAGGCATATGTAAGTTGAAGGTGATCAGTGTAAATTTTTAATTTTGGAGACCCATATAAATAGTTTCGGAGCGACTTTAATGACCATGCGATTGCGAGCATTTCTTTTTCATTAATAGCGTAGTGCTCCTCTGCTCTACTAAGTGCTCTAGACAGAAATACAATTGGCTTATTGTCCTGAGATAGGACGGCTCCGAGAGCATAATTTGAGGCATCTGTCGTTAGACAAAACTCTTTATTGAAGTCTGGGTACGCCAGCATTACATCTTCGGAAGTTAATGATGTGTTTAGTTTATTAAAGGCATCTATAGCGTCTTGACCCAGTTCTATTGGTATTTTTTTGGAGGTGTGCTTAGACGAACGTCCTGCCTCCCCTCTCAAAAGCATTGTCAGGGGCTTAGCAATTTTAGCGTAGTCCCTGATAAAGCGCCTATAGTAATTTGAAATTCCCAGAAATGATCTTAGCTCCTTAAGTGTTTTGGATCTTGGAAAGTTTAAAATTGCTTCTACTTTCTCTGGGTTAGTTTTTATTCCTTTGTTTGAAATTATAAAGCCTAAAAATTCTACTTCTTCCCTCAAAAATTGACATTTGTCCAATTGGACTTTCATGTTTGCACGCTCTAAGGTTTTAAATATAGTATCTAAATTTTCATAGTGTTTTTTTTTTCGTTTTCTGCAAATATAATTATATCATCCATATAAACAAAGCATATCTTTTCGATATGCTCCCTTAGAATATCGTCTAGAGTACGTTGGAATATGGGCGGTGCGTTTTTCAGTCCAAACGGGAGTCGTGTAAACTCATACTTGGCATTATTCACTGAAAAGGCTGTTTTTTGCCTATCTATTTCTCTGAGTGGTATTTGATGGAAACCACTTTTAAGGTCCAAGACCGAGAAAAACTTATTTTGACCAAATTGCGGAAGTACGTCGTTTATTTCCGAAATTGGGTATCGGTCTGGAGTTGTTTGTTCGTTTAGTTTTCTGTAGTCTATTACTATCCTAAATTTCTTTTGTCCAGATGCGTCAGCTTTCTTTGGAACGATCCAAATCGGAGAGTTGTAGGGCGATTTAGAAGGCCGAATAATCCCTTGTTGCAAAAAGTATTTGTTTTTCTACTTCTTCTTTTAAATGCATAGGGTATGGATAATAACGAGAATATACTGGTTCATTTGTTTTTGTATGAATTTCTGCTACTACAGCCGAAGTATATGTTAAGCTCTCATTTGGTTCACTGAAGAGTAGTCTGTTTCCTAAAACGATTTCTTGTAAATTGTCTTTCTGTTCTTTGGTCCAGTGTTCCGTTCTAATGTCGATATTGTTCACTGAGTGAGATGTTTTTTGTTTTATTCTTACTTTTAATTTACTATTTATTATCATATAATTTTTGGCTAAATAAATTACTGCCGACAGTTCTTTAAGGCTGTCGTTTCCTTAAATGCCATGAAAGGACTTAAGTGTTGGTAATAAGAAAAACTTTAGTTTTTTAGTATGATCATTGAATAAATTTATAAAAGTATGTTCAGTAATTTTAATATGTCCGCCTACTGAGTTGGCAAAGAAGAATTCTTGATTTAGTAAAGGATTCTGCACTAGACTTGGCTGAATATAATTCTTATAAGATCCAGTGTCAATTAAGAAATTTAAAATCTGTCCGGTTTTCGTCCTGCATTCAATATAAGGCAAGGACGAATTAGTTAATCTAAAAAATGAATGTCAACAAAGTCGTTAACTTCTAATTCATTTGAAGATTCTGGTTCGTTTTGTAAATATTCATCTAAAGTTGGTAGTCCTTCTTGATTTTTATAATTAAGTAATTGCTGTTCGTAATATTGTCCGTCTAAGTCCTCATTTTGCTGAGTTTCTATATGGAAATTTCTTTGGATTTTTGGAGGAAGTCTTCTTTGTTCAGATTGTTGTGCATTTGGTCTTTTTTCCAAAAAATCTATCGTTTTGAGCAGGCCTATTCATATAATTACTGACCCTGGTTCTAACTGACTGGTCTATGTCCATTGGTTCGGGTCTTGGTTGAGGTTTAGGTTCGGTTGGTATTGGTGGAGGAAAATTTGGATTTATGTAACTTTGGGAATGCATTTGATTGAAATTGTTCTTATGATAGATCGGAGCGGATACATGAAAGGGTCTTTGGTGAGAGGAAGGTTGTGGCATGTGCGCCAACTGCGGAAAAAATTCTTGTTGGTAATTACCGCGGAAGTTCTGTTTATTATTGGTAGGCCTGGGATGGTTATGCGAGTTCGCAAATTGCGTTCTCACAAACTGATTTTCCATCCTTAAGCACAGATGAAGTGCTTGTAACAAGTCCTTTGGTTCCTTCATTCCCAGATGTAATGACATATTTCCTCTAAGGCCTCTAATAAAGGTGTCTAAGGCTTTATCTCGATACGTTTGTGTAAGTAAATTGACTGTCTCTCTTCCTATATCCATGCAGGATATTTTATTCATGATTAAAGAAAGGTGGGAGTATACCTGTTGGTAAAATTGTTGAATCCTATTGTTACCTTGCACAAGAGTACTCATTTGGTACTCTAATGTTGTAAGGTCTCTTTTGTCCGCATAATGTAATGCAAGACATTTTGTAATACTGTCCCAGTTTAGGGGCGTATAAGACTCTAGCGCAGCATCTGCGCTACCCACAATCTTGTTTCTGATAGTGGTTTAAATGGCATAATATTTTGGTGTTCCTTTCATATTTTCGTAAATTATAAGTTTCCTATCTACCCTCTTTTTGCAAGAGCTAAACTCTGAAGGGTTTCCAGAGAATTCCCTTAAGCTCCGGACAACGTCAGGGACTTTTTCTAGGTCAGTTAAATTGTTCCTGAATCTTTCTTCTATCACTTAGTCTTCGCCACCTATGTTCGTGTTTGGATCTAAAAATCGTCTGAATGCAAGTTCACACTGATGTGCGCAAATTCTAGCCATCCTATCGTCTTCATTTTCCCTATTTCCCTCAACTACGGGTGCCGCATTTGGAAGGTTTGCGTTGTTAAGGACTGAAGGCCTGATCAAATTGTTTGGGTTTGACATGATTCTTTAAAAGTAAATCTTTATTCTTATCAAAGCCTTTTGTAAAAATTTTTCTTTGACTAAAAAGGTTACTTTCTTTATTTTGTTATTTCTGTTGAAGGGTCCCGTAGGAATCGCAACAGTTTTATTTATTATAGTTATATATTTCGCAATAGTAGTAATAATGTTCACTCCTTAATTACGAAAAGAAATGGTTTTTTTTTTTTGGTAAGATTTTCCGATTAATTTGTCTATAATATTTTGCTTTATAAGCTTTCGAGACTTTCTATTTTTTTTTTTTTTAACTAAATTTTTTGTTAAACTTGTTTAAGATTTTTTTAATAATTGTTACTTTGAGAGTCTCAAATAATTCACTATTTTAAACATTAAATTTTTGATTAATTTGATAATTTTTTTTTAATTTCTTAATATTAATAAAGCTTCAAGTAATTCACATTATTTAAAAAAAAAATTTTTTTTAATTTTATTTTTTCTAGATTTTCCACTTTTTAAATAAAAATATCTTACATGACTAATCTTACAATCATCTTTATGAAGCTGGTAGAGGGCAAGTTCCTCACTCCAAACGTTCTTATTTGGCAGATGGTTGTATTTATTACATACTGTGGGGTGTTGATTTTTGAAAAAAGGTCTTCCTCTAGTTGCAGACTATGGGGTGTCTTTGAGATAAAGGTTCCTTCTGTTTACAGCCTGTGGGGTGTTTTTGTTGTTGGAGTCTCCTTCTATTACAGCCTATGGGGTGTTTCTTTAGATGGAGATCCTTTAACGTTGGGCGCCAATTATATTTTTGTCAATTAATTGTTTAAAAAAAACAACTTTTTATGTATTCACTTTAAATTACTTGACACTTTATTGTTTCATCTTCAAAATACAACTGAACTTATAAAATTAATTATGTTCATACGATAACTTAAAACTAAATAATTATTTGCATGGTAATCAAAATCAGAATTTTATTTACCTCTCTGCAATTGTGTCAGCAATTCAATTATTGTGAAATATTTTGTAATAACGGCATTCAACGTTTTTGGCGTTAACATACATATTTTAAAAAATTTGAAAATTTCAGAGGCTCGTAACTCGAAAAATATGGGCGAGCGCCAATTTTTACACTTGTTATTTTTTGCTTGTTTTCTATCTCTATCGCCTCATATATTTGTTTTTTTTTATTGGAGTTATTTCATTGTTCCTAATGATATGACAAAATTAGAGGTAGGCGTGGTGTTTTGCCCGCTGCGTCGACGGACATGGACTGATCTTGCTGATTTTTAATAGCACCTCTTTCGACACTAGTTCTGATCTACTGGCGTATTTAAATATCCTCTAGCTGATTTGTTGCCCCGGCAAACTTGATTTCAACACCTACATGGACGGAAAGACGGGCATCGTTCAATCGACTTTGCTATGCATAAGAAGTCAGAATATACTTATATACTTTATGGGGTCGAAAATGGATATTGTAGAAATTACAAACGGAATGGCAATCTTAGTTACACTCTTTTTCCACGTTTGTGGCTTAATAATTATTAATAAAATTAAATTAAGTTTAGCCTGTATTAATCTAATTAATAATTCTATTTTGGCCTTATAGGTTTTTTATTACAAATCGTTGAAGTAAATAGATAATAAAAAGTTTACTCCTAGTAATTTCGAACTTTTGTAAAAAAAAACAATTGGTTTTTTCACGTTTATTTTGTTATAGCTGGCGTCTAAAGATTATGAAATATACTTGGAAGTTTATAAAATTATCAGTACACCAAATGAAGAAGTTTGTGAAGTGTATGGACACATTATTATATGCATTTACATGATGGGAAAAATTGTGAAGGTGAAAAATTACTTCAGATCATATAAGAAATACAAAAGTATACTGCTTAAATTTGAATATAGCTCCTGATAATTAAACATTTTATTTTTCTCAGCAAAACTACTATCAAATATTTTGCAAAAACCAACTTTTGGTAAATTTCAAGAAAAAAAAAATGCAATATAAATTAATATTATTTATGTATTTGCAGTTATTTTTTATCTTTATAATTTGCGTGTGTGTGTTGTGAACTTAAAGTTAAAGTTGAAAATCATATTAAAAAGCTTATAAACAAAATTGACGATATCGAAAATATAGTACCACTATTTTTAGAAGTCAGTACAAAGGCATACCATACAAAGGATATAATGGTTTGGCCGAAATACCTGCAGCGTCTTATTGTGCTTTCACCACAAGTAAGCACCATTAAACGGAAATGGCAATTGATTTTAACAATTTGATTTTAATTTTAATGTGAATATTTTTTTTTTCTCTTTTATTATATTTTATGAAGTAATGGAATCTATATCAAAGATGAAATTCCTAAAGCATCAGTACTATTCGTTGAAGACCAATTTTCGCAGTCTTTAAATGTTCCACTTTCAGAGTGGGAAGTTTGTTACAAAGTGTCTCCTCATCAAATGTATACATGTTTAAAGTGTCGTTATAAATCCTACTGCTCATTGTATTGTATGGAAAAGGACAAAAAAGCACACAGACATGAGTGCGTCGGCTATAAACAACTTACTATACTCGTGCTGGATGCGAGTTGTATTTTTCGTGTTTTTTTACGAATTTTAAATCAACTTAATGATAACGTTTTTAATCCCAAGGTTTTTCGTAAACTAAGAACGGCGGAAGAAGTTTGGAATAAAATGTTAGAATTGTTGAAAGATACATCAACAAATGAGATGGGTATTTTGGAACTGATTAAAACGAATCCATTTTATTTACGCTTATCAGAGATGCAGTACTCAACGCTAGTGGCAACACCCTTTCGTTTAACAATATTTATTGAACGCAAAACTGATCTGGTTAGTACATTTTACAAAAAACTTCATATTTCAAATAAGCAAAAGTTAATTTTAATTGGTGCAATTCTTATGCGTATACATTGCAACATTTTACAATATTCTTTTGATTTTGAAATAAACAAAACTATAAAATCTAACAAAATAGAAAATTCAATGCCTCAACATTTAACTATGAAGGAAATTGAACAAATGATGCAAAATATTAATCGTCGTCGATGTATGATAGATAACGTGGATAAATTCTATGATATTGATTTATAAAGAGATGTATGGCAAGGATCTCATCAAATAATTAGTAGAAAGAAAATACATATAAAAGAAATCACTGTTTCCCATTTAGCAGTTTTTAGGCATGTTTAATCCTGCGATCGTATACACCGCGTTTTATCAACATACAAAGATAATATCGCTGAGTTTTATTTTTAATACGACCTCATTCATAGCATTTTATACGGGCATGCTGCGAATCAGCCAACTACAAGTTCATCATCCAAAATACTTTGTGGCCGAATTGCTGATTTGTCAGATACTGAACGTTACATGTTTGTAAAGAAATTTTCCCGGCTTTTTCACATTCACTATGCTGAGTATTTTCTTCAAATGTTTCGTCGTGATTATGGAATAAAACAAGTTATGACTTTGTGTTGTCCAATACTACGGAAGTTTCAATATTCTTGCGATCCAAACGTAGAAGTAATGTAAGTATCATTCCATATCGAAGTATGTAGTTGTGTTATTGCATGATTTGACGCTTTATTTTTAGAGTATTGAAAAATGGAGCTGTAATAGGAAAATCTTTAATAAAAATAAAAAAAGGGGAACAGCTTTATGTGTCTTACAAAGCACATTATGTGTATAATATAAAAACAGTCAGACAAACATTCCTTCGACGTTTCAATGTTATTTGTAAATGTAAACTTTGTAAAATAAATGACTTGGAAGAATGTACTGTAAGTTTAATATTTTATTAAACAAAGCGATACTAGTAACAGTTTTTTATGCTCTTTTATTCAAAATTTATGTCTTGCAATTAAGTGTGAATTTTGTAAAGGCGTTAAAATCACACCCAGTCATATTGTTTGCCCTTCATGCAATGCTCAGTATAATAGCATTTTTAATAAATATCGAAATATAATTTATATTTTGGAAAGTGAATTAAAAATGGAGTTAAGCCC
The DNA here is from genome assembly GCA_937654795.1 of Cistogaster globosa. Lineage (NCBI taxonomy): Eukaryota > Metazoa > Arthropoda > Insecta > Diptera > Tachinidae > Cistogaster > Cistogaster globosa. Next base: position 83,910,676 of record OW569403.1, read on the forward strand.
TCGAAAATCAACTGAAAGAGACATATATATTTTGCATTTAATTTTGTACTCGTATTTTCAATTGTATTTTGCTACTCAGAATGAAATCCGTATTTCTATAACATTGAGAATGGCACATTTTTTCGGAGTTCAAAGTAAGTCTTTTTTCAAACTTACATTTATAGTTTACTTTATATTAATTTGTATGCATTTCTAACACCTTACAATTTTAGATTTTGCGAAACAATCGTATCATTTAATTAAAGAAATACCCAAGAATATTTTAAAATTTTATGGTGAACAATTAGTATGGTTTACCTTTTATGCCGAAATATTATTAATAATCAAAATTATATTGTTTAATAATATGGAAGATAAGTAAGTGCTATTTTCGAAAATATTTCAAAACAAGTCATATATTCACTAAAATTATTTATTAAATATTAAACAGGTTACTTTCGCTGCCTCCTTCAGACCTATTCGACTTATGTTCGCTTGGTCTCTATATTGCTAAAGGCCAAAGATGTTATTTCGAATTTTATGAAGTATTTGATAAAAAATGTTCAAATACTTGGAACGATAAAAGTCTTATTGACATGGAAAGACAAGATCATATGTTCCGAATTGCCTTTGGTTACCTTTTAAAGTATCAGGATCCAAGGTATAATAAAAATGAAAAATATATATATTTCAACATTTATATGGTTAATTAATTGTTTTAATAATAAGTTAATTGTCAGGAAATTTTCATTTGCGAAGACTCAAGAGAAATCAATTATCACATTTTCATAACAGTTTTCTTTTTAATTTACCTTTATGTTTGTAATAAGGTATTTTTGTTTTTGCATTGAGTTTTTCACATTTGTGTCTTTACTTAATAAATGAGTAACAATATATTTAGAGCAATAATAATGTTTTAATTTTACGTTAAGGAAAAAAATATAAGAATAGCGGTGCCCTACTTATAAGAAGTTATGTTTCTGATAAAAAAACTTAAAATAAATTTTTATTTATTTCTGCAAACCATAAGCGTCTGTGTTTTTCTTTAAACACTATATTTTGGTGTAAGGTAGGCATAAATTAAGTATTAACCATACAAGAATATCCAAAACAAAAGTATTAGCATCGAATATAAATAATGAGTTTATGTTTGACGAATATAAGACTATTTGTTCTCCAAACAAATGCGTAAGACTAGTTTATTATTTTATTATTCAATAAAAAGAATATACCTTAGCCAAAAAGTTATCAGTCAGTTGTTGCATTGTACTATGAAGAAGAACATTGTAAACAAAAAGTGAGCAAGCAGCAGACAGATAATAGGTAATATTTTACAAGGAGCTATTAGACCTTAAATATTTATTTATATTCATTATTTATTTAACAAGAAAATTTATTATTTCGAATCTTTCAGCCATCCCTAAATTACCGCGTTAGACGCGACTCAAAATAACGCATGGCTTTTACGCTGAAATGACATACCTTAATAAAAGCTAGAGCTGCAAAACTATCGATGGCACTATCGATAGTTTTGTTTTAAGGAGACTATCGATATTTTTTTTTCGATAGTGATACTATCGACAAAAAAAGGCTACTGAAAACGAAGTCAATAAAAACAGTATGACGGCGACTGTGAGATGCAAAATGCACCATTAAAATTTCGCCGCCTGTAAACCTTTTATGGGAATGGTTATCATTACATGTGTACTTATGTATATAAATGTGAATATATATTAATTGGTTTTAATTTGTTGCAATATATGTCAGTTTTTAACTACTAGAAGCAAAGTGTATAAAAAATACAATTATTATGTACCAACGGCTTTAACACATAAATAAATTTGCCGGCGGTTAAATTTGACGACTACTCGACTGACTCCGCTCTCTTCTTTTAAATCAACGGTGACGCTAAGTATTTGCAAATAAGTTTTAGCATAAATTAAAATACTTAAATTCTTTAAAAATTTGTGTTACGGCTAAAAACAAACGGTTCTGCAATTATGGAAAAATATCTGCAAGGAGGAAATGGTAAGTGGGTTCATAATATGAATTATATAAATTCTTTGCATAAACATACACTATGTGTGTACAGATGATGGCGAAAAAAGTGTTGTAGTGGACAGTGGCCAAGAGTCTGATGGTGAAGTAATTGTAAATAAAACGCGGAAGGTATCCTCGCGAGTGTATGCCGTTCATGTGGCAGAATTTACAAAACCAGTGGCAACACGTCAAATCTATTTGACCACCTGAAACGGGCTCATCCGAATTTTCAAGATATTGCAAAGCCACTAAATACAATTGATTCTTTTTTTAAAAAAGCAGAAACATACGGTTCAGGCTCAGATCGTAAAAAAATATTGATGCTGCTTTAATGACAATGATTGCCACCGACGTACAACCATTTAGTATAGTGGAGGACAAAGGTTTCCGACAGTTTTTCTATTGTCTAGATCCTCGTTATGTTTTACCGTCAAGAACAACACTACAAAATGTTATGATCGCAAATTTGTACAGCACTACTAAAACAAAATTGAAAGCAATTCTTGGTGAAATTGATTATTGTTCCATTACTACTGACCGCTGGACATCGCGGGCAAATTAGGGTTATCTCACAGTTACGTGCCATTTTATCACAAAGCATTTTGTTTTACGTTCTGCCGTTTTATCAACCAATAAACTTTTGACTACCACTAATCATAACGCAGAAAATATAGCACATTCGTTGCGTGCAATATTGGATGACTGGAATGTTTTAGGAAAAGTTACTTCAATTGTAACTGATGATAGCACTATGCTAAAGGCATGTGAGTTGCTACAGACAAGAAATCTTCCTTGTTTTGCACACACTGTCAATTTTGTAGTGCAAGATTGTTTGGCACAGGATAATATTAAAGGCATTTTGGTTAGGTGTAAGAAGATAGTGACATATTTTAAAGGCAGAGAGAAACCATATAGTCTACTACAAGAGGTACCAACCCGCTGGAATAGCGCTCTAAAAATGATTGATCGTATATTGCTTACAAATACTTCGATATCCAACGTACTTTTGTCTACACCAAAAGCCCCACTACCTTTAACTGCAGATGATATTGAAGTCCTTAAAGATCTTAAGAAGCTGCTTACGCCATTTGATGCTGCCACCGTTCAGACATCTTCCAGTTCATCTATTACCATATCATTGATCATCCCTTTAAGTTGTGGGCTTTTCCAAACTCTAAATGAACCTAAAAGCATATTGAAGACGTCGGAAGGTCAACAGGCGTGTGTTTTCCTAACAGAGAGTATAAAAAGGCGGTTATTTCCTTACGAAGAACGAACAATAACGAGAATCGGAACCCTTATAGACCCCCGCTTTAAGAAAGAAGGGTTTCACTGCAAAACGAATTGAGAAACATAAAGAGGAAAAATGCGCCACTGCAGAATGCAGAACCGTCCACACTGAAAAATATTGAATACCAATCACCAGATCTTTTGAAATTTATTGGAACTAAAGTTGCAAGCAAAGCCAGAACAAATCAGGTAGATGCCATTATTTCACTGAGACGATATTTGGAAACTGAGAACTGTCCAACTGAAAGCGATCCATTACAATATTGGAAGGTATTTGTGATATAATTTTTTAATACTGAAATTTTTTTAAAATTATATTTGCAGTGTAATATGAACGAATTGTCAATTATAAAAACTTGTGCCTTACATTATTTGTGTGTACCAGCTACATCAGCAGAAGCGGAAAGAATGTTTAGCAAAGCTGGCGTGATAATTTCTGATCGTAGATGTTGTTTAAAACACAAAAGTGTTGATATGTTATTATTTATTAACAAAAATTACTGGCTATCCGAGTGAATGTAAATACCGAAACGAAAATACCAGAAGATAGACATATTTCTAATTTCCTAAAACGGCGTCATAATTGAAACGATGTTTTTGTGATAATAATCTCAACTTTTGGAACATTATTTGTTGTAGATTCTCCTAACGTAGTTTTTTAATTTTATGTTTCTAATGACGCCTTTCCAGCAATTTAGCAACATATAAATATGTATGTATGTAAATAATCAAATATGATCTCATTTTGTCAAATCAATTTTTTTTAGTTGAAAGAATTTTTTTTTACTTTTTATTCCTTTTTAATTATTTTTCATTAATCTATATGTTTTGTTTGCTCTTTTTTGAACTATATTTGTTTTGTATTTGTTTTTTTTTGTTTTATATTAAAAACGTTTTGAAATTAAAGTTGAGTTAAAAAAAAACAGCTTTTCTTTTTGCTTTAAGAAATGATTTAAGATTTTATATTCGAAAAATACACAATTGACCTTTTGTAAGAATTAGAAACTATCGATAGTATCGATGGCATCAAAAAATACTATCGAAACTATCGAATGGCGCCACTATCGATAGTTTTGCAGCTCTAATAAAAGCGCAACGTTTTGTTGTGAACAGTAATGTTAACCTATCACTTTTAATAAAACCCTATAAAATGAAACGCAAAACAGTGATAAAAACGCTATATAAGCCCGAAAAAAGCAAAAATTTCATTACTGTTTTGTAACGTTCTCTAAATACTACAAAAAAATATATAAGCGTTGACGCCGTGCTATTTAGGGATGCTTCATACATTTTGTATGTACATGAGAAATTTTGACAGATATCTTGCGCCTTACGCGCTAATTTAGGGATGACAGTTTACTATATTAATGTGCCATAAAAAATGTAAAAAAAAAGAACAGAAACTTAATCAATAATAATAACAATAAAAATTAAAAATCAAAAACATAAAACCAAAAATATCAACATACCTACATATAAGCAAACAAACAAAAAATAAATTCTTATAACAGCTAAAAAAAAGGAAGAAAAAACAACCAAAGCAATATTAACAACAACAATACATATAAAATCAACACAGAAAAAACTATTTCAATACAAGACAAAAAAAATATAATAATAATAACAGCGATGGCACGACGGCTCGCATGTGACTAGCTCAGGGCACAAATGGTACCTTTCCTTTTTTCTAGTTTTTTCCTCTTTTTTATAGTAATTGTAATTTCATTTTACTTGCAACTTTGTGTTAACTGTTCTTTGACTACTTAGTGGCGAAGGTATAAACTGGTCACTAAATAGTCACAAAAGCATCAGTTTTTACAGGGGTGTTAGTATTATAAAATAGACAAAAGGTTTGAATCTTTGTATTTGTAATGACAGAAAGATTTAGAATCAATTTCTGAAACATACGTGGGTTAAGAGCGAATTTCTTCTCTGTGTATGCACACAGTTATCTCATATTATTTTCGCCTTATGTGAGACCCAGGTATCTGAGAAGGCTGATCCACAGAACTTTCATTTGCCTGGGTACTCTTTTCTACCTTTTTTTTAGTCTACATAAGGGCCTTGCGATGTACATTCGCAATGAAGTCGTGTACCAGTGCCAGCAATCATTAAGCACAAATGATCCTGAATTTAACTGTCTTTGGGTTAAATTCAAATTCTGGTCACACTTCTTACATTTCGGGTTTTTATACAGAAGGGAATCATAAGGGAAGGGACAAATCTATTTCCGGCCTCGATGCCCTTCCCGATTCCATATCGAGAATCCTAGAAAGCTGTCCGAACAGTGAAATTATTATTGCTGGTGATTTCAATGTTCACAACTCGTCTTGGATTCCCCATTCGAACCGTACAACCCTAGAGGGCCAATATGTTGAGCTATTCGCCGCACACAACCACCTCGCGCAATTAATTAACGAGCCAACACATATTTCGTGTGTTGAACGGCAACAAGATAATACTCTCGACCTTTTCCTTACCTCACACCCTGATAAGTATGAGGTAAGTATTCTTGCGCCTCTCGGTAACTCGGATCACTGCACCATTTCCGCCTCCTTTTCGGTCGCTAATCTTCACAACGTTTCAAAAATGGCCACGAAACGTTTGAAATATATGTATTAAAAGGCTCGTTGGGCTGAGCTCAACGAATTTTTTTCGGCATTTTAATTGGAAACTTTGTTTTCTGGACAATAAAGTCGATGCCATGGCAAAAATGGTTGTGAACATTATTCTGCTTGGAATGAATACTTTCATACCATCTAAGCAAATCCGTGTTAATCCAAGAAAGAATTCTTGGTTTAATCAGACGTGCAAAAATGCAGCCAGATCCAGAGAGGAAGCATTTAGTATATGGCGGTGTAACAAAAACGCTGCTCTGATTTGATACGCAAAAAGGCGAGATCTTCGTGTACCAAAGTACTAAGGCGCGAAAAAGCTTTATACGAGCAGCGCCTTCATGCTAAGGTTCTTACTACTTCTCGGGGTAGCGAGAGCTTTAGGTCATTCTTTAAAAGAGTGAAGGATAATGCTAGTTCCTCAATTTCGCCTCTTTTAAAGGATGATCAAATAATTAACGACCCGGTTGATAAAGCTAACGTCTTGGCTGAATTTTTTGCAAGTAACTCCTACTTGCCGAAAAGCAATCAACCACTGCCCGCACTGGAAAGAGTATCAGTAACTATGCCAGATATATTCTTTCGAGCACGTGCAGTTAAAAAATTTTAGCGGATCTCAACATATACAAGTCCCCTGGTCCGGATGGAATTCCAGCACTGGTCTTGAAGCAGTGCTCTTCGACGTTAGCGCATCCATTAGCAAAATTTTCAACATTTGTTACAATGTTGGAAGGTTGCTAATGTAACACCAATCCACAAAAAGGGAGAGGCTAGCAATCCTGAACATTATCGCCCAATCGCAATTTGCTCTGCACTTTCCAAAGTAATGGAAAGTATGCTTAATTTTCATGTTGTGAAATATCTGGAGTCCAACAGCTTACTTAGTGACCGGCAGTACGACTTTCGTAGGGCACGGCCCTCCTTTCGGAAAAATGGTGTCGGCGAAAGTAAGGTGGTGGCTTTAGATATTTCCAAGGCGTTTGATAGAGTGTGGCATAGTGCACTCATATCAAAACTTATTGCTTTTGGTGTCGGTAATAGCTTCACTCGATTTATATTGAGCCTTCTCAAGGATCGCACTATACGAGTTGTTATAGATGGGATCTCATCAAACGAGTTTAAGTTAAATTCAGGGGTACCGTAAGGTTCCGTCCTTTCCCTACCCTATTTCTTATTTTTCTAAATGACCTTCTACGTCAGACTTCCAACCATATCTATTCTTTTGCAGATGACAGTAGCATATGCCATTCATATTCGTTTCGCAGTAGACCAAGCCTTCGGGAAATTAAGGCTATGAGAAAGCACATGGACAATACTATAATGAGTTTATTTACAGTCAACAAAAAAAAAAAAAAAAACAAAAGGACTTGTTTCAGTATTTGCTAAGCTCTGCAGCCGTTTTTCTTCAGCACCCAACGGTGCCGATTTCCAAATGAGAAGAGAAAGAAAGACCTTTTTTTCTTTAAGCTGTTCAATCAATTCTGTCTTTATTTTTTTAAATTTCCAACTTATATACTAATTTATTCTATGGTCAGCATTAATTTGGCACAATAACCAATCTATAGTGAATTCGCTGTTCCCACGGGAATTTGCACTTTTGACAAATTCTTTATTTTTTTGTTTTGTTTTTAGTTACCATAATTTGTTGGCGCGTGAAAACAATTATTTAGAGAATATTCAAAAATCATATTACATTACAAAAATCATATACATTATTCCTACGGCAACAGTTCACCACAAAAAGTTTAATGTTCATTTATGCTGACCAAGCACAAATTCAATTCATAATTTTACTTTACTAAATTTTTAAAAATAGTTATTGTAAACAAGTATGGATTGAATTTTAAGTTCAATTAACTTATATTAAATAATATTCTTACAGTGCCTTTGCTAAGTATAGATGCACTACACCCTTACCCTTTTAGGTTTGGGTATTATTAAAAATGAAACAGAAAAAGCAATTATAATTAAGGCTTATTTTAAGCGTTATGTACACATATTATTTTTTTGTTGTTTACTTCTAAATTGTGTTTGGTATTTATATTGTTACATTGAAATTCTTATCTTTATGTTTCTTATCTATATTGTTTTTGTCAATTTAAATATTTTTTTTAGCAAATTCTTATGTACTAGTTTTGTTTTAGTTTTCTTAATTTCTAAAAGTACATTTAAATCTTCTAAATCTAATACTTTGTATGGGCCTTTGTATGGATCTTCATACTTTTTTCTATTTAAAACTTTAACTAAGACTAAATCTCCTATTCTAAGATCTATTTTATTCTGCTGCCTTTCAGATTCTATACTTCTTTTTCTTTTCACTTCGAGGATTATTTCTCTAATCTTTAGTTTATTTAAGTAGTTGTCAATATTATAAATCTTTCTGGAGTCACCTAAAATGTCGTTTGGGAGTCTAGGAAGTCTACCAAAAATTAGTTCGAATGGTGAATAGTCTGTATCGACATTTGGTGTCGTATTGAAAGCAAAAGTATAATATTGTATCCATTCATGCCAATTATTGTCATTCACGAAATTTAGAAAATATTCATTCAGAACGCGATGATTTCGTTTTACCGTGCCCAAAGTTTCATGATGGTAAGGTGTTGAAAAATTTTGTTTTATTTTTAATAATACACAAATCTCTCTCATTAATTCATTGGTAAATTCGGTTCCCTTATCTGTTTTGAGAATGTTAAATAAACCGTACTTTAAGACTATATATTCTATTAAAGCTTTTGCGCCAGTTCTGGCATCTTTTGACTCAAGCGGACAAGCAACAACATATTTTGTCAGTTGACACTGCATAGTAAGTATGTATCTAAATTGTCCAGATGGTCTTAATGGCCCAACTGTGTCCAGTACAATAGAATCAAAACCGTGTGATGGTGTATCTGTTATGGCAGAGGGTTCTTTTGTATTCCTTATTTGTTTATGCCTTTGGCATGAATCACATGTTGTTGTGTATTTCTTAACCACTTTGTTCATATTTTTCCATATATATCTTTGTTTTAATTTGGTAAGTGTTTTCCTTATTCCAAAGTGTCCTCCATGTGGTGAGTCATGAAATTCCTGTATCAATCTATATTGTCTTTTATTTCTCTTGGCATTCTGTATATAATTATTTCTATACCGTTCTTCTTTATATTGTTATACCTTTCTTTCAATTCTTCGGCCGTTATGTACTTAAATATTTCATCATTATCATATAGTACGTACTTCTTGAATTTCAATTTCTTTAATCTCAATAAAAGTTTATCCAAAAATGTTCCTGAAAACATAGGATTTTCGCTTTTATTGCATATTATTCGCGTTATTTTATCATTTTTCTCTTTCAATTCTTTTCTTAATTCTTGCTGCAGCTTATTATCATATATAAATTCAATCTTTTGGGTACCCTTAATATAATTTATTGACGTACATTCCCACATCAGGAGGTGATCAGTCTCTTTTTGAGATTATAATATTTTCTTTTCGATGAACGTTTTTTCTATTATTATCTTCATCACATATATTTTTCTTTTCATCACTACTTTTATTTATCATACTTCGTGTTATTGCCAAGGTTTTCCTTTCTTTTTCATCAATGTAGATTGGAATCATGTCTCTTAATATTTGTGAATTTATGTTTATGCGTGATAGAGCGTCTGCGTTCGTATTATTTGTTCCTTTTTTGTATTTTATATCAAAGTCATAATCAGATAGTTCTAGTCTAATTCTGGTTAATTTTGAAGACGGGTTTTTATGAGTAAATAAAGCAATAAGTGGTCTATGGTCTGTGACCACGGTAAATTTTCTACCATATAGATATGGTCTAAAAAATTGTATTCCCCAATGAATACCTAATAATTCTTTCTCAATTACTGATTTGTTCTTTTCATGTTTATTTAGCGTTCTGCTTGCATAAGATATGGGTAGATCTTTACCGATTTCACCCTGTGATAGGACTGCTCCCAGAGCTGCATTTGAAGCGTCTGTGGTTAGAATGAATTGTTCGTCCAAGTTCGGATATTGTAGTATAGGCGGGTTTTTTAATTAGTCTCTTAGAGTCTCAAATGCTATTTTGCAATCCTCCGTCCAATTGAAAGTTACTCTTTGTTTTAATAAATTATTTAAGCAAGTTGCTTTTTTGGCGAAGTTTGGAATGAATTTTCTGTAATAATTGCAGAAGGCTATAAACCGTCTAACGTCGTCTGCGTTTTTTGGAACAGGATATTGTTCAATTATTTTGTATTTCGTCGGGTCGGTTTTTATACCATTCTTTGTAATTAAATGTCCCAAATACAAAACTTCTGGTTTTAGGAAACAACATTTCGCTGGATTCAGTTTCAAATTGTATTGTTTTTGTCTTTTCAACACTCTTATAAGGTTATCATTGTGGTGCTTCAAACTGCATCCAAAAATAATGACGTCATCAACGTATAAAAATGCTTCCGACTCTAAACCAGCTGATGCTATTGTCAACATTTTTGGAAACTGTTAGATGATATTTTTAAACCAAATGGTAATCTTGTATATTGAAAGTGACCGTTTGGTGTTGAAAATGCTGTTAGTGGTCTTGATTTTGGTTCAAGTTCTATTTGGTGAAACGAGCTTGTCATGTCTAAAGAGGAAAAATATTTAGCTCTACCTAATCTGTCCAATACATCTTTAAGTCTGGTTAAAGGAAATTTGGGATTTACTTATCGTTTAAACGTCTGAAATCTACAACCAAACGTTATTGTTTTGTGTCGTTTTGACCCTTTTTTGGTACCAATAATAATGGAGAATTATATGGACTAATAGACAGTTCTACTACGTCTTTGTCTAACAACTCTTGAACCTGTTCATTTATTTCGTCTAATTGTGTTTGTGGCAGCCTATAATTTTTAATGTAAGTGGGTGTATTATCATTTAATTCGATACTTTGTTTATAAAAATTGTTTACCGTTAATGGTTCAACTTTAAGATGAAATACTTCTTGATATTGTCGTAGAATATCACACATGACTTTTTTATTTTCTTCTTCAAGGTTCTTGAAATCTAGATCTTCTAGTAATCTCTAAAATCTTTGCTCTGAGTGTTTATTGTTATTGCGGATGTTAGTTTTATAAATTGTGTAATTTTTTAATGGTATTTTTGTGACTCCCAACTTCTCTAGGCGTACTGGTTCCTCTAATGTATTCAAGATTTTAACATGGCGTTGACCATTCTTGGGTATTATAGAGTTTGCAAAAAATATTCCGTTTATTATTTCTTTACTACATATCACACTATCTTTTTTATGTCAATGTTTATGGGTACTATCTTCTCTGTTCTCGGGGGTATGGTTATATTATGTATTCTTTTTGTGTTAATCTCTATTGGGATTATTAGTTGCTCTTCCTCTATGCAAGTATTTAAAGTTAGTGTCTCATAGTTAATCTGACAAATGTATTTACAGAAAAAATCTATTCCTAAAATTCCATCAGTACTGATAGGAAAGTCTTCTTCTACTAATTGAAATCTGTGTGTTAATACTTGTTCTCCTAGTACTATTTGTAAATCAGTAGTTCCTAACGTTTCTTTGAAGTCATTTGTAATGCCACTCAATCGGCAAATGTTGTCAGTATTCTTGTAATAGTTGTATATTACATTTTCTTTACAGAGTGATATCTCTGAGCCTGTGTCTATTAAAAATGTTAATTGATAGTTGATGTTCTTTACTGATAGGAAAAGAAAATTTGAGGTTCCAATATTTAGTGTATATACTCTTAGTTTTCCCTGTTCGGAGATTCGTAATGAGTCTCCAGGGTTTGTACGTTTCCCTGTTGTTGTATAGTATGAACATTGGAGTTGCCTTTTCCTCTTGTGTTATTATTGTTTCTATTATCTCTGTTATTGTTATAGCCGTTGTAGTTATTGTTGTTATTGTTATAGTGTCTGTTATTTTTGTAGTTTCTGTTATTGTTGCTATTGTTTCCAATGTTACTGTTAGAGTTTCTGTTGCTATTGTTATAATATCTGTTATTGTTGTTATAGTTTCTATTATTCCTTATATTGTTGAAGTTCCTATCCATCTGTAGATTGATATAATTTGTATTTCTGTTATTTTTAAAACCTAAATTCATTCTATTTGTGTTATTGTAATAGTTTCGTCTATTATTATTTATTTGTAATGTTGTAAATGTATCTGATATTTGTAGTGATCTTTGCTGTGTGCTTGCAATATCAAAGGCTTGTGACAAGGTCTTGGGTTGTGCGGCTATTACAGCTGTTCTTATATCTTTATATAAACCTTCTTGAAAAATTTTTAAAGCTAGTTTTTCATTCATAGTCTTAATCGTAGATCGAGCTACCTGATTTGAACTGTCCTCAAGTTCCGAAATTTGTACCAATGTCAAGTCTGCTATCAAAGTGTTAATACGTTCTTTGTAATTAAGTACATTTCCTTTTTGTCTTGTATTTCTTAATTCATAATGTATGCTGCTTGACGTTCTTGTTGATTTGAAATGTTTTGCCAAAGCTGTCTTCAGCTCATCGAAAGTTTCAGGCGTATTTTGTATAATCAAAATGTCCCTGACTTTTTCTACTAATTTTATTGCCAATATATATTTTATCAGGTTCTTTCTTCCTTGCTCATTAAGTTCAGAATGAACCATTTCTATCATTGAAAGGAAAATATAAACATGTTTTGGATTTCCGTCGAAAACTGGTATTGTTTCCGAAGCCTTTTTACAGTCAAAGTTCGACATGATTCTAAGATTTTCAACTTTTTCCTCTATTTTCAATTTTTCCTATTTATGTTCTGTCAATAGCTGAATTGCTGTATCTCTCAAGTCTCTAAATTGAATAATCTTTTCGTCTCTTAAGGGAATCTCTAAATGTCCTACAAGATTTCTGAATTTTTTACTTAACTGCTCTATTAACTTTAGTTTTTCTTGTATTTTTTCTTTTGTATATTTTTTTGTTAATGATTTCCTAGCATTCACAATTAATCTTTCTAATTCGTCAAAGATCTGCTCCATTGAAAATTTTTTTTTTTGTTTTATTATTTATGCATTTTGTACAGAATTTCTTACAACCTGATTTTTTATATAGTGTTGTAGAAACTTGAATATTACTACTGCTACGAAAATTAATAATAGAATTATTATTATTTCCTGGTCTATTGTTATTTTATTTGTATTTGTAGCGTTGGCAATTGCATGGCCCTCTACTTTTGCATCTGCGATACCCATTTTGATTTGTTCTAATGTATATTCTATTCTATCTACCTCTGTTATCTGAAAAGTATGTAATTCTAGATTCATCACTTATCAAAATTTTCTTGGGTTTTTCTTAATTTTCTATACATTTTTACGAAAAATATATATACAAAATCTTTAAATTGCAATTTTAATGTTACATCGAAATCCTAGAAGAATGTTTTTCTTTTTTTTATATTATATTTTATTATGGTTTCTCCAACCGGCCTTCCTGAGTTCTATCAGTTGCTGTATCAATCGTTGTTTTTTGTCTTCCCTCTCTGATGCCTATTATACAGTGCAGGTCCTTGCAGGCTTTCTGAAATTTTAGCTTCTTTCCTCCTTTTTTATTTTTACTTGTGGCTTGGTTTCTAAAGTTTTGTAGATGTAGTTTCTGATTCTTCTGTCTAGTCTGATACTGCTCTATTGTAATTGGCTTAGGGCCAGCAGACTTCGGTGTGGGTGTATAGGTGGTTGGTTCTTCAACTGATGTTCCTTCTGAAACGTATTCTTCGTGCAGATATTTTTTCCACTTCTTAAAAATTTCGTCTACCTCTTGTTGAGAATTCTCCGTCAAGGGAAAAAATTTAAAATAAATTCCTCCAAAAAAAAAAAAAATACAACATTTTTATCATGTTTATTTATAGGATTAGCTTGGCAGGATCGCCATATAATGAGTTTATTTACAGTCAACAAAAAAAAAAAAAAAAACAACAAAATGACTTGTTTCAGTATTTGCTAAGCTCTGCAGCCGTTTTTCTTCAGCACCCAACGGTGCCGATTTCCAAATGAGAAGAGAAAGAAAGACCTTTTTTTCTTTAAGCTGTTCAATCAATTCTGTCTTTATTTTTTTAAATTTCCAACTTATATACTAATTTATTCTATGGTCAGCATTAATTTGGCACAATAACCAATCTATAGTGAATTCGCTGTTCCCACGGGAATTTGCACTTTTGACAAATTCTTTATTTCTTTTTTTTTGTTTTCAGTCACCATAATTTGTTGGCGCGTGAAAACAATTATTTAGAGAATACTCAAAAATCATATTACATTACAAAAATCATATACATTATTCCTATGGCAACAGTTCTCCACAAATAGTTTAATGTTTATTTTTGCTGACCAAGCACAAATTCAATTTATAATTTTACTTCACTAAATTCTTAAAAATACTTATTGTAAACAAATATTGATTGAATTTCAAGTTCAATAAACTTATATTAAATAATATTCTTACAGTGTTTTTCCTAAGTATAGATGCACTACAATACCCTTAATCGCGACCTTTTGGTAATTTCCGAATGGGGCCTGGCAAACAGGGTTCAGTTTAACGCTTATAAAACCCAGTGCTGTGTGCTTTCGCACAGGCGTACTGCTGAACATGCTACGTCATCTGTAATTATGGGTGATACATATATTAAGGAATCAGACAGAAGCTCTCGTTGTTCTTGGCATGAAAATTAAATGCGATGTTCGTTGGAACAAGCACATTTTTCATGATGCAAAAGAAGCATGTATGTTGAATAAACTCCCTGCAGAGGTCTTTCCTGCCACTTTCAATGTGCAAATGTTCAAATCAAATATACACAAGCACTACTCCCTCTATTCCCCATTCTTAAACCTAATATCCTAGTTGTGGCACAATGCATTGCATAAGTAGGGGTCATCCCCTGAGTGCTGGTCCTAATTAAAAAAAAAATTAAAAAAAAACATTTACTTTAATTGTGCTTGATTCCTTCAAATATAAATATTTCATGATATTCTCATGAAATATTTATTATTTTAAACTTAAAAATGAAATATATTACTGCGTTGAAAGCATATCCATATGGCCATTTCACTACTGCTCATATACCAAAAACCAAATTAATTAAATGAGAACAATTAGGCAAATTTGTTTACAAATTTTATTTTTTCATTAAATCTTTCAAACACATATGAATGGTTTCCGATGGCAACGCTTATGTAGAGAAATGAAAGAAAAAATAAAAATAGTTACTCAATGGTTACTGTGTTTTTGTAATTGATTCAATGGAGTTGTCACTTCATTAATTTGGCTTTTGGTATAAGACAAAATTTGAATAGAATCCACTGATGAGCTACATGAGCAGAAGTGAAATGGACATATGGATATGCCTTCCCCACAGTAATACATTTAATTTTTTAGTTTAAAATAATAAATATTTTATGATAATATCATTTGCATTTGTAACAGTCATCGGATGATCACGAGTGCAATTTTTATTTTTTTGTCATTCTTACTTGTTTTACTCACAACATTATAGATACTGTTTCAGTATCATATTGGTTGTTATGAGTTAATCATGAATGCACGTTCGCTGTGCCTTGCGTTTTAAATTTAAATTTTATTAATTTCAATTTTTATGCAAAAAACAAATGTGCAAGACAAGTTAAAAAGAGAACAGTGAAGAAATACTTTGGTTTGTGTGTCGACTTCGTCTAACCAAATTAATATTGATACGAGTGTGAATATTCCTCGTATTCTTATTTACAAAATTAGTTGGTTAAATAGATGATGCTTACAATGTAAACAATCTAAGGTAGATAGATACGAAGAATGCTGATGAAGGTTGTTGCGATCCAGAAGCATTTCATTCTGCTAGTGTCTAATTTTTTTTTTTTGTTTTCTTAGGAAATCGTCCACATACATTTGTAAAATTAATTTTTCTTTCTATAAAAAAGGTTTTTAGAAATTAAAAAATGAACTTAAGCCAAAAATAAATTTTAATTCATTTATATCAACAGTTCAACGCATAATTTCATAAAAAATTTAAGTCAATTAACATTATTTATTTATCTAAAATTTCGAATTTTTGTCACAAATTTTAATCCATATTAATAGGAGCTTTAAAAAGATATAATGTTTTTAATTTAATGAAATATATTTAAATATATTTAATCCAAATATTCAAAATATTAAAGGCAAGTGAAATGTAAAGGCAAATCGAAGATAACTACAAATTATTTAAAAACAAAGGCCTGAGGCGAGCAAATCGAAAAAGGCAATCACCCTTATCGCGAATCTCAAGGGAATTAAATCTAGGGAATACTTTTGTTATTCCCATGAACAATTAATTTGCATCTCCAATTGTTAGGGAATAAAATTAACCTCCGTTGCAATTCAAATACTTTATTGTGAATTGATGTAATTTTATTTTTTACGCGTATTTTTATGATTTTTTTAAATAAATTTTTATTTCTCTCAAAATGAATAGTATTTCGCTAAGATATGAGTTGTTAGAAGAAAAAAACTTATTTGAAAGAATAAAGAGAAGAAAGCCACTGTATTTATTTATTTAATTTTTCAGCATTTCGTTTTGTACATGTGTTTTGCAGCCTAAGCACTTGAGCTTCTTTTACGCCTTCAACACTCTCGTCTAGCGATAGCAAACTATATATTGCCTTTTCTGCCGCAGAAAATCTGTATTCTTTGTTTGAGCCACCGCCAGTTTTTCTTCGATTTTGCGTGTTTTTTTTTTTAATTCAAGGAACTAGTTTTTAAATTTGAACCAAAATCTATTCCTGTCGTTATCGTAATAACTAGTTTTAAGAAGAGACTAAGCATTAATTCTATTTTTATATTGGGAACTAGTTCTTAAAACAAAATAAGAAGTTATTCCTTTTTTTGAATTAAGCACTAATCCTTTATCATTTAGAACTGGTTACAATTACGTTTTAAGAAGTAATTTTTTATTACAATTTGGAAGGAGTTCTAATCTTAATATAAGAATGAGTTTTTTAATTGGAAATAAGTGTTAATAGTTTTCAAATTTATTTACTTTTTTTACACACATACATTGATATGTCCATAACTTACACACTTCGTATTAAACATAAAAAAACAAAAAATGTAAAATAAATATAAGAAAGAAATATCATTTTTATGAAATTATAAAACATAATAACCAAAATGCATATTTATAAATATATATATATATATATATATATATATATATATATATATATATATATATATATATATATATATATATATATATATACATATGTTTTTTCTTTTGTATCTATGTAAATAAGTAGAAATTAAGGTTATTTATAAAAATTAAATTCAAAAAAGAGTGTAGGGAAAAATTAGTTTGAGGAATCGCTTTAATTCCAATTTTTTGCGTTTTAAGCATTCAGATTTAAAATGTTTATTTTTTGCAGCCTTAATTGCTTTGCGCAGCTCTCCATAAAAGTCAATCTCTGTACTTCCTCCTGA
This sequence comes from Cistogaster globosa, assembly GCA_937654795.1. Lineage (NCBI taxonomy): Eukaryota > Metazoa > Arthropoda > Insecta > Diptera > Tachinidae > Cistogaster > Cistogaster globosa. Next base: position 83,928,039 of record OW569403.1, read on the forward strand.
AGACGTTGCAACTAAAATCAACAAATTATATAAAAACAGGTTAATTTTACATTTGCTTGTTATTAAAGTTAAAAGTCATTAAGAACAGTACTTACGAAATAATATATTGATTACTTTCTTAAAGTCAAGCAGCCGTTAAAGGATGTATGTCCTTTAACCCCACATAGAAAAGAACGTGCTGGCGTATCACATATAAATGCGCGGATTAACACTAACATCGAAACCATTTCTCAGCATTTTTTTGTATTCTTCTAAGAAATCGTGAAGAAAGTTATCAACATTAGAAGGCTTTTGTGGTCCAATATAGGTACCAATTAAAAAAACCTCAATATTACTTACATTTGCTATTTTACCCAATATTGGCCAAGGGCCTATGCCAGAGCTTTTGTATAAAGGTAGCCCATCTATTCCAATGTCAATATAAACTTCGTGAAGATTAACAAAACAATTTCGTAGTTTTTTTAGTTGAACCTCAAGTCCGATGTGGACACACTGTCCGGGTGTAACCGTTCTAATTATACACATTTTGTTCGACTGTAGTAAAGTGCTTACACTTAAAGGTACATCTATATTTTCCTCTCTTAAGATCTGAAATAATCTTCTGCAACTTAATATAGTGGGATGAAATTCTTGAACCCATAACTTTAGTTTTTCTTTTATGTTTAAACTTGATTTTTATCTGGCTTGCTGTAATTACACACTTCATTTTTATCATTTTCAATTGCTTCATTTTTTGCTCTTTCAAAATCTGTTGGCGTATTTAGTAATTTTTTTTAGTTTTTCTTTTTTAATATTTTTATAAAATTGTGACTTACTTGCCATATTTGGTATATTATATTAATAAATTTATTATATTAATTACAAACACTGCGCGATATATTCGTTCATATGATTTTTAATAATAAAACACACGTTTCGATGTAGAAAATGTGACTGAATTTTATTATTTTTTTATAACAAAATAAACTTATGTTACTTAGTTAACAATAAAAATAAATAAAAGTTTTACATAAGTATAACAACAATTAATTAAATATAATTTATATTAATAATAATAATAATAATAATAATAATAATAATAATAATAATAATAATAATAATAATAATAATAATAATAATTAATAACCATTTAAATTAATAGAACAATAATAACAATTAGTATGTTGTTGGGTAACAACTTATTATATCACTTTTCAAATTTATATTTGACACTAAGAAACAAAAATATATATACATATGTGTGCGTAGCAAAAACAAAATTAAGATTATCGTTTTGATGACCCAGTTTTTTTTATTATAAAAATTAATTTTAGAGAAAACGCAGTTTAGATTTCAAATTGAATTCTTTTTTACAAAAATGCAATCGCATTCAAAGATTTGCAGGATTCTTTAAATTGTCTCTTTAGTTTATTTTTTTTTTTTTTGGTCGAATGTAAGTGAGTAGGTAGAGAAAAGAGGAATAACATAACTCGGTTTCGTTTTTAATTTTGTTTTATTTTTTACTTGCTTATTTCAATTTGCCATCAAGCTTCTTAATTTTTTAAAAGGAAGTGAGTTTGTGTGCAAACAATAAAATTATTTTGGTTTTTAAATGTTTCTCATTTATTTTTGCAGTATAATAAAGTAATATTGCTTTTCACTTATATTTTAGTAAAAACAGAATTTAGTGAAAAAACCGTAACGAAAACAACTATAAGTAAAATAACCGTGTTTTTAGTTTATCCTATTTAATGTTAATGGATACACAATTATAATTAATTTTATTTTTAAAATACGAACGTGTCCTTTTTGCTGACCATAAATAGATAATTTCTCTACTGCCATTCGCTAATGCAGCAAAACAACTCGGTAACCAAAAAAGTAATGGCAATGTGCAGACAAGCCAGTGTTTTAAATTTAAAAAACTCAAGTTTGCCAAAGATAAAAATATTATTCCACCGCTTTAACCAAAAATATATGGGCACAATTGTAAAAGTTTGTTAATTGAGATACGACACGTTATCTCACCTAATATGCTTTTATTTGTCAATACAACAAATGCTGCAATGACCAAAAATTTTTAATGCATTTAGCTAAAGTCAATACCTACCAAAAAATTTTAGGAAAGTTGGAATTTAAGCGTGGATGTAATAATTTTTGGCGGATAAACTTCCCAGCTAGACTACAAACCTAATGATTTTAACAAGGCATGAGGCTGTTATAATCAATTACTGAGAATTGATTACATTAATTATTGTAGAAAATAATGATGATCATTGATACGTATTTTTAAGTATTTTTTTTTTTTTTTAACTTAAAGAACTAGTTCAGTTACTACTTCCTTTTCTTGCGAACTAACGTAATGTGTTTTGTAAGCGAGTAACAAAATATGGTAATCATAAAAGGAAGTCATTATATGTCAAGTACTTTTTAAGGTAATGTCTAATTTTTTGCTGGGAACCTATATACACAAGAACAATAATTGAATATTGATTTTGAAAGCGGGCCCTGACTATTTAACTGGGTTTCTATATTTTTCCAGCAGTCAGTCACAGGTTCTTTCTTCTCTTTAAAAAATCCTTTGGCAATATTAGGACTTCCACACATTATTTCTACCAATGTATCCAGCTGTAGCCTGCTTGCACTTCCACTCCTTTTAAAAATAAAATCAAACAATTAAAAACTGTTTAAAAAAATAACAAGAAAACTACTTATATTGTGCTTCTTTTTTATTCCTAAGCACAAAGTTTGCATAAAATACAAATAATTTTTTGGGAAAAATCCACGGAAATAAAAATCGGCGATGCCATAATTTTTTCGAACATGCGAGTTTTTCACGTGGAAATAATTCACGATTGGAACTTTAGGGAGAAGATAAATACTTCGAGGGAAAAAATAATCACGATAGGGGTGAATATGTTTGCTTTAATCTGATAAACTTTCAGAATCGAAGAACGACTCTGGTATAGAAAGATCTGAAAGTAACGCTAGAACTTCTGTATTAAAGCATTGTGAGAATGAATAAGAAGCCTTTGTTGAAAAATAAGAAATAAGAGGATCTAAAGACAAGAGGAGATAGTGAAAGAGATCATGCATTGTTTTTTTTTTTACAAAATTCCCATCTAGCCAATCACCCCTATTCTGCGTTTCGATTCGAATTGAAATTTTCTCCGTCTGACAACTTTGGTATTCTGCGTTTCGATTCCGTTCAGTTTCTTTCGATTGTATGTATTCTGCATTATGATCGGAGCTCCGTTTTTCTCAGTTGTTTTTTTTATTAACGGAGGTGTTTTCTTTATTTGTGTTTTTTAGTTACAAAGTTAAAAATTGAAAAAATGTAAGTAGAAAATGAGATAAAATGTTCGGAAACGGTTAAAAAAAATTTAAAATTATTTTAAACTAATTTATTTAATTAAATTAATTTTCTTTTGTTTTAAATTGTTAATTTTTGTACCCGAATCTGACATGTTTTTTGTTTATGTATTATGTCAAAAACAACAACACTAGAGCAGTATGAGAAACTAGCAGATGCAATGGCATCTACAGTAGACATTACATGTGGATACCACAATCGATCAAAGGAAGAAGTAGCAGCGTTCTGAGAGGAAGTTGCAGGAATCCTCAATGCACTACGTCCTCCAACAAAAAATGCCAGCGCAAAAATTAATTGCGTAAACAACTAATTTTTATTTTCTTTTTATATATTTTTATTTTATTTAACAATTTTTTTATAAAACTTCATCAAGAAATTATTTTTAAATTTTTGAGAATACCAATTTACGATCGCAACGGAACTGAATGCGGAGACTTAATCGAAACGCAGAATAGGGGTGAATATAAATAGACAAATCAAAATTCAACTACAGAAATTGGAATAAAACGCATTACATGAAGACCCGTTTTTTGAGTTAGCTTTATTCGTAATGAAGTTTTTGGTTTTACCGTTTAGCGATGCAGAGGTTGAACGGATTTTTAGTGGAATGAATCTTAAAAAAAAACAAAAATAAGAAATATGAGATAGAATGATTTTAAACACTGTAAATTCCCTTCCATATATAAGATGCGGATTAAAAAGGCTATAACTATGTTAACAAAGTTCTACAGTAACGAATGATCTCATCAAAAAATGTAATAAAAACATATATTATAATAACAATGCTGAATATTCTTATTTAATATTATGAAAAGATCAACAAATGTATTTAAACAAACGTAAATAATATTTTTATTTTAAATTTCAATTATCTGTCGCAATATTTTTCATCGACTCGAAACTCGTTTTTCAAAACATACATTGTTAAATTCAATTACAATTATGTATATATATAATAGGTACAAAGTACACATCATTATTATAGTACCCCCTCTCAATTAGATAATTTTAAAAATTCCCTAGTTGCAACAAAATTACATTTGTCTAAGGCTTTTGTAAAAACATCAGCAACTTGATATATCGTTGAAATACATATGTTGTACCTTCAAATGACTCTTTAGCACGTGATCTCTAATGAAATGGTGTTTAATATAAATATGTTTCGAAAACAGAGCAGAAAACCTTTTTCTAGCTCCATCATCAACAAAGGCGTAAATTTTTTCAGAACCATTCGGTCCATATAAATAAACAGGAATAATTTGGAAAAGAACAACTGAAGAATCAACATCAACGAGACAACTACGAGCTTGCCGATGAGTTATGTTTAAAATATCTTTGGGTGAACTGAAATTTTCTTCATACAAAATATTTTTATGAAGAAGGCTGTGATGAATTTTTTCACAATCTTTAACTTCACGTTTCTTTCTTGAATAGCAACTTTTTGCATGGTGACCAAAAAAGACGGTTATTGAATAAACTCTTTCCAATTGGTTAACAAATGTTTATTCACTAGAAATATTACAATGTAAACATATTATTATAAATTTAAAATTATACAATAACTTACAATTTTATGTGCCTTTATCAAGAAGTTTTCAACTAATGAAAATTTTTAAACAATGTTTTCAAAAGCTCTCAATAAAATTTAAATCGATTTTAAAAACTAAATTAAAATACAAAGTGAAAATAATATACCAAAGAACATTTTAACAACATCATATAAAAAACGAATAACAAGTTTTGCCCCCCGTGAATTGATCACGGAAATTCACTCATTTATGATATCTAACACAGCAAGTTTTGATACTGGCCGCTTTAAAATTCCATCACACGTTTTAATGTCAGCAGATCTTGTCGTACCAAATTTATCAGCATAAATTCGTACAACACGTCCCCGTCTCCACTTAGACCTTGATACACTTTCATCACAAATAAGAACTAAGGCGCCGACTTGTAAAGAAGCACTTGGTAGGCACCATTTAACTCTTCTCGTTAGTTCTGGAAGATATTCTTTAATCCAGCGTTTCCAAAATCCATTCTTTAAATTTTTTAAGATTCGTCATTGTTTCTTTAAACAAATAAGTTTGGGGTCAAAATTATTGGGAGCTTGCGTGGAATTTATCCCTCCTAGCAAAAAATGATTTGGTGATATGGGTTCAGGTTCATACGGTGATACAGGAATATGTGTTAAAGGCCTTGAGTTTACAATATTTTCACATTCGATTAAAAGATTTATAAATACATCTAACCTAGGAACAATATTTCCTAATAGTATTGAAAGCGTCTTCTTTACTGATTGTATCAACCGCTCCCAAGCACCACCAGAGCTTGGATCATAAGGTGTGTTAAAAATCCATTTTATTCCTAAGGGTGTTGAATTGCGCACTATTTCATTGTAATCCATATAGTAAAGCTCATTTTTTAGTTCCTTTTTTATCCCTACAAAATTTCTACTATTGTCGCTTCTAATTTGGATGGGTGTTCCGCGTCTGTTAACAAAATTTCTTAAACATAATAAAAACGAATCGGTTGACAAATCAGTAACAACTTCAACATGAATTGCTCGAATTGTCAAACATGTAAATGTAAAAAAAAGGCAAACCATCTCTTTTCTCGACAACGACGTATCTTAATATCAAAGGGTCCAAAAAGATCAGCACCAGTATAGGAAAAAGGCTTAATAAAAGGAGTTACCCTATCAACTGGCAGGATACCCATCTGAGGTTGAACTGGCTTAGCTTTTCTTATCTTCAAACATTACACTTGTTTTCAATAGTCCTAATTAAGCTTCTTAAAGAAGGAATCCAATATTTTTGTCGTATGTCTCCCATTACATTCCCGATATTTTGGTGACAATTTTTTGTGTGATAAAATTCTACTAAAAGACAGGAGAACCTGTCGTTTTTCGGAAGTATTAAAGGTCGTTTGGCATAGCTTGAAAGTATGGAAGCATTATCTAAACGACCACCAACTCGTAGTAATCCAATTTCGTCGACGTAAGGATTTAATGTTTTGAGATCACTTGATATATCTATATTCTGTTTTGATGTAAGCTTGTTGTATTCATTAGGAAAATGTTTTTTTTTTTTAATGCATTGTACAATTTTATTTTCAGCTTCAGTCAATTCATCCATAGTCAGTTCTCCTTCAATTTTTCTTCCAAAGTTTAATTTAAGAATAATGAATTAAAATTTATTTCTGGCTTAAGTTCATTTTTTAATTTCTAAAAATTTTAAAAAGAAAAATTAATTTACAAATCTAACCAAATTAATATTGATTTGAATATTCCTCGTATTCTTATTTACAAAATTAGTTGGTTAAATAGATGATGTTTACAATTTACACAAGCTAAAGTAGATAGATGCAAAGAATGCTGATGAAGGTCTGTAGCGAGCCAGAAAATGCTGCATTTCATTCTGCTAGTGTCTAAATTTTTCTTATTTTCCTTGGAAAACTTCCGATTACATTTGTAAATTAATTTTTCTTTCTAAAAGTTTTTAGAAATTAAAAAATGAACTTAAGCCAGAAATAAATTTTAATTCATTTACTTCCACATTTCAACTAATTTTCATAAAAATTAGAAATTAACATACGCATGGCACGGCGCATGTTCATTCATGCTTAAAGCACAACAATCAAT